>CAWUFW010000616.1:3600000-3930143 GCA_963921515.1 Calotriton arnoldi | reverse complement strand
CTCAGAACCGAGGTTCTGGGGGTACCTAAGTCTACCGGTACCAACTTTCTCGAGCCTAACAGCACAAAATGGATGCTGCCAGCCACAGACACAAGTCTGCCCTCCTGCTTCTGAGCCAAGCTCGAGCAGGGGAAGGCAGCACAATAGGCATCGTGTCACAGGGAGGTGTTACCACCTCCCAGACAGGATTTAGTGTATTGGGACTGGGTGGGTGTACTGTCTCAGTGCCAGAAAGTCTGCACGAGGGGCACACTTGGTGTCCCTGTGCATAGTGCAGTTCAAACCAGTTCTGGGAGCCATCCGCTCCTGCTCTGGCGCGAAACTGGACAAAGGACATGGGTGTAGCCACCCCATTGTCCTGTCCCTCCCCTAGGAGGGTCCCTAGAATCTGTCCAACCCTTTCCCGTGGGTATAAAATGGGTTACCTGGCTACAGGACATTAGATTTACGTGGACAAGATTCTGCAAGAAGATACCACTACAGCTTCGACCGTCTGGACACGCTGGACTTCGCTGGACCTCCCTTGGGCTCGACTTCGTCTTCCCTTGCCGTCCCCAGTCTCGCCACTGTCCGTGATCCATACAGGCTCCGTGCAGGACCCTGTGGACCTCCAAGACAACAGAAGAATCTCCCTTGGAGTGAAGGAGTCACTACCCTGCAAACGCAGGCACCGTAAGGCATCTGACCGGTTTGCTGACCCTGAGCTCCTGCGGACTCCGAAGGCGCCGGCAACACAGGAGGTGGGTTTCTGAAGGTCTCCGAGGTTGAGCTGCCCTCTCACTGAGTTTGAGGCGGATATCCCTCGTGGTGACCGTATACCCGTACCCCTGTGCACCGCGTTTATTTGCAGCTGCACATGCTTGTTGTTGTGCAACAATTCCGTGCATTGGGCCATTTGTAGCCCTGACCCCAGCGCATCTTTCCTGAGAAGGACTCCGGCATCCTCGCACTCTGTGCCCTGCTAGCTGGTATCCTGTGAAACCGCCTGAGGTCCCCTCGCGACTCCTGTGCCTCCGGCCTGTGGGTCCACTTGAGGGTCAACTTTGCTTTATTTGGGCTCTCCTGGTTGCTCCAGGCCTGCCCAGACTCCCCTTGCTGTGGTGAGTCTCCTTTTCCTTGCTGGGCCAGATCAACACTGAACTTGACCATCTACGTTGTTGCCGTTGACAAGGCTTGATTGGTGCTCCAGCGGGACACCGACCCCTTAGCACTCAACATCCTTCGTGGGACAGCTCGCCTCCGGCTCCTGGTCGTCCTAGACGTCTCCGGGTCCTCGCAGCTGAAGAGTCAAGCTCACCGTCAACACACCTGAAGCACCCAACATCGGTGGGCATTCGTCTACCGAGCCCCTGGTCATTACAAAGTGAACCGGACTCTGTCCCCTCTGCTTTCAGGTTCTTCTCAACTAGAATCCACGTTTGGATTCCACCGGACACTTTTCGTTCTTCCCGCAGCAGCATTTCTTTGTGGACATCCATAGAAAACGACGAGGGTTTCCGACGCCACTTCGCACCTATGCACCCGGCTCCTCTGGGATAGGTAACTCTGGTACAAAGGTATCCACGGGTGGGGTGGCTCTCCAAACCCTTAAGTTCCAAGGGCTGTCTTCGTAATCTGCTGGGAAGGGTCCTTAATCTGTGATTTTCCAACCACGACTTTCCCATTGAGTTGTACGGAGCACGCAGTCGTCTTCCCACACTGCACCCGTCCTCCGTGGGGTCCCTATTCACTCACCTTGGGTGGTTCCTTGGGGTCCCAGCGATTCTACACCTTCTAGACTAGGTCTAGTCCCGAGTCGTGGTTCTTATACCACTTACTTAGTATATGGTTTGGTCTCCCCCGGGAGCCCACTGTGTATTGTGCTACTTACGTTTGATTCTTTGCAACTGTATTATTTGATTTGTGTTCTATCCTCGTGTAGAGGATACTAGAGAGTGTTATATATAATAAATACATATTTTTATAACTACTGTGTGGTAGGTATCCCTTTCATTTAACCAATACTATAAGGTTGTATTCTGGTAAAACAAGGTGCTTAACATTCCTTCAAGACTTAGCCTGAAGGCTGCTCTCCGTAGCTACCACTAGGATAGCTTTCAAAAGGTTATCTTTGACCTAATCACCATAAGGGTTGTTTGGACTGGTGCAAGGTGCCCACTTTAATCAGTGGACAGCATAAACCAGGCCAACTTCTCACATTGGTGTGCAGCGGTTGGGATTCAAGCCTGCATTGTTTTACCAGAAAAATCTTTGTTTTGATTAGCGGAAATACCACTAGTATCTAGGAACATATAATACTAGCTTAAGATAGTAAGTTCTACTGAACTTGGGGTTGGGTAAGTCAAGGGTCTAGCACACCCTTTCTCCAACCTAAGAGAGTTTAGTTCCCACTAGGTTAGGTAGGTGCCTACACTACACCTCACTTAGTATGTCTTCTACTGAGAATGCCACTGGTGGCAATCTGCCTACTAAATATGATAGCTTTACATTCACTGAATTAAAAGCTATGTGTGTATCTAGGAAGCTGAAGACAGGGAGAAATGCCAACACTCAACGTCTAATAGATGCATTACTGCTAGATGACATTAGGAAGACTCCTGGGTCAGATGAGCAGGATAGAGTGGGTGGTACAGGAGAAGAAGATAGGTCAGGAGGGGACACCTTCTATGACCTAGAGTCCAAAATGATCCACCCCTGAACAACTCAGATCCCCAGGGGGAAGAGGAAGGAGAGGATCAAGAAGACCCTCACTTCAGTCCTCCAGGGAGAGTGCAGAGTTTACCCAGGAGATCTAGATCTCCCTCTGCTGAGTCAAATCATTCTAGACATTCTGTAGGGACCTCTGTTTCTAGCAAGAGGGACAACTCTTATGACAGGGAGTGCCAATTGCTAGAGCTAGAGCTTGAGAAAGCTAAGCTTAGGCTCAGGCAACAGCAATTGGTTCTGGATAAAGAGTCCCTAGAAGTTCAGAAGACTAGAAAGAAATTGGGACTAGAGTCCCATGGTGGCAGCTATAGTGTCCCTAGGGTTAGGGAACACACCTTTGATCATAGGAACCTGAGCAAGATTGTCCCTCCCTTCCATGTAGGGGATGACATCCAGAAATGGATAACTGCTTTGGAGAGGGCCTGTAAAGTACAGAGGGTCCCTCAAGAGCAGTGGGCAGCTATCGTGTGGCTCTCCTTTGCTGACAAAGGTAGAGATAAGCTCCTCACTGTAAGAGAAGAGGATGCTGATAACTATTCAGTCCAGAAGAGTGCTCTCATTGAAGGGTTTGGCTTAACCACTGAACAGTACAGGATTAAGTTCAGAGACACCCAGAAGACACAGACTCAGGACTGGGTAGACTTTGTTGATTGTGCCATTAAGGCTCTGTAAGGCTGGTTACTTGGTAGCAAGGTGAATGATGTTAAAGGATTGTACAACTTGATTATGAGGGAGCCGATCCTTAATAATTGCCAAAACAGTTGTTGCATCAGTACCTGGTTGACTCTGATCTGACTTCTCCCCAAGAATTGGGAAAGAAGGCAGATAAGTGGGTCAGAACCAGGGTGAAGCAGAAAACCCAGACCAATGGAGGTGACCAAAAGAAACCAGACTCTAAGAACTCAGATAAGGGTGGGGACAAAAATAAAGATCAGAAGTCTTCATCAGGGCCCCAAAAACCTGCATCTGGGGGGAGTCACAATCCAACAAGTCAAAAGGCAAAAGGAAACCTTGGTGTCATATCTGTAAAGAGAAAACCCATTGGACAAAGGATGCCAATTGTCCAAGGGCCAAGGATTCTACTCCTACCACCACTGCCCCTAAGGCAACTGCTCCCCCTAGCACAGTTTCAAGTGGTGGTACACATAACAAGGGAATAGTGGGGTTAACCTTGGGCTCCGAGGTGGGTTCTGGTCTAGTCAGAACTCCAGCTCAGGCTGTTCTAGTTTGTGCTGGAGGCATGGACATTGCCTCCTTATTTGTAAGTCCCAGTAACCTGGGCAAATACAGACAACAGTCTTTAATAAATGGTAAGAAGGCCATGGCATACAGGGACACAGGTGCAAGTGTCACCATGGTGACAAAAGATCTTGTGGACCCTGACCAGATCAAACTTGGTGAGATGTACCAAGTGACCAATGCTAGCAATGTCAGGGCAGACCATTCCTTGGCAGTGGTTAATTTCACCTGGGGAGGGGTAACTGGCCCTAAGAAGGTTGTGGTAAGTTCAGACCTCCCTGTGGAATGCTTGTTGGGCAATGATTTGGAGACTTCAGCCTGGGCTGAAGTGGAACTCAGGACTCATGCAGCAATGTTGGGCATCACTGCAGATGTGTTTGCTATGACTAGGTCACAGGCCAAACAGAGAGCCACTGAGCAGGCCCTGGATCCTGAAAAGATGGACCAGGTGCCATCCAAGAAGAGGAGCAGGAGGGGTAAGGCTGAGTCTTCCCCCCTGGCTCAGGAAGAGGATCAGACTTTTGAGGAAGTTGATCCCAGGCCTTGTGAAGGAACTGTCCCAGAGGAACTTGAACCTGACCAGGTTGAGTTCTTGGGGACAGGGGGCCCTTCCAGGGCAGAACTGAGTCAGGATCAGCAAACCTGCCCCTCTCTTGAACCCCTCAGACAGCAAGCTGCTGCTGAGGCTGCAGGGAATGTCAGTGGATCTCACAAGATCTATTGGGATGAGGGACTTCTATATTCAGAGGGTAGAGACCCCAAGCCTGGTGCCACCAGGAGGTTGGTTATACCTCTGAAGTTTAGGGGCTTCCTACTCACCCTAGCACATGACATTCCCCTAGCAGGACACTTATGCCAAAGCAAGACTTGGGACATGCTTATCCCTCACTTTCACTGGCCTCACATGTCAGAGGACACAAAGGAGTTTTGTCGCTCCTGTATCACTTGCCAAGCCAGTGGCAAGGCAGGTGGTACCACAAAGCCCCCCCCTGATACCACTACCTGTGGTGGGGGTTCCCTTTGAGAGGGTTGGGATTGACATAATTGGTCCCATGAACCCTCCAATAGCATCTGGACATTCTTACATCCTGGTGGTGGTGGACCATGCTACCAGGTATCCAGAAGCTATTCCCCTTAGGACCACCACAGCTCCTGTGGTGGCCAGGGCCCTCCTGGGGATTTTCTCCAGGGTGGGTTTTCCTAAGGAGGTTTTAACAGGCAGAGGTACTAACTTTATGTCTAGTTACATAACTGCAATGTGGAAAGAGTGTGGTGTCAACTACAAGTTCACCACACCCTATCATCCTCAATGCAATGGGTTGGTTGAAAGATTCAACTAAACCCTAAAGGGCATGATAATGGGACTCCCAGAGAAGCTCAGGCGGAAATGGGATGTTCTGTTGCCCTGCCTTCTCCTTGCCTACAGAGAGGTGCCACAGAAGGGGGTTGGCTACAGCCCTTTTGAACTTTTGTTTGGTCACCCAGTTAGGGGTCTACTGTGTCTGGTGAAGGAGGGATGGGAGTTACCTCTCAAACCTCCTAAACAGGATATTGTGGACTATGTACTTGGTCTCCGCTCCAGGATGGCTGAGTATATGAAGAAGGCATCCAGAAACCTTGAGGCTAGTCAGGAATTGCAAAAGGCCTGGCATGACCAAAAGGCTGTCTTGACTGTTTACCAGCCAGAACGGAAAGTGTGGGTGCTGGAGCCTGTGGCCCCAGCAGCTCTCCAAGACAGGAGGAGTGGACCCCACACAATACTTGAGCAAAAGGGAGAGGTCACTTACTTGGTGGACCTTGGAACTCCCAGGAGCCCCCACAGGGTGCTCCATGTGAACAGGCTAAAGCCTTATGTTGACAGGGCAGACATGGGCTTGCTCATGGCTACTGGGACAGGAGGAGGAGAGTGACCCACTCCCTGACCTCCTCTCACAGAACCCTGATGATGGCTCAGTAGATGGTGTAGCTTTGGCAAGCAGCCTCACTGAGCAACAACAGTCTGATTGCAGGAAGGTCCTCAATCAGTTTAGGCACATGTTCTCACATACTCCAAGTCAGACCACCTGGTGTACCCATGAAGTGGACACAGGTGAAAACCTACCTGTAAAGAACAAAATTTACAGACAACCTGACCATGTCAGGGACTGCATCAGGACTGAGGTCCAGAAGATGCTGGAATTGGGAGTCATTGAGCCCTCAACTAGTCCTTGGGCTAGTCCAGTGGTCTTGGTACCTAAACCTCACACCAAGGATGGTAAGAGAGAGATGAGGTTTTGTGTTGACTACAGAGGACTCAATGCAGTCACTAGGACTGATGCTCATCCTATTCCAAGGGCAGATGAACTCATAGATACTTTGGCCTCAGCCACGTTTCTGAGTACTTTTGACCTTACAGCTGGCTACTGGCAAATCAGACTAGCTGAGGATGCCAAGCCAAAGACAGCATTCTCAACCCCTAGTGGGCACTACCAATTAGTGGTGATGCCTTTTGGCTTGAAGAATGCACCTGCCACATTTCAAAGGTTGGTGAACAAAGTTCTCACAGGCCTGGAAGACTATAGCGCAGCTTATCTAGATGATATTGCTGTCTTTAGTTCCACCTGGCAGGATCACCTTGTCCACCTCAGAAATATTTTGGAGGCCTTGCAAAAGGCAGGCCTCACTATCAAGGCCACTAAGTGCCAGATAGGGCAGAGTCAGGTTGTGTACCTGGGCCACCTTGTGGGTGGAGGCCAGGTTCAACCATTGCAGAGCAAAATCCAGACCATAATGGAATGGGTTGCTCCAACTACCCAGACTCAGGTCAGAGCTTTCTTGGGCCTGACTGGGTATTACAGGAGATTTGTCAAGGACTATTTGTCCATAGTGACTCCCTTGAATGACCTGACATCAAAGAGAATGCGCAAGAAAGTTCAGTGGACAGTTAGCTGTCAGAAGGCATTTGATAACCTCAAGCAGGCCATGTGCACTGCTCCCATTTTGCAGAGTCCTGATTATTCCAAACAATTCATTGTTCAAACTGATGCATCTGAGTTGGGGGTAGGGGCTGTGTTATCACAATTGAATGCAGAGGGTCGGGATCAGCCAGTAGCTTTTATTAGCAGAAGGCTGACCCCCAGAGAGAAACATTGGTCAGCTATTGAGAGGGAAGCCTTTGCTGTGGTTTGGGCTCTGAAGAAGTTGAGGCCATACTTGTTTGGAACTCACTTCCTTGTTCAGGCTGACCACAAGCCCCTCTTGTGGCTAAAACAGATGAAGGGTGAAAACCCCAAACTTTTGAGGTGGTCCATTTCCCTACAGGGGATGGACTATACAGTGGAACATAGACCTGGGAGTAACCATGCCAATGCAGATGGACTCTCCAGATATTTCCACTTAGAAAATGAAGACTCAACTGGGCAAGGTTAGTCTCATCTCCTTTCGTCTGGGGGGGAGGTTGTGTAGGAAAGTAGGATCTGCTTCTTATGGTTACCCCCACTTTTTGCACCCACTGTTTTGACTAGTCTGGCTGGGATCCTGCTATTCAGGATCCCAGCCTATCTGCTTTCTCCCTTAAATTGCAACATATGTACTTTGGTACACTCCAGATTGGATACTGGGGTACCCTTATAAGTCCCTAGTATATGGTACCCATGTACCCAGGGCATAGGTACCCCAGAGGCCTCCCCTGGGCTGAAGCATGTATTATGCCACCCATGAGAGGCCATGCAAAATGGAACTCTAGGTCTGCTACAGCAGCCTGTGTAAGTTGGTGATTGCACCACTTACTTGAGATATAGGTTCACTATATCTATATATCTCACTACACTTAAAACCTTATAAGTCACCCCTATAGCAGGCCTTAACAATCCTGAAGGCAGGGTGCTGGGTTTTGCATGAGAGGGTGCTCCTGCATGAGCAGGGCCCCTCTGCAGTCTTCGGAGACCATTGTCCCGGGCTGTACGTGATACTACCAGACATATAGGTAGAGATGCATTATAACCTTCCGGTAAATGCTATCTCGAAAACGACTGCAACGAAGTATGTCGTGTTTGGTGTCAAACACCTTGGAATCATACCTCCACACCAGTAACTGGTGTGGGAGGTATGATTGCTCCCCTCAGAACCGAGGTTTTGGGGGTACCTAAGTCTACCGCTACCAACTTTCTTGAGCCTAACAGCACAAAATGGATGCTGCAAACCACAGACACGAGTCTGCCCTCCTGCTGCTGAGCCAAGCTCGAGCAGGGGAAGGCAGCACAATAGGCATCGTGTCACAGGGAGGTGTTACCACCTCCCAGACAGGATTTAGTGTATTGGGGCTGGGTGGGTGCACTGTCTCAGTGCCAGAAAGTCTGCACGAGGGGCACACTTGGTGTCCCTGTGCATAGTGCAGTTCAAACCAGTTCTGGGAGCCATCCGCTTCTGCTCTGGCGCGAAACTGGACAAAGGACATGGGTGTAGCCACCCCATTGTCCTGTCCCTCCCCTAGGAGGGTCCCTAGAATCTGTCCAACCCTTTCCCGTGGGTATAAAATGGGTTACCTGGCTACAGGACATTAGATTTACGTGGACAAGATTCTGCAAGAAGATACCACTAAGCTTCGACCGTCTGGACACGCTGGACTTCGCTGGACCTCCCTTGGGCTCGACTTCGTCTTCCCTTGCCGTCCCCAGTCTCGCCACTGTCCGTGATCCATACAGGCTCCGTGCAGGACCCTGTGGACCTCCAAGACAACAGAAGAATCTCCCTTGGAGTGAAGGAGTCACTCCCCTGCAAACGCAGGCACCGTAACGGATCTGACCGGTTTGCTGACCCTGCGCTCCTTCGGACTCCGAAGGCTCCAGCAACACAGGAGGTGGGTTTCTAAAGGTCTCCGAGGTTGAGCTGCCCTCTCACTGAGTTTGAGGCGGATATCCCTCGTGGTGACCGTATACCCGTACCCCTGTGAACCGCATTTATTTGCAGCAGCACATCCTTGTTGTCGTGCAACAATTCCGTGCATTGGGCCATTTGTAGCCCTGACCCCAGTGCATCTTTCCTGAGGACTCCGGCATCCTTGCACTCTGTGCCCTGCTAGCTGGTATCCTGTGAAACTGCCTGAGGCCCCCTCGCGACTCCTGTGCCTTCGGCCTGTGGGTCCACTTGAGGGTCAACTTTGCTTTATTTGGGCTCTCCTGGTTGCTCCAGGCCTGCCCAGACTCCCCTTGCTGTGGTGAGTCTCCTGGTCCTTGCTGGGCCAGATCGACACTGAACTTGACCATCTACGTTGTTGCCGTTGCCAAGGCTTGATTGGTGCTCCAGCCGGACACCGACCCCTTAGCACTCGACATCCTTCGTGGGACAGCTCGCCTCCGGCTCCTGGTCGTCCTAGACGTCTCCGGGTCCTCGCAGCTGAAGAGTCAAGCTCACCGTCAACACACCTGAAGCACCCAACATCGGTGGGCATTCGTCTACCGAGCCCCTGGTCACTCCAAACTGACCCGGACTCTGTCCCCTCTGCTTTCAGGTTCTTCTCAACTAGAATCCACGTTTAGATTCTACCGGACACTTTTCGTTCTTCCCGTAGCAGCATTTCTTTGTCGACAAACATAGAAAACGACGAGGGTTTCCGATGCCACTTCGCACCTATGCACCCGGCTCCTCTGGGATAGGTAACTCTGAAACAAAGGTATCCACGGGTGGGGTGGCTCTCCAAACCCTTAAGTTCCAAGGGCTGTCTTCGTAATCTGCTGGGAAGGGTCCTTAATCTGTGATTTTCCAACCGCGACTTTCCCATTGAGTTGTACGGAGCACGCAGTCGTGTTCCCACACTACACCTGTCCTCCGTGTGGTCCCTATTCACTCACCTTGGGTGGTTCCTGGGGTCCCAGCGATTCTACACCTTTAGACTAGGTCTAGTCCCGAGTCGTGGTTCTTATACCACTTACTTAGTATATGGTTTGGTCTCCCCCGGGAGCCCACTGTGTATTGTGCTACTTACGTTTGATTCTTTGCAACTGTATTATTTGATTTGTGTTCTATCCTCGTGTAGAGGATACTAGAGAGTGTTATATATAATAAATACATATTTTTATAACTACTGTGTGGTTTCCCTTTCATTTAACCAATACTATAAGGTTGTATTCTGGTAAAACAAGGTGCTTAACATTCCTTCAAGACTTAGCCTGAAGGCTGCTCTCCATAGCTACCACTAGGATAGCTTTCAAAAGGTTATCTTTGACCTAATCACCATAAGGGTTGTTTAGACTGGTGCAAGGTGCCCACTTTAACTAGTGGACAGCATATCCCAGGCCAACTTCTCACAGATGTCCACTGTCTTATCCTCACAACTGACTTCACTGTTTCCAAAATAAGTACATCATCAAACTATATTTTCCTTCACAGTAAAAGGCATTTATATGAAACCTGTAATTTTCACTAGTACGGACTTCCACCAGAGGAGGTCTCAAGTTGCTTCTTCATACCACTTGTAAGTAGCTCATTTTGCTGTTATTTCCTTGTATTCTGGAACTTCCATCATAAATGCAGCAGTAGAAGTTCAAAATGAAAGGAATTGGCCACTTCAGAAATGCCAAAGATTATTTATGGTCCTGTGATGTCACTACTTGTGGTTTCACATGCAAATTAGAGGGGCCTCACATTTTGCCTTTCACCTAGGGTCCCAACAGGCCCTGGACACACTACTTCACTCTACTCTATGCCACTTGACTCCACTCTATGCCATTCCACTCTCCTACATTACCCCATTCTATACCAATCGACTCTGCTCTATGCCACTCTACTCTACTCCCCTTTAAGCAACAACCTCTACAGCACCCCACACTGTTGTGATCTGCACTCGTTTGTTCTGCCTCGGACACCGTACCGCAGCATGCCTGTCACCAGCTGTCCACTTGGAATGTTGACAGTCGACAGCTGGTGACTCACGGAGTGGCTGTGTACCTTGCGCTCCGCACGTTGCGGAGTCTGTGTTGGTCAATTCAATAAAGAAGTTACTTATTCACTACTTCGTGATCACGAGAATTCTTTACAAATTTTGGCTACGAGGATGGGAGGATGGGACTGGTCGAGTTTTATGCAAAATTAATTAAGAACTTTTCTTGCAAAACGTATGTACTAAGGCAGTTACTGAAGTTGAAAAACAAGTTTGTGTGGGATGATACTTGTCAACATGCATTCAGCTCCTTAAAATATGAAATGGGTTCTGCTTTGCCCTTGAAAGGTTTTGACCCCTTACTAGAGAACATTATCACGACATATGCCAGTTGCAAAAGTTTGGGTGCAGTTCTTACCCAAAGGGACACCAAGGGAGTAGAGTGTACCATAGCTTTTGCTTCCCGCTCCTTGACCCCTACTGAAGAAAAATTATCGGTCATTGAGCGAGAAGCACTAGCGTGCGTGTGGGGCCTTGAACATTTCCAACAATTTGTTTGGGGAAACAGGGTCACCCTACGTAGTGACCACAAGCCACTCGCCAAGGTGTTCACCATGTTCACCAGCAAGGGCCTGTATGCTGCTTCTCCAAGGTTGGCACGTATCTGTACGCCTAATTGATTACAATTACCTTACGCAGTATGTTCCCGGAGCGAAAAATGTGGTGGCGGACTTCTTGAACCGCATGCCTGTTGATGTGTCAGACCATGAAAATCTTGTTGATGTCGAAGAGTCATGCATTGCTAGTATTCATGAGGAATTACATGGAATTTCATTAGATGAATGGCTTTCAGAACAAGCGAATGATCCCATTCTATGCCAAGTTATAAATATGATGAATAAGGGATGGACATGTAAGAGTAAATTGCCAGACTCATTGCGTCATTTTTGGGAAGTGAAAAATGAATTGTCACATGAAAATGGTTTACTGTTGGGCGGAGGTAGAGTTGTCCCCCCAAGCAACCTTAGGACGAAGATTCTAGAATTATGCCTTGAAGGGCATTTGGGATCGGTAAGACAAAAAACAGAGTAAAAAATTGTTAC
This sequence comes from Calotriton arnoldi, assembly GCA_963921515.1. Classification (NCBI taxonomy): domain Eukaryota; kingdom Metazoa; phylum Chordata; class Amphibia; order Caudata; family Salamandridae; genus Calotriton; species Calotriton arnoldi. The sequence goes on along the minus strand of CAWUFW010000616.1, from coordinate 3,918,239 downwards.
TGGTGGCCCGGTGTCAGCATAGCTGTAGAAAGGGTGGTCAGGGACTGCACTTTATGCCTCAATTCAGACAAAACCCAGGTCACTTTCAGACCACCTCTGCATCCCATATCTTGCCCCTCCATGCCTTGGGAGAAAATAGGGGTGGACATTATGGGTCCCAATCTAGAACATGAGGAACAGGTGTACGTAATCGTCATTATTGACCATTTCTCTAAATGGCCTGAGCTTATGTTTGTCACTAAACCAGATTCTATGAGTGTTGTCAGATTCTTAGACGACGTGTTCACACGTGAAGGTCTCCCTAAACAGATAATTAGCGATAATGGGCCCCAATTCACGTCAGACACGTTCAAGACCTACATGCAGAGAAATCAGATAATTCACAAAACCACATCAGTATACCATCCCGCGGGCAACGGTGCCGTTGAACGCTTTAACAGGGTTATCAAAGGTATTGTCCAACTGGCCAACAGTAACAAACTGGGTTGGAGAAAGGAAATTCTTAAAACCCTTTGGGCCTATCGCATCACACCGTGCGACACCACCGGCCACAGCCCTTTCGAGCTCATGCGAGGCAGAACTCCTTTGTCTAAGGACAATGTGGGGTGGGTTAAAGCTGCCAAAAGAGTACACTGGTCATCTGATCATGTAAGGAGTAGATTAGTGGAGGCACAAACCAGCTGCAAGGACAGGTATGGCCAGAAGAATGGGTGCAAACCTGTTAAGCTCGGTATTGGGGACACAGTCAAAGTCAAGAGGAGTGGACACATAAGCAAGGGTAAAGACAAGTTCTCACAACCCCTGAGTGTACGCAAAGTGTTTTGCAACTCTGCTCTCCTGAGCGATGGTAAGGTGTGGCACTTCTCAGCCCTCTCATTAGGCAAACAAGCCCCAGGTGACCTAGCCGTCACAGCTCCCAACAATCCATCCAATACTCATCTCAGCACCGCTGTCCACAGCAGAACTTTTACAGAGTTGTCTGATGAGGAAACCGACTATGAGCCTCACCCCTTAAGTACTGCGGTACACACCTCACCTTTGCTGACTAACGCCACTCTCATGCACGCAAGACCCTATCCAACAAACACGTGTAGAGTTGGAAGAAGGTTGCCTCCTACTCCCATGCAGGATACTTCCCCCACCGTTGGCACGAGTAGGGCAGGGAGAAAGTTGATACCACCTGTGAAACTCTCAGATTATGTTTGCAAGTAGTTCATCTTAAATACTCCATGGTTCTATGCCATGCGACATTTATTGCATCAATGTATTTCTTTATTTTGTTCTCTCTATGTGTTGTGATCTGCACTCGTTTGTTCTCCCTCGGACACCGTACGCAGCATGTCTGTCACCAGCTGTCCACTTGGAATGTTGACAGTCGACAGCTGGTGACTCACGGAGCGGCTGTGTACCTTGCGCTCCGCTCCGCACGTTGTGGAGTCTGTGTTGGTGAATTCAATAAAGAAGTTACTTCTTCACTACTTCGTGTTCACGAGAATTCTTTACACACACCCCTCTATTCTGCTCCACTCTACTCCCTCCATGACACCCCACTTCACTCTATTCCATGCCACTGAACACTAACCACTCTACTCCACCTTCAAACACTCCACTCCACTAACCTTTAGCCATGTTGCACAGCTACAACATAGCTAAAACATATTGGCAAAGCCAATAGCTCTTCATAGGCAAGACCTATTGTCAATGCTTGTTTTATGACCTGTTAGCACCTCCGTACCAAGCCTACCCCCCACCCGCCCCCCTTCTCCGAAGTTGGGGGTCTGGTTGCGCCCCTGCAGGCGGCACACACACAGAAAAAAAATCCACACTCTGTGTACTTCCTTGGTATTTACGGAACACTTTCCAGCAATGGTAGACGTGCACCGGCCTGTATTGGGCACCGTCTCTGGAACGATCAAGGCTGCTTCTTCAATGCTGCTGCTACCGCCCGGCCTCGACGTGTCAGAAGACGCCCACTGGGCGGGCCTTTCGCCTAAACTACGTCTACTAGTGGTTGCGTCAATACAACTGTCAGCCTGACGTCCTTTCCGGTGCAGACAAAGCAGTTTCACCCTTTGAGGCAGTATCCCGAGCAATCATGGCCGCAAAAGGTGAGTGACACATGAGGATGGGAGACCCTTGCCTAAGTGAATTGGTGTGATATCGCATACATGTCAATAGATCCGAGTCTAAGGGTGCAGTCGCCGCTTTCTTAACTAGTTTTTTGCTCTTTCTGGGTGTAGGGCAGGAAGTGCTTCATTGCCTCCTTTGAAGATAGGATTGAGCATGTGAGAGCCCCATCCTCCCTGTGTTGGAACATTGGAGTCATGTGCCATCCTTGGTAGCATAGCTGACCCCCAGTCGGGGAGAACAACAGAACGGCATCAGTGAGGTGCCTGCTTCGCAGGCATTTAGATTGCTCCACCTTGCCAGGATTTAAAGTGAACTGAGTCGTACAGCAGAGGGGTCCGCTATCAGAGACACAGATGCAAAATTAGAGAATAATTGTGCCGGGGTGAGGGGGGCACCTTGTTTGTAAAGTGATGGTAAATGTGTGTCCTGGGTGGCAAATATATTGCATCTAGCGCAAGTGTTCCCGCAGCAATGTAAGTGTGTCTGCAGTGATGCTGGTGTGTAGTATTCTTTAATGCAAAATCCGTACTTGAAACCATGACTCTTCCATATGAAAAACTGATACACCTTTGTCAAATGCAATGCCTTGTTGACAGGTGCATACTTACGCACGTTTCTCTGTAATACACGCGCTTTTATGCTTTGCTTACCACGTTCTTGCACTTTAGTAGCGCCGTATATTATACGCGAACGGAGTATTCAGTTTGCCGGTTCTCTTTACCAATATACGGATGAGAATTGCAGTTGTCCACGGGAAAAATCAAACCTGTTCACTTGAGGTTGTTTATAGGTTACTGCAGTGATTTAACACCTGAGCTATTTTAATGGTTGCACCTTTGTACCATTTAATTGGGTAGTGTATATAACCATTTTTTTAGTCTAACTATTCACCCAGTTCTACGAGCAAAACATTACATGTTGTACGTAGTTGTTATTATGTTTGCCCTGGAGACAGAGTACAACATATTTTACCATCACTTCTGCTTCCTAGTTTTGGTCTTTTAGCGGCACGTACATATTCTTCACATTTTCTTTAAAAATAGTTCCCTTTTTCTAGAGCTCGAGAAAGCAAGTTTTGTTTTCTACCTCTGTATCTCATTGGGCGAGAGGGCGCAGCACAGACCACTGACAACAGCGTAGTGGGACAAAGCCACTTTATTGAAGCAGGTGCATATTACAAATTCAACTATAACCTAGGTGGCCCATGCCGTACGAACTATAATCGCCTCACTATAGATAGGTATTCACCTATTTTCCCCTACCCCTAAATACCACTTCAAAACTCCCCAACCAACTCAGATGGCCATCACTGACTTCTTCCTTACTTCCTATACCTTATCTACTTGATAGCACTTTATTATCTCAACTTCCTGTTCTCTGCAAATATAAACTTACCCCACCTTGCAGCTGTTTTGTCCACCCAGTACAATCATTTAAACTATGCAAACCTCCTGGCAATTCGCCACTCAGAAAAACCCTGTCTAGGTGTTTTTCTCCCCAACCATCCAGTTGTTCACTCATCATAATAGAACACTCGACGCAGCTGCAAACGTCTCCCATAACTGCTGAAGATACAAAACCTTCCCCATTGTTGTCTAGTGTACACCATCTCTACGGAAAAAATGGACTTTCACATCTCCGTGGCTCACTCTACCTTTCTCGCTCTCTCTGCAAACTTTCCTGAGCTCTCTGTTCACCTTACTCCGAGCTTTGTCAATAGCTGCTGGTCGATCAGCACGACGCCACACCCTTCTGGCAATAAGCTCAGTCAACAATATAAAAGTGTCCCCTCATTGTAAATTGATCTAACCCATTTCGCCCTTTATTGCTTTTATAAGTGCCAAACCTTTTGACCTCACCAGGCCATTTTCCTCAAATTAATGGTTAGAACATCTGGGCAGTCCTCTGTGTGCAGCATTTTGTTCAGTGTCAGTAGCAGCTCCTTCCATAACATACCTCCTTTTCCAAACCACCTCACCCAAAATTTCGTCTCATTGAAACCTAAGTGGGCTCCGTGCCGCTGCCTGGTTGTGACCCCACTTAACAAAAGAATTGCCTATTATCCAAATCGGCAATTTTTCCCTGCCTGGTCTTCGAACAGTACCTACAACAAACTTTATTAATCATGCATTTTTTAATAGGTCCTACCCCTATCTTTCAAGTACTGTTTGTAACACTTTGATACCCACTGTTCCAACAGCATTATCTTGGTCCTTGCCCATCCATCCTTGTCGATGCGCCCCCATAGCTGCACCTATCCTGAAATAGTGCGTACTTTACCCCCTTCCCCCCACGTTCAGTGTCAGGTGCCACTAAGCCTTAGGCAGCCTTGCCAATAACTGGAAGGCTGCCACCCTGGCTCCGTTGCTGTGTCTAAAAACCTGATCCCCCCCCCCGGCCTTCCATGTATCTGTCCCACCATGCCATCAGACATAAAATCTGATCGGGTCTACCTGAATCACAATCTTCTTCCATCTTCCTTGTTGGTCAGTCTTGGAGCATTTCAGATATATCACCACACCCCCTTCAATCCTTTCAATGTTTCCATTGTCCAGGCCCAACCTGTCCTTATTTCCCAACCACTCGGACACATGAAAAGCCCCAAAAAACACCCATAACATTAGTGCGTAAAATAGCACCACCTCTAAATCGTCCCTGCACACCAAAGACAATACTCAAAGTACCCGCTGCAGTACTGGCCACCGCAATGGTTCCCTCACCAACTGACGGTGCATATCCCCATACCAGTTTTCCTACAAAGGCAATCCCAGCCAGCTTTCCCACAATGTAACCTTAGACCAACCATTTTCCATCATGTCCAAAATGAAGTGCACCACATCTTCTCTCTGCCTCCAAAGCTCGCCCGGCCCCCTTCTGTGAGCTCCGGACTCCAAAACTCACACCAAGCCAATACATATGCCCTCTCAGTTGAATGTGGCAAGGATCCCACCACCAACTAAATGACTCTCGTTTTCCTACTTCCCAAAATTCCACTGGCATCTGTGTTTTCTAGTCACCCGCTTCCAAGTTAAACAAAATCATAAAATCTTTACTAGACCTGCAGGTCAAGTAAAGTGAATAATCTACTCGACCTACCTGTAATGTACTTGACCCATACACTGGTCTCAAATCATGTGAACTTAGGCAAATATTTTATTTTATGGAGCTGCCTTTTTCTTCAGTATCAGATATAAGAGCACTTTCAAATATGCGAGTTCAGCATTTCTGCTGTACAAAAAACCCTTTTTTTTTTTTTTTACTTTAATAGACTAAAATTTTGGTCCGTGTATAATAATAATCAAGTCCACATATAGAGTACACATGACCCCCACTTGCCTCTTTGTCGGTAAACATATCATTATATACTTATAACAACATAGTATTATAGAGATACATTATATCACTGTGCGTAACAATCGGGATAGTGCTGAATCCTAATAGCTAATACACTCAGAACTAAGGTGTGGTTAAAGCCAAGAGGAGAAGTCTTGTCAATAAGGACTGCGGGGAAGGTCTATTGGGCTAAATGGTGGATTTGCAAAATAATAGGAGAAGAGAGGAGAGATGGTAAAGAGTGAAGTTGGGGGGAGTGGGTGGCGTGAGGGGAGGAGGTGTACGCAATGGGGGGGACAGATGTTATGCTGAGAGTGAATAAGCCAGCTTGTGTTTAATTTAGTTGAGTGGTGAGATATGAGGCTGTTTGATAGTGGACATGAATCTGTTTGGGCACTGGAGGGGCTGTAACTTAGTGTGATAAAAACCAGCAAAATGAATATTGCTTGCAGAGTATCTAGTTGTTGACGTTCACTGTTCCTTGAAGACAATCTCCTGGCTCGTCGTTTCTTACATTTGTTTTTAAATAATTTGCTAGCAAATGGCAAAATATTTGCTGCTCAAAAGACTTTTGCCCTTTGTTTGGTGGTCTGGTGGCATGCTGTAAAAGTATTTTCGTGTATTTAATGTGGGTGGTTTTGACCTGTGAAAGTTAACAGGTTTGACTGAGCTAGTACACACTCTTTCTAAATGCTCGTTTTCTCTCAAAGTCACACAATGTATTTTTTTAATAACAGTATTTGTGTGAGCTGAATTTTCTAATAGTGATTCCCTTATTGAAGCCTTCTCTACTTGTGTGTGGGTTAAGTAGCACTTTATCTTTCAGCTCTGAGTAGTCTATAATACCTTGCTTTACTTTCACTGTGTTATTCTCATTGGCTAGGACTTCATCATCATTTAGAAATAATTAAAAAAATGTGGGAAGATACATTGTTATTCGCTTTTGGTTTGTATGTAGCTGCACGATCAGAGGCAAATATTATATCTATGGCATTATCTGTAACCATGTGTGCAATAGATTCTGAAACTAAGATGATCAATAGAACTGTAGCATTTGTGGTTACTGGAAAATAAATCAAATTTTCTTTAAGACCGTATTTTGGACCCTCTTTTGATTTACTTTTGCATAATGTTTTACCAACTTTTTCATTACTTTTGCATCCGTAGTGAGTGTATTCAAAATGAACTGTGTCTTGTTTGCAAAGAGGTCCATAGGGAGATTGAAGTTCCCCTTGGCATGAAGGTCGTTCTAGTAAATACATTTGTAGACTTACAGGGCAGCCCAGAAAAGTGGGATTATTTTGGCAGTGAATCTCACTTACTCTAAGCTGCAAAATAACTATCTGAGTAAAACTACAGATTTAATTTTCAAGTTAAAAAAACATTTTTATTAATATTTCTGACAACATATGTATTATACCAGAGTATTACATTATATAACATAACAAGTCGTATGTTAGTGGGATCTCGGAGCATGGCAGTAAACTCGGAGGATTGAGATGGTGGTGCTTAGGCTGCCCAGCCCGCGGGAGGCTCTCTGGGTTAGGGCTCATGATCTGGCAAGGTTCGAGCGGGAATGGTATAAATGTCTGAGCCCTATGTTTAATTGTCAAGCTGACAGCTTTTTCCTTGTTGCTAAGGTAAAGGTTGATGGGGCTGGACAGAATGCACAATTGCATTTATTGACAGAACTATACTATATATTTATGTTGCTGCAATCGCTGAGGGTTGACAGACGTTTTGGCAGGGGTCCTGTGATGCTGCAAAATTGGAACTGAGCTAGAGCGAAAGGTGGGTCTATCCACTTTCTGTACAGAAGTATCTGCTGTTTGAAAATTCATGTTATAAGAGATTTAGGATATTCATGTTGACCTTCATCTAGTCGGAGAGCAAGAAGTGAATTCCAGAGAGAAGCTGCCTGGACTCTGAAATTTCTATCACCTGATCCAGCTCGATGATAGGCAAACTGGGAGATTTTGCGAGGACTTTTATGCAGCGGCAGCCACTCCATTAAGGCGGAAGAGAGCCGCCCCCCCCCCCTTCCCCGCCACCAGCCGCCAATAAAACAGTAATAAAACTGGTTTCTCACCCACTCTATTTTAATCCCCATGGACCCGCCCCCAGGACTCTGACGAGCCTTGGGGGTGAGTCCAGTGGGGATGACATTGTGGTGAGGGAGTGCTAGTGCACTCCCTTGTGCCTTCACTGCGCATGAGGTGTTTGGCCTGCTGTTTCAGGCCGGCCAAACACCTCATGCGCAGTGAAGCTTTCTCCAGCCCCAGCTGCGTTGCTGAGGCTGGAGAAAGCAGGCACAGGCTCCCAGTCTGCCTGGGAGCGCAAAGTTGTAGCGCTCCGGCCAATCCTGACGCTGCTTTCTTGCTTAGTTTATCATAGAGAACTTCTCCCAGTTATCCATCGACTCGACCATCCGAATCCATTGTCCTCCTGGCTATCCCATATCTGCCCCTTTTCCTTCGGCTTGTTTCTCTGCTCAGCCCATCCCTTGCTCCATTATTTTGAGTAGTGCTCCCAGGCTAAAACGCCTGCCAGGCTCATCCATGACATGCACTGGATTTATACACCTGTTCTTCTGTCTGCATGCACTAGTCCATGTTGGCTTCCTACCTATATTCTGTTGGGGAGGCAGGGCTACCCCACTTCTGAATAACATCCCTTCTGGCAACCATTAAAGCTACGTTACTGAAAAGAAGCTTGTGTATACTAAACGTTTGTCTCCCTTTCCCCCCCCACCCCCTCGAATCCGAGTATATCTGCTGGTGCATTCAGCTCCAGCTGTCCTCCCCCACTGACTGTGATAGCCTGCCATGGACCCCATCCCAGAATGGGCATACATTTGGGCACTCCCATACCATGTGCATAAGTGTGCCCATCTGTGTTCAGCCCCTGAGGCATCGATCCGTTGCAGTTCGACCCATAGTGAACAATTTTGATCTTGTGTAATATGCCCTGTGTGGGAGTTTTAGCTGGAACAGTCTGAATCTTGCTCTGATCTCCACCTCCCCAGGGTAGCGGCACACCACCCAACCTACTCTTCGTCTTCCAAGGTCCATTTCGCACTTATCTCACAGATTTCTCAGGGGGGGGGGGCTTTTCGCCAGTAGCATGCTATAATTTGCCGATATTGCATGTTGATATAAATGGGCCCCAAGCACTCTGTTCCAGTGGGCTTTCCTCTGGTATGTCCCCTTTGAGGTCTGTGCAGGACCCCAGGAGGTGCCTGATCTGTATATAGCGCAGGTAGTGGCTCCTTGTCTGATCATATTGTGCCTGGAGGTCAGCTAATGTTATCATGTCCTTGTCAATCCATAGGTCTCCCAACTTTGATATGCCCAATAAGTCCCAATTTATATGTCCTTCCCACCCCTCACAGGGGACCAGGGCTTCCGCCTTCCATAATGGGGTTTCCAGAGGCACTACATCCTGACATCAAGTTTTTTAGTTGCCCCTATCCATGCCTTTATTACATCGCCATGGGGGGCGGCAATGAGGGCAGTTTCCCCTTCCCATAGATCTGTCAAAGTATGCCTGTGGTTCCAGAGCTCCCTGATCTGCTGTTAGCGAGGATTACACCTGTTTTGTGAAAGACTCATTAAGTGTCACCAAAATCATAATTTGTTAACTTTTCCATTATTTGGGGTGTATGCGCCACTTATAGCTAGTGTGGTCCTTGAGGAAGGCAGTTACTAGTAGGGAAGTGTACAGCATGCCGTAGTGTCCCTTAGCTGGGAGCTGGACTCTGAGGTTAAACTAATTATTCCTGAGAGTGCTTTCAGAAGGGCTCCATAACCAGGTTCCCAGTAACAGTTTTGTCCCCAGAGTAGTGTGCTGAGGGTCAGATATGTGGAATAAGGAATATCCATGAGAGAACATGACCAAGCTACTGTGATGGAATGGAGAGAGGTGGTTGCCCATAGGAGGCTAGCTGTGTGCCAAAGTTTTACATGTAGACTTCACCCTAGGGTGTGAATTATCACAGGTTGGGAGGGAACCTGGAAGTGTGAGTACCAAGGTTGTCCACCGCAGGCTTCGAGGGTACTGGCCCTGAAAATAAGATTCAGTGACCTAGAGAAGATTAAGGGGCCGATTACGATGTCGTTAGGAAAGCATTCCCACCGAATCAGGTTAGGATTGCTTTCCGAACGATTCGTATTCTGGGAGTCTTACCGACCGATTACGATGTGTCCGGATGCTTACAGACTCGGTTCGGTCAGACTCCCATTGACTTCAATGGGAGCCTGTGTTCTCGTTCGGTACACAGGCTGCCATTGGAAAAAGGGGTGGGTGGGGAAAACCTTGCACCCTGGGTCGGGCACCCCATGGTGCCTGCTACATTGTGCATGGTTGAGAAAAGGGGTCCCTTGTGTTCACCCACGGGCCACATTCAATCGCCTCCGGGTGAAGGGGGACCAGCGATGGGCCCCCAAAGACCGGTTCCGAAAGCTGTTTCGTCTCGGTCAAACCGATTTGGAGCAGCTGACCAAATCGGTCATCGTACTTGCTCGTTCGGAAACTATCTCCATTGGGCTGTACAATTCGGCTCCGAATGACTCGGGCTGCCAAAATCCCATTCGGAACCGATTCGGACAGCTCAGACATCTTCCTTGCTTTGTACTCGGTCGTCCGGAAAGGTGACCGATTCAGTAGGAAACAAGGGTTCCGAATCGGATTCGACAGTGCTGAATCCCATCCGGAGCCCTTCCTAACGACATCATAATCGGCCCCTAGAGGTAGAAGGCAAATGTGACCAGAAGTGAGGAGGCCATTAACTGAGGGGTTACTAACCCTTTAAGGAAAGGACTCTGAAACGGTCTTTGGTCAGGTAGTTCTACCATGGAAGTGTCAGAGAGACCGGAGGCCTGGCCTAGTCAGACCCCTACATGGCACAGACAGTGTTGCTTGAACATGAAATACTTTGAAAAAACAAGAGGCGTTTGGCAAAACAGGAACAGTTCGTTTAATTAAGCGATACGTCCAGGAGTACAGTTACAGGAGTTGGGTCTGAGGACCGTCTCCATTTACTTTCTGTCTAACACAGACTTTTATATAGTTCATTGAACGTCCTAAAGTGTTTCTGGTGATCCTTTTTTGGTAAGGAATGTGTATCTTAGTCTTTGGAGACATAAATTAGGGTATTGGATGAGGAATCCAGGTGGGCCTTGACCTTGCGTGGACACAATGCCGCCAGTGAGTAACGTGTCCAGATGTCCGGCATGGGGATCGCGTGATCACTGCGTGTACTGGAACATGATTGGCTAAGTATTCCTAAATTCATGCATCTGACTTTATGGTGTTTTGGGAATGCACGCACCCCTCTGGCCATGTGTGCTTTATTGGGGCCAACCTCCCTAGATCATTGTGGGGTCACTGTGCTTATCTGTGGGATTGATCTGGGATTTCCTGTTCGCACGTTTGTTTGCTGGCTACGTGCTACCCCACCTGTGATCTGTCAATCAGTAACCTCGATCTATGGTCTCAGGGCATGCTTAATCACGTATTTCTGAGCCAGGGTTGATGTGGAGTTCACAACGGCCGAATTTGTCTATAGAGATGCGATTTCGTTTTTATACATGAATGTATCGTTCTTTATATTAAAATCGACTTTCTCAATATTAATAACAGCGTATGCCAACCTTAAGGAGTATTCACAGCAGAAGCCCTGGACGGCCAGGAAAGTGTTAAGCCTAAAGATAAGAACCCTGGGCTGGAGTCTCGATCTCTGTGTGTTGCCCTTGAAATGGTTGAGGTGAAAGTCGGAGGAGCGTGCCTGCCGCTTGAGGCTTTTCCACTCACTCTGAAAGCACCAGGAGGCATGAGAAACATCAGGAGAGTCACTCATCCCATAACTTAAGGATGCAAGAGTTTTCCCAGGGTGAGAGATAGTAGAATTTGCCTGCTTGGACCTTTAGGAAGACATTTGTGGACTGTAGGAGACTGGATAGCTTGGGGGTAGGTGCACTAGAACCAGACCTTGCAAAGGAGAGGCAGGTTGGTGTACTGGAGGTGGGCACCCAATTGGTTGACACCCTGCGGAGTGCACTGATCATGGCTATTTTTCCATTCCATTTGCAGTGTGGAGACCTAACCTGAGAGTTGGGTATCTCTGGGCTCAGTAACTCACTTGAGTGTGCCCGTAGTCTGCAGTAACCCCCAAAGTAAGATGGATGGTGGAAAAATCCTCTCACCTGAAGGGAAGAACGCCCTGAGAATTTTATCCCCTTTGAATTTTTGTGTATGCTCAGTTTACACAAGGAAGGAAGGAAGGAGTCTTACATCTCAGGCCAGAGCCAGGTGTTGGTCGCAGACCTGAGACATATAGTACTAGGACGTTCAGTAACATATTTAAGGCACTAGACTTGTATATTTACCTACAGGTAAATAGTCTGTTGTCTGTTTAGGCAGTTTGAGAGCTGTCAATGTTAACAGCTAGGGTGCAACTGCAAGTGCGGTGTCCTGTGCTCTGAGTTTGCCATGTTGTTGGTGCTTGCCTCTGTAGGAAGACCTACCCAAGACACAAAGCAAAGTAGGCTACCTAACCTGGTTGGCCATGGTATTGACCATCACTGTGTGGGTTGCACCTATACGTGAGCTAGGATTGTCCTCGCAGGTGGGGTCCATAGATAGAGAGTGGTACTCCCCATGGGTACGGTTAGTGGTTAGGGCCAAGAATGAGAGAAGGGTCCTAGTAAGGCAAAGAAGACATAGGATTGACAAGTACTAGTGCAAAACTAGTAGATTGTCTTGTTCTATCGTCCATGTAGAAAAATCACCAGAAGAAGGGTTAGATTTCTCCGTGTCAGACAGGGAGGGAGATGTATAGGAAAATCCTCTTTTCTCGCATGAATCTCCACATTTTTGTCTCCTAGATTCTTCTGGGACTTTGACGCAGCACATTGAGAATTTACTAATATACTTCGGATTGTTTCTGTTTCCTTTAAAACGTGAAGAGAAATCGAACGACATTCTACAAGTGCTTGCAGCTGCATGTAAATTCACTATATTTAGATTCTCAACTGCAGGCTCACAACCTACTTATCTTTTTGTACTGAGGTAACCTCTCTCAGCACAGGTGGGGGCGGGGGGGTTGAGGGTGATGTCTGTTCCCTGTGTAAGAATCATGAAATCATGACTTGTAGCTCACTCGTGGAGACTGAAGATAGCTAGGGAATGTTTAGGGAGGAGACTAGGCAAGGGTGCTGCCGCATTGCTTCAATTGCCCTATTATGTGGGATTGTGGAGATAACATGAAATACACAACTCAGGCATGTTTTTCTACAGGGCCTGATTCATGAGTTCTGAAACCAGTTTGGGCGGAAGCAGCATTGTAATCAAAGGAAAAGAACCAATTTAAATGATCTTTTCTATTGCCATTCCAAGTTTATTGTTACTAGTTGTGATAGTTTGAAAAACCTGCCACTGACCTCTCACAGAGTTTTAGCCACGAGTGAGACTCCCACAGTGTATTACCTCTGCTAATAATAATAATATACCTGATGACACCTGAGGTCTATGCAGACAAGTTCGCCCCCCTCCACAACCCCGACAGACAGCGCCCCATGAAGGCCACCTGGTTCACCACCGACCTCCAAGAATCCAGACGCACCTGCAGATGTCTCGAGAAGCGATGGAAAAACAGCAAAACCACGGAAGACCAGCAACTCAAAGGGACTCTTGAGCATCATCCAGGAATTCACCAAAGCCACGGACGTCACACCTTCCCAGGACCTCTGCAACAAGCTCAGCTCCTACTTCCATCTGAAAATCAAGTCCCTCTATGACCACTTAAGCGAACAGACACCAGACACCGAGACCACTCCTTCCTCCAGCAACGACAGCCAGCCTACCATCTCCACCTGGACCCCGGTAACCACCAAAGACACCGCCACGACCATGAAAAACATTCACTCAGGAGCCCTCACGGACCCCTGCCCGCCGCACATCTTCCACAGAGCCACCGCCGCCATAGCACCCGAGCTACGACGCACCATCAATGCCACCTTTGAATCTGGCACTTTCCCCGATGACTGGAAACGCGCAGAAGTCAAGCCACTCCTCAAGAAACCCTCTGCAGACCCGACGGACCACAAAAACTACCGACCCATCTCTCTCCTCCCCTTCGCGGCCAAAGTCACTGAGAAGATCGTCAACATCCAGCTAACTAACTTCATCGAAGAGAACTCCATCCTCGACCCTTCCCAATCCAGATTCCACAGCACCGAGACCGCCCTCCTTGCCGCCACAGACGAAATCCGCACGCTCCTCGACCAAGGCCACACCACAGCCCTCATCCTACTAGACCTCTCCGCAGCCTTCAACACCATCTTCCACCGCACTCTCACCGCCAGACTCCACAACGCTGGCATACAGGGAACTGCTCTCGACTGTCTCTGCTCCTTCCTCACCGGCAGAACCCAAAGAATCAGACTCCTGCCCTTCCTCTCTGAACCCACAGAGATCAACTGCGGAGTACCCCCAAGGATTATCGCTCAGTCCCACGCTCTTCAACATCTACATGGCTCCCCTCGCCGCCATCATCAAACAGCATGGACTCAGCATAGTATCCTACGCCGACGAAACCCAGCTCATCCTCTTCCTCACGAAGAAATCCGACACCACCAGATTCAGCTTCCAGGAAGGAATGAAAGACGTCGCATCCTGGATGAGCAGCAGCTGTCTGAAGCTCAACTCTGAGAAGACCGAAGTCCTCGTCCTTGGGCCCATCCCCTCAGCATGGAACAACACCTGGTGGCCCATCACCCTCAACAACCCCCCCCCCCCGGACACGCCCGGAACCTCGGCATCATACTCGACTCCTCCCCAACCATGACCCGACAGATCAACGCCGTCGCGTCCACCTGCCTCAACACCCTCAGCCTCTTTTGCAAGACCTTCAAATGGATCCCCCCGAATCCAGAAAGACCGACACCCACGCACTCATACCAAGCAGACTGGACTATGGAAACGCCCTCTATGCCGGAATCAACAAATCCCTGCTACGCAAACTCCAGATCATTCAAAACACCGCGGCCAGACTCATCCTCAGCATCCCACGACATGAACACATCACCCGACTTTCGAGACCTCCACTGGCTTCCTGTCGAGAAGAGTTACCTTCAAGCTACTCACCCACGCCTACAAATCCCTCCACAACACCGGACCCAAATACCTCAACGAAAGGGTCTCCTTCCACGTACTCAAGAGAAACCTCCGCTCTGCCGACCTCACCCTCGCTGAAACCCTGCGCATCGCCAGAGCGGGTGAAAGAGCCTTCTCCTACATCCTGGCAAAGACCTGGAACGAGCTCCCGATCAACATCAGACACTCTGCACACCTTCAGAAGGAGCCTCAAGAACTGGCTCTTCGGCTGGCTCGTTATTTTCCTTGTGTTTTGTGGCCACTTCCTGACCTCGGTAGTGCGCTCACGCTGATTGGTCGGCTTTCAGCCAATCGGTGTTTAGCCCGGGTGGAGCCTGTTGAGCCCCGTGGCATTTATAATGAACGCCGCTGCGAGGACGCGCAGCGGACGCGCGCAGCGGGCGCGCCTAAGGCCAGCCCGTTTGCGCCTGGACGGCGCCAGGAGTCAGGGATGCTGCCTCTCCTAAGCCACAAAGATTAGCCTACTCCCGTGAAGCATTATCTGCCTTACATAGAGTGGGTGCTTGTGGGACTCATAGCTGGGCCCCAGATGACTGCCTGACCTCTTGTGGACATTGTACCTTCAGGTTGAATCCTCTTGGGCACCCCATACCCTCAGGTCCTAGGACCGTGATACATACTATCTTGAGTATCAACTGCCGATCCCTGTCTAAACACCACGCTGAGGTATTCGACCTCCTCCTGGATCGATCACCTGAGGTTCTCTTTCTAACGGAAACTTGGCTTTCCGAGGCCTCTGTGGCTATACCGGCACTCGCCCTCCCCTCAGGATATGCTATATGCAGTCTAAATAGATCAGGGGGAAGGGGTGGCATTGCGATCGTCTATAAATCAGTTCACTCCTGTAGCTTGATCCCCCAAGACCTACCGGACTGTGAAAGTGCGCTCTTCAAAATTACATTGAGTGCAAACTTCACCTTCTCTGGCCTCCTCATCTATCGCCCACCTGGTCCATCTAAAATCTTCCGAGAAGCCCTGGTGAACACAATTACAGTACTAGCTCTCCAGACTGCCAACTTCAATATTATCGGTGACCTGAACCTTCACTTAGAGATGCTAGAATCACCGGACATTCTCAGTTTCTTGGGGCACTTGGCAGCCTGCCAACTGACTCAACTGGTATCCGGTGCTACACACAACGCCGGACATCTCCTTGACCCCATTTTTTCTAACCTTGAGTCACTGGAAGTCCTAGTACCTCTTCCCATGATCTGGACAGATCACTTCCTCATCTCAATGCTGATTACGTTACCTGCCACAAAGTCCCAGCCGAACCAGCACCCGTCACTGAAACGGCCTTGGCATAAACTTGACCAGGAGTCTTTTCTCACAGCCTTGAGCACAAAGCCTCTAGATAAAGCCATCAATATGGAAGAGGCTGATGTGCTCTTTCATAGAGTGGGTAACTCAAGCACTGGACACTTGCATTCCTTTTAAACTCACTCACTCTAAAGGTGCTCGGGCTAATGCCTGGTTCAATGAGGACTTGACCCTAGCCAGGAAGAACTGCAAGGTCCTGGAAAGAACATGGAGGCGATCATATGCCCCTCAGGCTAAATCAAAGTATAGATCAGCCATTAAATCCTACCATAAATTAGTGTGCAAAACTAGGGCAGCCCACTTTTCCAGCCTGATCACCACAAGTACTAATCGCAGTAAAACTATATTCTCTCTTTTAAAGGACTTGGTCATTTCTCCCTCGGCATCAGGCAGTATCATATCGTCTAACCAACAATGTGAAGAGCTGGCGAACTTCTTCCTGGAGAAGGTTGAAGGTATCTACCATAACTTCGACCATGGTGCAATTCTCAGTATCACCGAGAGGAATATGCACATGGGTCCTGAGATCGTCCCTCTTACATCACTACCCACGATCCTTCTTAAAGACTTGGAGGGACTAGTGGCCACAATTAAATCAGGATCTCCAGACGATCCCTTAAGACCGGACGCCTTCAGGAAAGTTCAACAGGGCCTCCTACCTGAGTGTCTGGAGTTGCTCAATCTATCCCTTGCTTCGGCGGTGGTCCCAAAATCTTGGAAGCATGCAAAAGTAGTTCCTCTACTTAAAAAAGCAACACTGGACTCCTCAAAGCCAGAAAACTATCGTCCAATTTCACTGCTTCCATTCCTTTCCAAAATCCTGGAAGCTCATGTAAATTCAACGCTAACTCACTTTCTGGAAGCCAACCACTTACTTGATAGCTCCCAGAATGGTTTCCGACCACGATACAGTACCGAGTCTGCACTGTTGACGGTTGTTGAGCAACTAAGATCCGCCTTGGATGCCGGCAGAACCTCTGCTTTGGTTCTGCTGGATCTGAGTGCGGCGTTTGACTACTGATCTCCCACGAAATTCTGCTCCACCGTTTGGAGGAGATAGGGATCGGCAATAAAGCCTTATCATGGTTCTCTTCCTTTTTGGCTGACCGGACCTTCCAAGTGATAGCTCCACCTTTTGCTTCCCGTGTTCACCCTCTTCGCTGTGGGGTTCCCCAGGGCTCGGCATTGAGCCCCACGCTTTAATATATACATGAGCCCATTGGCACGGTTGGCTAAAGCGCGAGGAATCTCCTTAGTGTCGTACGCAGATGACACCCAACTGGTGATCACCCTGTCTAATAACCCCAGCCAGGACAGAGCGAAATTTAAAGAAAATATAGTGGCCATCGCAGAGTGGATGACAGCTAACTTCCTGCAGTTGAACTCTGCTAAATCTGAGATTCTTCTGATTGGCAAAGACTCCCATCTCTGGAATAATGACTGGTGGCCTCCGGCCCTTGGAGCTCCTCCAGCCCCCAAACCTGCAGTGAAAAATCTGGGTTTTATGCTTGACAAGGATCTCAGCTTTGAGACGCATGCCAAATCAGTGGCCGGAAAATGTTTTGGGCTACTGCGTGGCCTTAAACCGATACTTGGTCTATTTGACGCCCAAACGCGTCAGCTGATCATCCAAGCCTCTATACTGGCCCGATTGGACTACTGCAATGTGGTCCTCCTGGGCTCCAATAAGTCTGTGCTGAACCGACTACAGCGGGTCCAGAACGCTGCAGCACGTGCCATTTTCGCCCTCCCCAAGTACAGCCATGCTTCCAACCTCCTCCATCGCCTGCACTGGCTGCCCCTTGAACATCGAGTGCGTTTTAAGGCGCTCTGCACCATGCACAAGATTCTGACAGGCATCGGCCCAAATATTCTGAGCGACCTGTGCGCCCTTTATTCTCCACCGCGAGTGCTGCGCTCGGCAAACCAGATCCTTGCACGAATCCCACGTATACGAAGGACCAGATCTGGTGGGCGCTCTTTCAGGCGACTGGCTCCCGCCTTATGGAATTCTCTCCCTCTTCATATCCGCAGCAATTCTGATCACCAGGCCTTCAGACGGCTTGTGAAGACCTGGCTTTTCTCTCAACTTTAATTTCTTGCTTGCTCCCCACTCAGTCTTGCTTCAGCGCTGGGACACCTCATTGCCGAGGCAGCCATGCGCTTTACAAGTATTCTAATCTAACTCTGAGCTGGCCCCCCACTTCCCTCCAGCACCTTGAGACCCTCACGGGTGAGAAGCGCACTTAACAATTCCCTGATTGATTGATTGAGTGATTGAGGTTAAAGCTTCAGAAGGCTCCTGCAATCTTCAGTTTACTGTGAAGAGTATTAGCCTACCAGGGGAAGGTCCAAAAAACAAAAGGAAGCTTTTGATGTTTTATGCGAATTGTCACCACCAGGGCCAAGACTTGTGTGCGCTCTGAAAAGAGAAGACTCTTGGAATCTTCACCCGTCAGGGATTTTTGTCAGCCCAAAGGAGTGTGTAGGACAGGAAGGAGAAGAGAGCAGCCCAAGGACTAGACTGGATGTACTCTATGTGAGCGATGACCCACCAGCCACTCATCTCTCCAGGACCTGTATGTGTTTCTGAAAGAGGAGCAAAGTGAGCTCATCACATGGAAACCCAGAGTGAGACTTTTCTTGGGAAGCAGAACAGTTGACCAGCTACAACTCTTTTCGCCCTTGTCTTTCTGAAGATTCTTTGCTGGAACTCGAAAGTGAGTGACAAAACTAATTTTCATTCACTGTGTACCTGGACGAAGGGCCCGATTCACATAACTAACTTAAGACAAAATCCTAAACTTACTACCATTTTGGTATTCACAGAAGGCACTTACTCATTTTTGTATTCACAGAAGGCATTTACTCATTTTGGTATTCACAGAAGGCACTTACTCATTTATGAGTAAGTGCCTTTAGTGCCTTCTGTGAATACCAAAATGAGTAAGTGCCTTCTGTGAATACCAAAATGAGTAAGTGCCTTCTGTGAATACCAAAATGGTAGTAAGTTTAGGATTTTGTCTTAAGTTAGTTATGTGAATCGGGCCCGAAGTTTCTAGTGGAAGGCAGGGACTCTGGTGTAAGCAGCAAGGACTCTGGTGTAAGCAGCATGGACTGAACTTGCACTTGGAAAGGTGGTGTTGCCATTGATTGGCTTAGGCAGACTTTGAAGGAACGTAAAAAGTTCTGCTTGTTTTGGATATGTAAGCCAGAAACATCCTCACAGGAACTTTGTGAAGTTTAGAAACTTTTAACTGGGCCAGCTTGCATGACCACTGACTCTCATGTAGGCCTGGGCGAAATTTAAATTAGCCCGGTGAAAATTGTGTGAATTTTGCTTTACTCTAATTTTGCGTCCTTCACAATAAAAGTTTACAGCAAAAGGTGCAATTTGCGGTAATTCTCTGGAAAGATTTACTGCAAACGCACAGGAACAACAGCTATTGTTTCGCGGTGCTTTTGTTTAAATGCCTCATTGTGCCAAAAATAAATGCGAGGAATCATTTTGCGCTTAAGTATAGCGCGAAATGACAGATCTGCATTATTGCATTTAATTTGTCATTGCCATAATTACGCGAAAGCAAAGTACACACTTTTCACACTCCCCTACTCTCATGCAGCCCCTTCAACTTGACTGAAGGCAAGAGGTAGCATGAGAGTCGAGCCTTGCTCCTGGAGTAGGAGATATCCTACAGTGGCCACAAGTGAGTAATGCGCATAAAGTTTAATTGACTGCCCAGGCAGAACATAGGTGTGGCGTGGAACTGTTATTTGAAGCTCTGTATCTTTGCAGTGACCGATCCAATGTTTGCCATTTTACTTTTATTTTAGTCATAACATACTTTTAATGTTGCTAAAGTGGTTTGGGAGTTACTTTATTCAAGTGTTGTTTATACTGCTGATCCATACCGCTCATTCTGTGGAGTAGCCTTCCTTCCGTCTGTCTGTGTGACATGGTTGTGTTAGAGAAACCGCGTTTGCCTGCCTGTGCACATGGTGGAGGAAGAATTTGCCCCACCGCTTAAACCGGCTTCCTACAGATAACATAACCCAAATACAATGAAATGTACTTTGTCTTATGTACCCCAAACACAGCATCCGCTTATTGTGGCTCTATTTTTGTTTCTGTGTGTTTTTTCTTTTCTTATTCCTTCTCGCTAGTCTTATAAAAATTACCTTGAAAATAAAAATATTTAGAAAGCACAAAGTGTCTCTACTCAGTGTACTTTCTGACTCGGAAGATTTAAATTGATGTTTGGGCTCCTTCCTTATTACTGGTATGCGAAAGAGTGATACAGTACTTTTAAGACAGACCAATTTTGGGTAATGTCGGGCTTAGGATTCAGGCATGCACTTAAATGTTCTTGAGTTGCTGTTCACTCTGTTGCAAGAAAACGATTTTAACATTGAGGAGAGGGAAATTCGGGTCCAATTTGGATTGCCTAGACTAGAGAGTGCCATGTCGGAGAAATGTATAACGCTGAGTGGGTGCCTGGTTAATTTTATATTTTCATCCGCCATGGCATACGCCTGTCCTTTATTGAATTGTGCACATACTATTTTGCATTTGGTGATCATGTACCCAGCAGAACGAAATGCTTAAGGGAGCTGTTGAAGAAAGCAGCAGAATTTCTGAGGTGACTAGTTGGACTGAGGTGTCCAGGATAGCTTCGGCTTTGTTTGATTACAGCTGGGCTGAAAGATGTTGAAGTGTTTCTACCACACTGTAAATACCATTACCCCGGGGTAAATATCCCAGGTTTTTCATTTGCATGAGAACTATCATGTGGAGTCTATAGTTAACCATCAAATTGCTCATGATTTGCCTTTTTCTAGACCATGTTTTCTGATAAATGTAGGCAGATTTGACACGTCGAAATCTGTCAGTGTAAAAACTATGGAGGTGCAGTAATTATCACAACTTGGAATTCCAATCGCTGCACACACCCCACAGAAGTCGTAAATTACCACCCAACTAGTAGTCGGAGTCTTAAACTCTTAGTTGAGACGCCCCTTTTAAAACCTTTGGTTTTATCAATAAAAACTACAGTAGTCATGGATTTAAGTGTGTACAGTTTGGGTACAGAAGGAATGCCATATTATATTTGTGTCTAAATCATTGCCACAGTTGTCAGAACTCAACTTTCCTGCTGTCAAACGAGACGCAATGTCGTATTCCTGAGTGTAGAAGGCCCTAGACCATATTTATGATATATTTCAGACTTAATCACAAATTGCTAATTTTGATACTTTCTCCAGACTAAGCTAAATTGCTTCATGCTTTCAATGAAAACTACTTTGATATTTATATATCTGCACCAAAACTGTTGTTGTGGACTGATTGCTGACCCTTTGGATGGCATGCGATGGGTAGGATGAAGTACTGGGTGCTGA
Organism: Calotriton arnoldi; assembly: GCA_963921515.1. Lineage (NCBI taxonomy): Eukaryota > Metazoa > Chordata > Amphibia > Caudata > Salamandridae > Calotriton > Calotriton arnoldi. Next base: position 3,896,885 of record CAWUFW010000616.1, on the reverse strand, counting down.
TAATTATCTCTGATCACTGTGTGGTATTTGCTAATTGATGCTGTTGTGTCTGAGAGAGTGAACTGGTACTGTCAATACACATGTGGTGTTAACAAAAAGCAGGAAATACATAAGATATTGATGGCTGTCACCTGGACATTAGTATTGGCATAAATACGGGATTCTAGATATCATTACCAAAAATATAATCCCATTGAGGAAGATTTTCTATTAACTCCATTGGGGTGATATTTTGTAGACCATATTTAAGACATGATATTTATGTCATACGATATTCTTGTACCCCAAACACATGGTCTTCCACCAATGATTGTATCTTCACGGGGGGCCATGCACACTGTTCAGCTCTTCATTGCTTTCAAACTTTCTTTTGCACTCTACAAATACGTATGTTGATCTGTTGCCCGCAGCATACATCTGTAAAGGCTAATAGCAGAGGAATAGACCGTAAAAGGAAAAGTAATCAAGAGAGGAAATATTTTTTGTATCTCATGACGGGATAAAGAAGACCATTCAGACTTCTCTTACGTCCACCACAAAGAGTTTATTAACAGCTCAGTTTTAGTGATCTAAAAAAATATGGCAATGAAGAGCATTTTAAGAGATTTTTTTGATACCATCATTTTGTGAATGTATTTTCTCCCTTGGACCTTGTGCCATTTCCCAAAGATTATGGCACAAGCTCACAGTTGACCTCAAGGACTGCTCTGGTTTGGTACTTAGAAAATCAAGGACCTGTTTATTAGCAACAATTTCTTGAAAAGATCCCAAGTTCTGTATTGCAACAGATGTTTTTGATAGTAGAGACTGGTTAAACAGCAGGGGTTGAAGGAGTTAAGGCTTTATTACAAGTGTTTGTTGTAAGCCATTGTATCATACATCCTGTAATGGTCAAGATAAGATTACTTATGGTTGTGAAGGACTGTTGTCAGACAGTTATACAAGGTGGGTTTCCATAGAAGGAGACACTGTAGGACACTTTGTGAACTTGTGGGATAGCACCACATGCACCCATCGGATGTTCTCCTGCAAATCATTGAGTTGCAGGAGACATTTTAGGACCGTAGGTCTGTAGTGGTTTTGGAAGAACCATTGTTAGGCTTGCTTCAAACTGGACTGGAGCACATTAAAGGAAAGATTCAAGGGGAACTCGGGTATTGCGACACTAGCAAGCAAGTCTTTGTATACAATGATTTCAGAGCCAGCAGTGTGGTCACAGTGAAGTAGCTATAATTTTCTAGGGAACGTTGGAAGGTGTTAGATAGTGGGGAGGAGCTAAAGCATATTTAGTGTTTGTGATGAAGTGGGTGTGTAACTGATGGCTATTTATTTGTTACTTGGTGTGCATAATATTGTGTACTGACATGTGACATAACCAGGGATCTGGAGGGATTGAAGATCGTGTGGGAAGTACTAAAAATATGCAAGCCTTTGAAAGTTGAAGGAAGTGCTGTGATTCGAGGTGTGATGTCTGCTACTAAGGCATGGAAATTACAGAAAGGTATGTTTTGTAAATGCCGACTTTTTCTGACATGTTTCAGACTTTACTGCTTGGAACCCGCAATAGTAACAACTCCGGAGAAACAAGTATAGTTTATTCAACCTATTGGATGTTTGTGAAAGACGTTGTGTGCTAAATCTAATTGGAGAAAATATTTTGTATCCTGTGCTTGGATATAGAATGTCCAGAGTTAAAAACACAGGTTGAATGTAGGATTCAGGATGGAATGCAAGTGTTGGAAGGCCCTTGGGATTCGGTAATTAGAAAGTGAAGTGCTATGTCCGATATGAGTGGAAACATATTTGAACAACTTGTGTCATAGATCATTCATGGAATACAAATATGAGGAGATAAGATGGGGTTCAGTTACGCTGTATAAGTATGTGCATATTACACATCAAGCGTTAGTTTCGAAAATAATAATTTGCTGACCAGTTTAAGCAATCCCAACCCACCAATCAAGGCAAAGGTTTTATCACCTAGTTACGGTACTAACAGTGACCTTGTATCATGTGCTTCAATTAGACCGCTCACCTTCAGAATGGTCACGCTTTCTTAGGGCACACAGGTAAGTTCCTTGGTGTCCTGTGATCGGGCTTATAACCATTTTTTTGTTATCATGATTGAGGAAATGAAGTAATGTTTTTTCTTTGCGTGTGAAGAGGGTCCGTACAGGTTCCAGCAATTCTCACCCTTCATATTCATTGCAACAAAAATCTGTAATGATTCGCTAATTGGAGCAAAATTTAGGTACCTGGTCTTTTCTCTTGTGCTAGCTATGTCATAGGAAGAACACTAACCAAAAAGTCCCTTGCCTAGTTCCCCCAGAGTTCCTTTCATGGGGATTAATGATCCGTTAGGATATTTATGCCTCAGCTAGACTGACTTTGATCTATTCCCTGCATGAGCGACAAAGCTTCAGATTATGACAAATTGGAGTCCACAAGCTGAAGTTGCATACAGTTAGTTATCCAATTAGGTAGCAGCTGACAGAGTGCCGCTATATATACACTAAAGCTTCGTTATTTAAGATGTTTTATAATTTCTTTCTAATCTCTTTCTCATTTTCTTATTTTAGAGAGTGTCACTTTGCTCTTCAAGCTGTACTGTCTAACTGTGATGACCCTGGTGGCTTCAGCATATATTGTGGCTCTACGTTACACAAGGACAGTGGAAACCGATCTCTACTTTTCCTCCACAGCCGTCTGCGTCATGGAAGTCATCAAGTTATTTATAAGTTTGTCCATATTAGCCAGGTAAGTGAGCAGTCTTGATGCAACCTTGCTTTCTACTTCCTTCGCCTTTCAGACATTCACTGCAGAATCGGATCTATTGTGGAGATAGTAGACTTTACATTTGTAACCCAGATTAATGTCAATTTATTGTGGGCACAACACTCAACTGCTTAGAAGGTTATAAATGTATTACTTTGTTTTTTTGGGGCTTTAGTACCACTTTTCGCACATCTGTTTCAAATAAGAAGAAGAAATGCGCAGTGGCGGCTGGTCCATAGGGGCGCCGGGGCGGCGCCCCACAAAAGAAACTGCTCACTGTCTGCAGTTCGGGCAACGGAATGTAAGCAGACGAATTGACAGCTTTCAATTTGTCTGAAAGTGCGCATGTCAACGCACAGCGCATGCAGGGGAGACGGGGGGAGACTGGGGAGAGCACTCAGAGCAGGAGTCCGTAAGATGGTGGTCTGACTGCGCATGTGAGTGAGGAGCGTTGCCCCTCACTCACATTCACAAACCATTAGGTATGCTGCGCATGCATAGTGTAGCGTGAAGGCCTCTGAATAGGATCCTGCTCGGGCGGTGACGCGTTTTTCGCAAAGTCGCCCCATGCCCTATCAAATGCCAGGATACAAAGTAAGTAAACAAGGGTCAGCCGCCTCCCGTCGCATCCAGTCTCCTGATTTGGCAGTTTAGTATGCAAAAGAAAGAGCGGGGAGAAGTTAATTCCACCACGTTGCAGAGGAGACGCGCGGGACCGGAGGAGAATGGAGATGCCTGGTAAGTTTATTTTTTTATTGTATTCATTAAATTAAGGGAGGCCTACTGGCTAGAAATTGCTGCCACTCAGTCTACTCTAAAGCTCTCATTAGTAGGGAACTCCATTAGTAATACCGCACCCGGGAGTAACGATACCACGAAGATGGGTGTTTCCACGTTGCAAGATACTGGGCCACTATTATGTGCTCGGAAATAACTTCATGAAGAACCTCAGCTTCCGCACCAATTGCAGCAGGGATTCCCGCCATGCTGGTCGGGTTTCTACATTTACATTTCACTAGAAAAACCCCAGTTGTGATTTAACGCACATTTTGTAATTCCAATTTAGGCAGAGACTTTTGTTTATGCCCGCATCTAAATTAGAACGGAAAATAGAATATGGGATACTGAAAGAAGTTACTAGAACACGATCTTTAAAAATGCACTTTGCTTTCTCAGTTGAAGGTATTTTCTAACATGGTTTGATTTTTAGTTTTTGGTTTGAAATGATCGGTTGCCGTCTCACTCGCTTAAGGCCGCTGGCTTGTAACACGTGGGTATATTAGTGGCCAAGCTTTGCTCACTTGTAGCAAGATCTTGCACGTCGAAGGCTTTCCGTACAAAAGACACGTTTTATCATAACTTGCAAATGAGCCAAGGTGAAGGAGAGTGGTGTCGTGACATGATGGAAGCATATCGTAATGTCAGTGGACCTTTGAGGCATTCTTTTTTGGGGCGAGAGTACAAAGCCCCAAGTAATTATTGAATGTAATGCAGTGGGCGGCTTAATTGAAAAATAATCTTTATACGTGTTTTTAAAGCATGCTAACAGGTACACAAAGGAGCCAATAGGAAAGGGTAGAGTTGCGAGAATATCCAGCTGGATGAACCTAAAATTTAACACTTAGCAAGACAGTTACCCTGTCGTGTAGTACAACTAACTCACAATTTGCAAAATTCAGGTGCACACAATCGCAAGTGCATGTTTTAAAGGAAGTCTTAGGGAACTGTGCCAGCTTGTAAGCGCTTAGATGCGATTCAGTCTAGGAAGCCGAGCTACATAAACAGCCATTCACTACCTCCCTGCAGCACAACGCACTATGCATGCAGACAGTGCCGGCGACGAGAGGGTTAGGACACGCCCGATCTTAAATCCAAGGAGGGAGGAGGAAGTGAGAGTTGTCGGTGCATTTATGTGACCGGCACTTAAGTGCAGAGCAATACGGTTCTGCTCCGGGGCTTTAAACAAGGGCGGGCAGGACAGTGACAGCTGCAGAGGAATCCAGGAAGGGTGGGGTGTGGGGGTTTGAGCAAAAAACCATAGGCGGACACTGATCACCGGCACCACAGACCTGAAACCATCCACTCAAGCCTCACAATTGTACCTGGCCACCCATTGCAGTTCACCCCGCTGCAAGTCGGCCCAGCCGCAAATACCTCAGCACCACACCTAGCTACCAACAGTTGAATACTTCTCCCTAACGCTGCACCACACCTCAGCTCTTCACTGCAGTGCCCTGCCACTGCCCAGCCCCAACATGCATTCACCACTTATCAATTCACGTTCCCACGCGTGACCCTGAAGGACAGCTGCAGAATGTGAGGAGAGGGTGGTGTGACGAACACCTCCACCCGCCATCGGCAGAACCCCCAGCTGCCCCATGTGTCACAGGAGACGTGGTGACTGCGCACTACAGACACCGGACCCAAGCCAAGGCACCGCCATGAACCGCATTCCCACGGAACCCTGGTGCACAGGTGTGGGTCCTGACGAGCAGTGCACACGCGCACAAGCGAGCTGTCTGCAACAACTGGGTGCATATTGTAATCCGACGCATACAGCTTAAGCAGAATCTGTGATCCTGGACAGATCACTACATTGACCAGTTAGTTTCATTACTTCCGTCCTGCCACAACTATAACAAGTTAGAAGCAAGTTAAACGCAGAGACATCATGTGACCGATCGGTTTCTTCCAAAGAAAGGGGGTAGTTTGCAATAATGTATTAGTACCACACGTCACAGGGGACACTACGCTTGGGGCACCGCAGTATGAGAAGGCACCACAAGCCCTCCCACCCATGTAGCTACCATTACTTCTTTATAAGAAATCATTGCTGTTACTCATTTATCTTAAACAGCTAACACCCAGTGACAAAGCCAATCATACTGACAGGCTTTAGGCGTATGTCAGTTGCTGTGCCATTTATCTGGATAAAATTACATCTCAGAGAGAAACCAAAATACCGGTCTGATGGCACACAATGGGAATCACAGAAATGTATTTGGCATGTTCCTTTATAGGGAGCACCCACTTTTTCATCTCACTTAAAGACCTGTCTGCACATATTTCTATATGACTGGTTACAGCCAGCATCTGTGGGTGCTTCCCGAAGTCTGGTTAGAGCATATTTTTCCAAAGGTAATGCTGCATGCAGTGCAAGACACTGGGCAAGCTAAGCATACATTTTAAAGGGCTAAAGTTGTCATGCAGATCAATTTACACATTACAGTAACTGTTGAACAAATTAATGCAGGAAGATACGGGGCAGTTTTTAATGTGTTTAATATTTCAAGACTATACGTTCCCACTGCTTAATAAGCCTTGCTTTATCGCTGCATTCATTTGCTTTAAAATGCACCATTTGCCAATCTTTTTAAATTTCTTTCTCAGGAGAGGGACCCTCCCTAGACCCCAGGTTTGTCCATTGAACTTGTTCACATCACTAACTAGTGTTTTCTATTGGAAAGGGTAGAGCCAAAGCAGTCTTGCTTAGTACCCTAGCCCTCTTCAGAAGTCAGACTTGCTTGGCAACCCAGAAATTCTCTGAAATAATGTATGAGTTTTCTTTTATGAATGCCTAGAAGAACTGAATTTTTAGTCCATTTATCACAGAAATAGTGCTGAAAATCGCACCAAAAAGATGCCAATTTTTAAAAAATGTCTTCACGGGGGAGAACCCCCCCCCCCCGAACCCGCTTATTGCCGTCGAGCTAGCTCGCTCGCATACGTTGATTCGTTCTGCATACGCCTCACCAATTTCAAATTCCACCAGCCACCACTGGAAATGCGTTGGGGGCTCGAATGAGATTGTTGACTTTGGGATTAGTGCTTGGTGAGAAAGAATGTAGTTTACATATTGCAACATTTGTATGGGTTTTTCTCACGTCATAGATTTTTTTTTTTTTTACATTGCAGCCTACATGACCTGGTGATACTGGTATTCCTTGCGTGGGTTTCACAACCCACCTGGTAAAATAGGAACAATACCAAAGTACAACATATATTTTTTCTCAGGTGCCCTTTTTGCTCGCAAATTGTCCTGCATTTGTTTACACTGGCTAATATTTCTCCCGACACATTGCACAGATGTTTTATGTTCTCACAGCGAGATGGACTTGTGATCCCTGATCCTGTTGCTTATCTGCACATCCTTATTAGGCCTGGCTGGATAGAGCAGCTGTTGCGTTATGTGATCAACAGAAAAATAACTTTCTGAAGTACTTCTGAGAGATGTGCATAGGGTCTGCCCACATGTTGTTTTCTCGATTAAAGCATTTGATAGGGCAGAAGTTGTGTGCTTCCACTGAAAAAACGAATGCAGATATTGGACTTTTTTCCTGCAGGAAAGCTAATGCTCAGTATAACAGGACTGTTGATTATAATGGCAAGCCAATGATCAAGACTATAGGCCTGATCTGTTTATTATGAGAAGTTATTATAAAGGCGGTAGCTTGACACATTTATTGGTAAAGTTAATAGGCATTTAAGGTTCGATTGCCATTATTCTATTAAAGCCTAGACGTACTTTGTTGCATGGAATATCACAGATTACCATAATTGTAAGAGAATCACATGAGTGAAGGATTTTCACAGGAGCGTTGAGCCTTCTCAGGTTGCAGCGATAACTAGGTCCTGTGTTTGAGGAAGCCCTATAGGCAAAGCAACCAGGGTTTTGGTATTGGTTTACCACCTCTAACCACCATAGGGATGGCAGATTTGCATAGTAACGACCCTTGTTCGGCTCACTTAGAAGAGATAGTATTTATTTTAGCCTACTATAATTATGCATGCATTTGTAATTTGACTGTATTCCCTATAGTTGCTTTGTAGGAAGGCTTATTATCCATATAGTTGGACTGTTTGTTATGGCGGTAATCCAATGACTACTGCAGAAGGCCTGATTGGTTCACTGGGAAAACTTATGTCCAATGCCATAGGTCTGATCTGTTTATTATGACAATTTATGACAACGGCTGTGGGCCTGGCTTATTAATTGGGAAAATCATTTTTAAAGCCACTAGGTATTACATATTGTAGACGGGTGTTTTTTAATTTAAAAAAAATTTTTTTTAAGAAATCCCACTGATTGCTACAGTAGTTAAGGGTTTTGGTATTGGTCACCTCCCCAAACAAACCCTGGCGGTAGAAGATTTTCAATGTAATAATCCTCGTTAGGCCCTTTGAGGTGCATTGTGTATTTTTTGCCAACTATAATGTGGTATGAATTTGAAATTTTAAAGCTGAATACATGACTAATTGTATCTCCTCCAGTATTAAGGGGACATCAAGGAATTGTCTTCCGATTCAACCAGACCATAACAAACGTGTCAAAGGAATTGTTAATTTTCATAGGTAACGGTGACTCATGCGATGTGTACAGGCCTGTATAGTATGCATAGAATTCTGCTAGTATGTGTTCAGCTTCACACAACATGTCACCTCTTTCATTTTGGATTGATATAATATCCTGGAAGGACCAGGAGGTCGTAACAGTGCTTCTAGAGTCCTTTTTAGTCTTTCATCCTCTCCTTATTCTCTGCCCTGCCATATTGACTTATGTGTTTTATCTCTCTAATTGCTACCTCTTGAAATTCATCGTTTCATTTTAATATCTCCTAATGTCTTCATATCTTTATGGTAGTCATAATGCAATTTCAGTGGATGTCTCTCTGCTTCCCACCAGTCTAGGAGCCTGTTTAGTGTTTTCCTGGTTCCGTGCTGCTTGGCCATGCACACACCCTTGATATAGACATTGGAAGCCTCTCAGAGAGTTCTGGTGGTACTCACTGAGTGCTCATTATTTTGAAAATAATTATTTATCTCCTCTCTAACCTCCCCTGTTCACTCAGTATCCTGCAGTGCTAATGTGGACAGTCGCTAGGAGAACGTTCTATGCTGGACAGCAGGCAAGGTGATCAACAGGTGTCCTGGGCAATGATCTGAAAGTGAGTAAGTGTTCCACCTTAGTTGTCCAGGCACATAGATCCTGAGTAGCTCCCCAATAGTATATTCTTGACCATGTGCCATGTGCTACGAAGACATGGTTACCCTCTCTAGTCATGTGATTCCTGTTCCCCACTATATCTTGCATTGCTGCATTAGCGAACTCAGAGCAACTGCCGCAGGCTGACAAGTTTGAATGAGGTACCCAGACCTGTCCATATTAGGATCTAATACAGAAATAAAATCACCACCCCCTAGTATTGTTTGGGGAGACATTAATAAGCAGTGAGCCCACCCCCCTCCTTTCTTTAAATCCTTACCTCTTTCCGGTCCGAAACAAAAACCTCACTTTAACTTTTCCTGCCTCTGAACCATAAAAACTCCTTACCTCCCTTTACCTCTGCCTTTCCTGAACCCTAAAAAGCCCTTAACTCCCTTTACCCCGGCCCTGAGTCCTAAAAAACCCTTAACTCTCTTTACTTCTACCCTCCCCTGAACCTAAAAAAACGTTATATCTCTACCTGCCCCTGAACTCCAAAAGCCCTTTAGCTCTCTTTACCTGTACCCTAAAAACACCTTACCTCCCTTTACCTCTACACACCCTTGAACCCTAATAATACCTTACCTCGCTTATACCTACTTACCCCTGAGCCCGAAAAGCCCCTTATTTCCCTTTACGTCTACCCTCACATCAACTCTAAAGACACATGACCTCCATTTAGTTCTACCCACCGCAGAACCTTGAAAAGGCCTTAACTCTCTTTACGGTTTCCCGCCCCTAAACCTAAACCCCTACCTCCCTTTCCCTCTACCACCTTCTTAACCCTAAAAACCCCTTACTTCCTTTTATCTCTACTCCCCCCCCCCCCCTTAAAAAACCTTTAACTCCTTTTACCTCCCCCTTGCCTTGAACACCCTTTACCTCTATCAGTCCCGGAACCCCTAATACCCCATGTCTCCCTATTCCTTTACCCACCCCTGAACCCTAAAAAACATTATTTCTCTTCATCTCTATCTGCCCCTGAACCATAACCTCTTGGCTCCTTTTACTTGTATTCTACCTGAACCCTAAAAACACCTTACTTCCCTTTACCCTCGACCCCTAAACCACTTACCTCCCTTTACCTCTACCCACCCCTGAACCCTAAAACACCTTACCTCCCTTTACCTCTACCCTACCCTGAACCATTAGAAACCCTTACTTCCCTCTACCTGCCCCTAAAATAACCCTTCTCTTCTTTTGTTACTACCCTCCACTGAACACCCTCCACTTCCACTTCCCTTTACCTCTACCCTACCCTGAACTCTAAAACCCCCTTACCTCCTTTTATCTCTACCTGCCCCTGAACTCTAAAAACACCCTTCATTCCCTTTACCTCTACCCACCAGTGAACCGTTAAAACACCTTACCCCCCTTCACCGCTACCTGCTCCTCAACCCTAAAAATCCCCTATGTTCCTTTATATTTGTTCTCCCTTACCATCCTGACCCCATAGTCATCCCGTAACCCTTAAATCCCTTTTTAATGACATAATGATCACATTAACAAACAAATATATACTTACCTGTGTGGTAAAGTACAGCGAGGTAAAGTACTGAAAAAAGAGGGTTCCCTGATACTTACCTGCATGGTATATACCTGTGTGGTAAAGTCCCGAGGAGTAAAGACTGTGTGATAAAGACTGAATACCCTGGAAATAAGTTCACAGGGTTCTTGTGCTAAAGGGAAAGAACTCCTCTCTTTCTGCCTCTCCTGCTCGTTGTCACTGAAAATGAAAACATGAGAAACCTACGCAATCTGGCTTATTAGGAACTCCTTTCTCTATCTCAAAGCCATTTCATGCTCGGCATGATTGAACTTCAACTGGCCACTGAGCCTCGTCTAAAGAAAACTGCGTGCATACACTAACCGCAACGGAGTGTTGGGATTTACGGATATACTCGCACGCTCAACATGAGCGCCTTCACATGTATGTAAGATTTCCAGAAGATGTGTCTATAAAAGTATTTGGACTCAGAACTCCAGAATCACTGTTCACAGAACTCCAGCTAGGAAGACGCTAAACAGTTCAGTGATTCACTGGTATCTTCATGTTATGTATAGTATTTAGTTTGGGGTGTTTTTTCTAAAAGTAAAACACTGACTGAACATTCCCATATCAAGGGCTTTTGCGGTGGTTTACAGAGTGTCTAACCCTCCTCATCACCCTGAGTAAGTCTTGGACTTTTCTGCCTTGTTGCCCCGAGGGTCAAGCACTGGAGGTGTGTACTTGCAGTCAGTTAAAGGCCAGTAATTATGAGGCCCCAGTACATTAGAGGTAAAGGACTCCAATTGTTACAGTTCAAGCCAAGTAACCCTAGATTGCCGTGGGACCCATGAACTAGGGGCCTCATATACAAAGGTTTTTAACTGTCGCAAACCCTCAGATTTGGTCAGTCTAAAGGTATGCAACAGCTAAAACATTTTTTAAATGTACTAATTCCATTTAACAATTCTGAAATGTTTTTCTGAGTCTTTAAACGGGGTTAGGAAACATTAAGGAATCGTTATTTTAAGGACATTCCTTCCAAATACCGATTCCTTAAGGTATGCATTAATGTTTTGCGACCGACCAGCCATAAAACATTAATATTGTACCACTAACTCAATGGAGATAGTAATATGCCCCCTTCCGCTTTATGAATCGTAAAATAAAACATTTCAAGAGTAGGCAGTGGTCGCATGGACATGTAAACATTTTAATTTTCTCTTTTTAAGCGCACCCCGTTTTCCTTTTAGGAAAACTCCTGCATTCAAGAAAAAAAAGATTGCCTTATTTAAAAACAATTACAGACATGGTGGTCTGCTGTCCCCAGCAGGCCACCATGCTGCAATTGTAGCCAATGGTAGCGAGTCGCAATTTGCGACCTACCTTATGAAAATTTGAGGTAGGTTGAATTGCGAACCATTACAGTTCGGTATTTTGTGAACCTACCTATTGATACATAGGTCAGTTCGCAAAATAAAAATGCATTTGGTAAAAGTCGGTGCGGAAGTTGCAAACCATTTTACTTCATACATTCTTTGTACATGTGGCCCTAGGATTGACACATAATGAATTTTTTTCAAAAAACAGAAAGCCAAAACTGAGCAGGGACACATCTTTGATCTTCTTGTAGTTCGTTTTGTTTTCAGAGCTGAAATTCAATTTCGATAACCCTAATGCAGAACTTTGTCTTGGGGAGGATGCTTGCCTGTCTGCAATACTCTATTGACAGCTCTACAGAAGCACTGAGCAGCTATCTTTGTTCATTGTGACTTTTCGTTAAACCTGGCACACTACATAAGCTGCAGCGTGTGAAAGTTCTAATGGCATGTATGCTGAAAAAGCTTTTAGTAGAACATTTGTCACTGTGCATCCCCATCTGTAAGAACAGCCGTGCTGCTAGTACAAAATGTCTACATCCTGTTTATTCAAATACCTTCGATAATCTTCCTCGGTCATGCCCTGTGAGCTAATTGTAGGTGTGGTGTTCCTATGTTACCTCATTGTCCTGAAATGAAATGTCGGCTTGAAAACCACAAAGATTACAACAATTAGGGATGTGCCAGTTTGCCAGTTTAAAAAAAAAAAAACACTTTTCTTTGTTGGTTTTATATCATAGTAGATTCATAACCACAAATGTCACATTGTAATGCATCCTTTTACACATCTCGCATGACTTAAACTTTGATAAACCCCCTCGTTTTAGTTCTGAATGGTTTCCCCCCCTCATTTGTTGAGTGCCTATGTGTGCTACTTCATGTCCCATTTGGTCTTTCGTGTATACAGGGACATCTTAAGGATTTTGGGGGCCCTGGGCCAAACATATTTTGGGGGCCCCTTTTCAGAACAGCTTTGAATTTATGATCCAATTTGAGCCTCTGTTTCCCACGCAGTTTCCGCTTCCTCAGCTGCGTTAGCGATCCAGTTTGTATCATAGGCATTAGCCTATATATTCCCGAAGCAAACGGACACGCGCAGCTGACAGCGATAGGATTTAGTGTTTCCTGCCCTGCTACTAGGTTTTTAATACTTTTTAAATTGTATATGTGTGGCTGAATTACTCTGTGCTTTTTAACAATTTCTCCTACCTACGCGCACTTGGACTTTACTTGATTCTGCTTGCCTACACCTCCTTAGCTGCTCCGATTCGCATCTCGCTTTTCCTCCAGTCCAGGTCCGCCACGGCTGATACGCCGATTGTGCGGAGGGCTGGGGCTACTATCGGGCTCCTCACTTCCGCCCATGCAGTTTCTGCTTCCTCAGCTGCGTTAGCGATCCAGTTTGCATCATAGGCATTAGCCTATATATTCCCGATGCAAACGGACGGTTCACAGCGGGCGCGCCGCTGGCACGCCAAAGGCAAGCCCGTCTGCGCCCGGAGGCGTCCCGGAGGCGTCCGGCACCGGCCATGCTGCCCAGTTCCCCTCCGGTGAGTTTCTTCCACTATATTACAATAGGGAAAAACTGCTTAGCCTTAGGCGGCTACCATTATGTCAGTGTACAGCGGCTGATCCGAGCCTGGAGGCAGACTTTCGATGCAATAAGTGCAACTGGTCTCTCCTCCAGCCCAGGAAACTTGCACCCAAGATCCTCCCACACAACAATAAGTGTAAAAACAATAAGAAAACAGAGGACTTAAAGGCCACCCTTTTGAATTGTCGCTCTATGCAAAAGCATGAACCACACATTTATGACCTACTTTTAGATGAACAGCCTGATCTTTTATTTCTCACTGAGACCTGGCTGTCTGAAGCCTCCAACCCTACTATCACCTCGGCCATCCCTACGGGTTATAAAATCCTTAGGAGGGGCCGACCGAGTGGGAAGGGGGCGGTGTCGCCATAATTTACAATAAAAAACTAGACTGCTCTCCCATCCCGATGGAAAACATTGAGGGCGCAGAGTCCTTAGGCTTCCGCTGTACCTTATCCCCCATCATAGCATAGCTGGTTTTCTGATTTACAGATCTCCCGGTGCAATTGGAAATTTTATTACTACGCTTAATAACTGCCTTATTCTGGGAGATTTCAATATACATATGGACAATGGAAAAGACCCTCAAACAATTTCCTTGTTGGAGACACTGCAGGCCTGCAACATGTTTCCATCTATTTTTCGGCCACCCATGAGAAGGGCCATACCCTAGACCAAATCTTTCACAACTTTGACATATCAGTAAGCCTACCTCTTCCCATTACCTGGTCTGACCACCTCCTATTAAAATTCCCAACTCTGCCACAGCCCCTCGGGCTAACGCAGGAGCAGAGGGTCCCTAATTACAGGACGTTCCATAAAATATCCATCCCGATGTTAGCAGATGTTAGCAGATGCCCTCGGTCGTTCCTCACCGGAGCTGTCTGGCTGCCCCGACTCGGATGCCCTCTCCGAACCAACATTGGTGCAGCGGTACCGGTTGTTTCCCGCTTCTCAAAGAGGTCGGCCCCAACAGCTCCATGGTTTAATGATTCCCTCATATCTAGCAAAAGAAATTGTAGAAAAATGGAACGGAAATGGCGTAAATCCTATCTACCTGAGGACAGAAAGGTGTATAAAGACACCTTAAAAGCTCATTACATTCTCGTGAAGGCAGCCAAGAAAAACTTCTTTCAAACCAAGATAGAAAATGCCCAAAATAAGAGTAAGGAAATCTTTAGCATAGTTACATCCTTTACCGCCCGAAAGCCGGCACAAAGGAAGGGCCATGCACGGAAGAATGGTCTAAGCAAATAGCTCAATTCTTCCACAAAAAGATCTCTGTGATCCAACAAGCCTTCACTAACATCTCAGAGGAAGAACTGACCTTCTACCTTAGTTCTAATAGCAAATTTCACCTCTTGGATCCTCCATCTTTACTAGCTTTCCCTGAGTTTCAGCTTGAAGAGTCACTGACCCTTCTCCAAAGCATTAAGTCTGGCTCTCCTACCGACCCCTGTCCAGCGAATATCCTGAACCTATTAGCTTCCACCATAAACCCCACGGTATACCAGCTCATTCATGTTTCCCTCTCCTCAGGCAACATGCCGAAATTATGGAAGAATGCTAAGATTCTTCCACTGATAAAAAGGCTAACGCGAAACCGACGGACCCTGCCAACTACAGGCCAATCTCCCTTCTTCCGGCCCTCTCCAAAGTATTAGAGAAGCATGTAAACAAGGCCCTCGAAAAACACATTGAAGATGGGAAGCTCCTTCATGAGTTCCAATCCGGGTTTAGGGCTAACTACAGTACGGAGTCCGCTCTGCTGGAAGTGACTGAATTTATCAAGGGTAAGCTGGACCAGGGAGGCAAGGCTGTTCTGATACTGCTCGATCTGTCGGCGGCCTTCGATACGGTCCCACATGAGAGGCTCCTGGAGAGACTTGCTAACATGGGCTTGGGGGGACCGCCTTAACGTGGATGTCATCCTTCTTGGCAAATAGATCTCAGGACATCTGGCTCCCCCTTTCTCATCCCCGGTTCCGGCCATGAATGTAGGTGTCCCTCAGGGCTCCATTCTCAGTCCTACCCTTTTTAATATATATCTATCCCCCTTGCATTTCTGGTAGAGGAAGAGGGCGCCAAAATAGTTTCCTATGCTGATGACACTCAGCTGATTTTTACATGTGAAAAAGGAACCGACTTTGACGGGGCAATGATAGGTCTTGCCTCACAAAGGTTTTTAACTGGCTTAAGACCAATCAGCTGAAGTGCAATCCTGACAAAACTGAAGTTGTTTTCTTTGGTAATCCAGAAACGCCTGACTGGAGCTCTTGGTGGCCAAAAGATCTGCCGCCCCCGCCCGCGGAAAAGGAGAAAGTAAAAAACTTAGGAATTGTCATAGACAAGACACTCTCCATGCACTTTCAAATCCAAAATCTAACTGGCGCTTGCTTGGGCATACTTCGGATGCTAAAAAATTCCTGCCACTGTTACCGCTTGAGAGAAGAAAGATCGTGGTGCAGGCTCTGGTGACATCAAAGCTTGACTATGTTAACAGCTTGTACCTCGGTCTTCCCAAATCCCTTATCCAGCACCTACAAGTGGCACAAAATGCGGCGGCCAGAGCCATCCTGAGACCTCAACCCAGATCTAGTATGACCGCTATTCATAAGTCTCTACACTGGCTCTGCATAAAAACGGATCGACTTCAAAGCGATGACCATCTTCTTTAAAGCTTTCCACGGCTTAGGAGCTGGCTACCTGAATAAGTGCGTTAATCGCTACACAACATCTAGACCCCTAAGATCTTCCAATGCCAACCTGGCCATCGTGCCTAAAATATGCCGTGCCTGCACTGGAGGCAGATCGCTCAGCTTTCTAGGTGCAAAATTGTGGAATAGACTCCCTGAGTCTCTGAGACTAACCACAAACCTACTCTCTTTCAGGAAGAACCTAAAAACCTGGCTCTTTAATAACTGATGGGTCTTTTACACACGTTTTCCTCCCCCGTCACGCGCCAGGACACTCTAGTCTGAGTAGCTGCGCGCTTTATTAAATACACTATTTCATTTCATTAGGTCCCTGACAGTGCAAAGGAACACTCGTCCAAATTCTAAGGGCCTTATTTATGAGGCCTTGCTTCACTTTTATGCCGCCGGTGCGTCACTTTTTGTGACGCACTGGCAGCGTAAAATGTGCCATGTTGAGCCCTATTTACAAAGTGACGCGTCTAGGCAGATGCGTCACTTTGTAAACCCTGCACCACATTATACCTGCGCCAGGTATAATGTATGCAGAGTGGGTGTTCCCCGCAAAAAGCCTTGTAGAAGTGGCGCATTGAAATCTATGAGAACTCAGTGCACCACTTCTAGAACGCCATTGCGTCAATATCTTACACCTGCCTCACAGCAGGCGTATGACTGATGCAGGCCCTTTCACATGTGTGAAAGGACACATTGCTGGAGTTGCGTCTATTTTAAGACACACCCCAGCAATGCATCACTTTGCGCCTACAGATACATCAGAAATACTGACGTATCTGTAACTCCTTGCGACATGATGCGTCATACAGTAAATATGACGCATCCATCATGTCACAAGGAGGGCTCACTAAGTGACGCATCCCTGTTTTCACAGCAATGCATCACTTCTCATAAATAAGGCCCTAAATGTGTTTACATCTAATATTCAGGGATAGTTATGTGTGTTTTCAATATTGTAACACAGCAGCAGCTCACCAATATTATTGCAAATAATCTCTGTGACGCCCTCCCATTTCTTATATGTTAGGCCTTGTTTTGATCTAAAAGAAACTTTTTTATGTATATTGCATGAAACATAAACACAACATTTTCTCTGCAAAATGGCTGTACTAGACTCTCACACATCAGGTACATAAAAAATAAATTAAAGGAAAACAGTATTTAAAACAATCTGTTTAAGAAATATTCAAGGTCATTAGGGCAAAACTCTGGAGAACGGAGCTGACTCTGTCAGGGGGCCCCCTGAAAGGCTGGGGCCCTGGGCCAGAGCCCACTTTGCCCATGCATTAAAACGTCTCTGCGTGTATATGGTTATCAAGTACCACTCTTATTAGGCCTTTGGCCCAGGCTTGAATTAGATGCCTGTACTAGGAGGACTTGGAGCTTGGGTGTCCCCCGAAGTCCCTTCCCCGGTTGAGAAACCCAACCTCTGTCTCTGTCTCTCTCTCCGCTCCGCCCCCACAAACCTGTCCAGGAGTTCCCACCCAAGTTTGTAAGCCATCTTGTATTTTGTCATCCTACCTATTCCATTTATATACTGTTCTTCTGCTATAGCCCATTTTATCAAATTCCCGTGCCACGGTCGATGGTCTCTGTCGCTCATCCAGGTCATCGCCACTCACCTACGCGAAATTAAGCTCTCTCTGCATGGCACCGAGGGCAGGCGTTTCTCCTGGGGTACATTTTACTTAAAACACTGATGTTAGATATGTGAGATGTCCCTTATGTCCGCTTTCCACTTGGATTTTCCTGTGGTCGCCTTATGAGGGTTCTCAATCTTCTGTGCCCTGTATATGTGGATAATAGTGTGTTGTGATGAGCCTAATTGTATCATGGCCTCCAGTATCTGCGTGGGGATATGTGTGATTGGGAAATCTGTCCATATCTCTCTGGCCTTTCCTGCCAATTTAGCATATTGGAGAAAGGGGTCACGGTACACCCCAAATGTTCCCTGTGCCTCTTGGAATGAGATGTCACTGGATTTTAGATCCCCCAACTTCTCACAACACCCCTCACTCCACCGGTTCATCGTCATTACCTCTGTTATGCATCAGAAGGGTTGCAACACCCATAGGGATAATTCTCTGGCGAATGGTGGTGCTGACAATGTATGGGTAGTCTGCTGGGATGCGGCTACCCCTCATAAGGAGCACAATCAGGGGGGCATATATGCCCTTCAAGAGTCGTCTTTCCCAATTGTCGTCTTCCGCCACCTGGCTGCGTGTTGAACATGAGATGCAAAATAATAAGCTTCTAGTTCTGGGAGCCCCAGGCCTCCCTATGCTATGTTCTGTTTAATTAATGCCAGGGTCCCTCTGCTTCGCCCCCCCCCTGCCCAAATTAGCTTAACTAGCAGGCTATCAAGCATCTTGAACGTGGACCGATGTAGGGGGCAAAGGGAGTTCTGTAACACATATAGACAGCGTGACAAAACCATCATTTTCGCAACTGCCACTTGCCCCATTACGGATAATGGCAGAGGGGTCTAAAAGTCAATCGATGCTCAGAGTCCTTGTAACACTCTCCCTATGTTATAATCCTATTGCTTTTCTGGTGAGTGGGCCACTACTATCCCCAAGTATCGAAATTTATCAGTTTCCCATCTAAGCCCTAGGTCCAAGAGCACTGCAAGCGATCGGGATTCAAGATTCCTCAGAGGGAAGAGAAGGCTCTTCTGACCCTTCATTTGCAGCCTGATACCTCCCCAAATTGCTCCATACAATCCAACAACAAAGGGACTGACAATCTTGGGAGTCACAGGTAAAATAACGTGGCATCGGCATAGAGGGAAACCCAACTGTAATTCCCCATTCTGCTATTTCTGATCTTATCTGTATTGCCAAAGGCTCCACAGCCCGGGCAAACAATAATAGATAAAGGGGGCATCACTGATCTGTTCTGCTCTGAACTCTCTAGGCGTTCCAGACTACTCTGCCCATTTTCACTCTGGCCGTAGACTCTTTGTAAAGCAATCGCACACATTTACAAAAACCCGGACCATCGCCCATATGTTGAAGCATAACCTACGTATAATCCTAATTGGGAGTGTCAAACGCTTTTTCCAAATCTACTGCTTCTAGTGGCATTTCCTCTTCACGGTCTTGAACTGAATGGAATGCTTTTGTATATTCATAGCCGTATTGCGTCCTTGTACAAAGCAAGATTGGTTTTCCTGCAAAATTGGTTTTCCTGCACCAGACCCCCAACCATCTGACTTAGTCTGGTTGCTAAAGCCTTACATAATATTTTAGTATTGGAGTTCATCATAGTTATGGGGTGGGATGATGGATTCATCTCATCTCCTCCAGGTTTTAGAAGCATACATATGATCCTTCTCTCATAGTGGGGAGTAGTACCACAACAGTGAGGGCCTCCTGGAGTGTAGTAGTTTTTCCGTAACCTGAGGGGACAAAGGTTGGTATAGTTCCGCTGGGAAGCTGTCACTGCCTTGCGTCTTGGCCTTTGGCAACTCTTAGTGCCTCGTGCAGCTCTTCTAGTATGAGATATCTTTCTAACTCTTCCCGCTGGGGTAGCCCAAGTTTTGGGAGGGTGATTGTATCCAGGTATAGACCCAAGCGGTCTGGAGACACCTGGATCCCCCTTGTGTATATAAGTTGCAAGTGTCTGGCTAACATCCTATTTAACAGCAAGCTGCATAGTAGCTACCATGTCTTCGTGGGTGCATAGCGCTAGGATTGAGGCTTGCTGTCGCTCTTTGTTTAATATCCAGGCCAGCAGCTTATTCGGTTTATCCCCTTCTCTGTGGAGCCTCTGGCAGCACTCCTTGATTGTATATTTGTTTAACTTATCGCTCGTCTCTTCCAACTTCCTCTCTTCTGCTAGTGGCGACTTAAAGGTAGGTGAGGTGGGCAAAGCGTGCTGTAGTTCAGCCAGTGTACTCTCATGTTCCTTGACATCCTAATGCAATTGCCCTCTTACTCTGCATATTAAGCAGACAAATTCCGGCGAGACCACCGCTTTCATGGCTTCCCATTTAGTACTTCAGAATGCAGCGGTTCCCCAGTTGTCCTCAAAGTATCTTGTTGGGGCTTTTCCCATAGCCTTTAACTCATTAGGATCTGTAAGTAAGTCTCTAGGGAGTTGCCTTGTGGGGTACCCGGGAGGTTTAGCCCAGGGTATATTCCACCAGTAATGGAGTATGATCTGATAGGAATCTGCTCAAGTATTGGGTGACTACTGCCAGGGCTGCTCTGGTAGTAATCAGTATCCGGTCCAATCTAAAAAATGTTTTGTGGGTCAGTGAGTGACAAGATTATTCTTTAGCTACTTGGTGTTGTTCACGCCATATACCAACACACCCTGGATTGACTGTCCCCTCCTGTACTGTATGGGTCATCCCCGCTTCAGTATCAGACCTTGGCGGGAAGCATGCCATCCAGTACACCGTTGGTCACCTGCCCAAATGAGTGGGCCGCCCCTATAGCCAGCGATGAGGCTCTGAATCTTCGGAAAAACAAGTAGTTATCAGTGTTGGGGCATTGTTATTCAGGATGCTAAGTTCCCTCCCGTCCAATGTGCCTCATAGGAGCCGATATCTTTCCTCTAAATCTGATTCTGAATACGTTAGTTTAAAGGGCACCCCTTGTGCAATCTATATAAACACCTCTCTAGTATAGAATGAGTAAGTTGAGGAATAGAGTTGTCCCCAACATTTTTTAGCTAATTTTGGTGCCTCGGGGTCAGTAAGGTGAGTTTCTTGACGGCGGGCAATATCAATTTTATGCCATTTGAGGAAGGAGAGTACTCTATTTTTTTTGTGTAGGCATTTAGGCCCCTCAAATTCCAGGTTATAATTTTGTAATTTATGACCGGGTGTGTAATGTTTTGTGCCTGTTTCCGGTTGTTTGGGTCATGCCCCCAGTCTCCCCAGAGGAAGGACTCTAGAATATAGGGATATTTGTATCTTCCTCTGTTTATGTTCTTTAAGGTCATGCTTTGCAGTGGTAAGAATGTTCATTAATATGAACATTTTCCAACAAAACCCCCCTGCCCCTCGCTGAGTAAAAACCACAAAGCCTCGAAAAAAACAGAAGTGTCTGCCCAACTACTGTAATTGGCTACCCGTCAATCTCTGGACTCTAGAGCCCAAAGTTCCAAGCCCCCCTGCGTATGAACTATAACTGTTAGAGCTATGCTAACTACACATGAAGAACATGGGCAGGAGCTTCAATATAACCCCCCTCCCAACCGCTGAAAAACCTGGGGTCAAAGGAGAAGAAACATTTCAAACTGAAACATAAAATGGCCCCACCCGTGTCTGAAATAATTGTGCCACTGGCACACCATGAATTATTGTACAGTGCGGAGTGTATTCTGATTGACACTTTCTCATTGGGAGAGAGATTTTTATTTTGGCCATCATACTTGTTAGCCGGTTGGCTCTATCATGTCCTGTCTACCTCCTGGCCAGACACCCCCATTGAGGAGTGCTCCGGGGACACCTCCCGCGGACTCAAAGTACCATCATCTCCCACCTCTGGTCTGCCTTATCTCTTTCCACTTTGTTGTCTCCCCGTGTCGGAATCAGGATCTTCGTGGGTGGGGCAGGGAGTGGGCTGCTCCCAGTGCCGCTGATACCTGGTTCGGGCCCCGGTGTTTCCCATCTATATTTTTTTTTTCTTTTTTTTTTTTTACAAACTTTATTTTAAGTTTTAAAAAAAAAACAATACATTGGCATCAATGGAGAACGTATGCATACACATCATTAAAAGCAAGTACAGTCGCATGAGACACATGGCCGAACCAAAGAATATAAGTACAAGGGGGTCTGGAAAGCCCTCCAGAAGCCCAGCCCAGAGGGGCGAGGTCGGTAGGGAGGGCACACCCTACCATCGTGCACCCCACTGAAGTTAAGTGTCGCTTTCCTCCGCAGGGACAATCCCCCCGGGGATATCTGCATCACTCTGCTCACTCGCAGTCGCCTCCCGTGAGGGCGATTTCCCCCTCCATCAACCCAGTGGTACACAGGGCCCGCCAAACTAGCAGGTCATCCTGCAATTTCTCATCCCGCCGGGAGAGTTGCATGTGTACCTCTTCGGCCAGTGACCACTCTCGAGCATCCCTGAGCCAAGTCGAAAGATCAGGGGCCCTCTGCCCCATCCAAGTTATTGCCACCCTACGCCTGGCGAGCACCAGCATCAGCTGTAGGAGTTTATAGGGGAGTTTCTTCCTCTTGGGCCTACGAACCATCCCTAGTAAACAGTGCAAGGGGTCGAGATCCACCTGAAGCCCCGTGGCGGTTACCACCCTAGTCACCACCCCCGTCCAGAACTGCGCCACCAATGGACATTGCCAAGCCAAATGTAGGAATCCGGCGTCATCTGCGGCACAGCGAGGGCAACCAGCGCCCTTTGTATTATCAATGCGCCTCAAAGACACCGGGGTAAGGTAAGTGCGGTGCAGATAATTAAAATGTGTAAGTCGGAATCGGGCATTGCATGAGACAGTGCGAGTAAGGGAACCTATGCGCACCCACTGTGCCTCCACCAGCGGGGCAGTAAGGTCCCGCTCCCAGGCAGCCCTAGACAGTGGGACCGGAGGGGCAGAGTCATGTTTCATTGCTGCATATAAGAGGGAGATCAAGCCGCGCCCCTTACCACACATAAGTATAACATCCAGCGTACGTGTCAACTGTGGAATTTCTGGGTATTGCGGCCAGGTGATTCGTGCTACCTCCTGCAGTCCCCCAAACTGCAAAAATTGGCCTTGTCCAAGGCCAAAGCTATCTACCGCCTGCTCATATGTAAGAAAGGTTTCGTTGGGATACAGATCGGCGAGGACGTCGCACCCACCCTCTTTCCAGGCTTGAAAGGACACGGACCGTGCCATAGTCATAAATGGAGCCAGTATCCAAAGCGAGAGCTCCCTATGAAAGGGCGCCCTTCGAAGGACCCTCTCCACAAAGTGTTGCCAGACGGCGGCTGTGTGCCTGACAGCATAGGGGAGACCCACATCAGACCCCGCCCCTTGCATCAGTGCCACCTGCAACATCTGGGTGTCTGCCCTATCCATCAAGAGGCGCTTCTCCCAGTTGTCTGTGTCAGCAAACCAACGGGCCGCATGTTGAAGGTGTGCGGCATAATAGTAGAGGTCAAAGCGAGGGGCTTCTGGACCGCCCTCCTCGTAACTACGGACAATGGTTCGAAGGGCTACCCTACTGCGCCGACCCGCCCAGAGCAGAGACGTGAGCAAGGTGTTAAGAGTTTTGAAGACCCGAGGCGGCAAAGGGCACAGGGAGTTCTGTAGCACATAGAGCACCCTGGGGAGCATCACCATTTTGGAGATGGCGAGACGACCCATCAGGGAAAGTGGGAGAGTATTCCAAAAGGACACGGAGTGCCGCAGAGCCGCAGTTACGCGGTCCACGTTACGGGCCAACGCTTGTTCATCCGTCAGGGTCACCTGTATACCCAGGTAACGAAATGCCGTCCGCTCCCAACGCAGCTCCAGGTCCGGTAAGTCCTCAGGAGGCATCACAGCAAGTCCCGCCAATGGGAACACGAGGGACTTGTCGCGGTTCAGTCGCAGTCCCGAGACTTCTCCAAACCGGTCAAGGTGGTGCAGCAGCACCGGCAGGGCCTCGCGGGGAGAGACCAAGTAAAACAAAGCATCGTCCGCATATAGAGAAATGACGTGAGTCGTATCCCCTAGCCTAATACCCCACTGCGCCATGTCCGCTCTAATCTGAACCGCGAAGGGCTCTATAGCCAGAGCAAACAAGAGTGGGGAGAGGGGACACCCCTGTCGTGTACCCCTCCCCAGTCGCCACTCCTCGGACCGCGCACCCCCAAGCCTGACTCTGGCGCAGGGGGCCGTATACAGTATACGAACCCATTGACAAAACTGAGGACCCAGTCCCACTGCACGCAAGATCTCGAGTAGATACTCCCAATCGACCGTATCGAACGCCTTGGCGAGGTCAACAGAGACCAACATCATCTGCTCCTCCCTATCCCGCACCTCATGGAGTATATGAGTCAGTCGCCGCAGATTCATGGATGTGTTACGTCCCGGTATGAACCCACATTGGTTCTCGTGGACCAGGCCGGGCATGTGCGGTGCTAAGCGGGACGCCAACAACTTGCAGAGAATTTTGATATCTGTATTAAGCATCGTGATCGGCCCGATACTGACGAGGGCTCGTGTGCGTCACCCCTGGCTTTAAAATCATACATATTTCCCCCTGTGTCATACTGGGCGGGAGGATGCCCCGTTTAAAGGCCTCGTTGTAGACTTGCAAGAGAAGGGGGGACAGGACATCAGAGAACGCCTGATAAAACTCGAACGGAAAGCCATCGCCACCCGGAGATTTGGCTCGCGGAAGATGCTTCAGCGCGATTTGAACCTCGGCGAGCGAAAGTGGGTCATCCAGCTCCTTCCGCGCCTGTTCAGATAAGGTGCTCAGGGTCAGCCCCTGGAGATACGGGAGATAGGTTGCCACCCCCACTACCGGGTCCGCTGTGTACACCGCCCGCAGATGCGACCGAAGGACCCGCAATAGTCCCACCTGTGAGTGCACCAGGCACCCAGCGGAATCCCTTAAGGCCTCAATAGCCGCGGGAACGTGTTCCCTATGGAGGATCCAGGCCAAGAGGCGACCTGACTTGTCCCCCTCTCTATAAAGGCGTTGTCTGTAGCGTGTGAGCGCTTATTAGTTTCATTCTATAATGTGTTAATAGTTTCTTGCTAAATTTGTCAGTTAGAAAGTGTATTAGGGAGCAGGTTGTGTAGGAAGCCTGGTGAAATTGTGGGGTCTTAAAAATACATTGAAGCAAATCCGTACTTAATTTGTAAAAAATAGAAGTGCCAGGGCCCTTGTCAGAAAGCCATTGCAGCTTGCACCACCCATTGCCCCCACTAGTGCTGCCAGTGAAAGTACCATCACAACTAACACTCACCGTCATGCAAATGTGACAATTCAGACTTTAAATATACATTAAAAATGATGAGCATATGATGCCCAAGCTATTCTTATAGCTTTGGGTGGCAGGTATTGGTGATTTAAAGGTTTAGTAATTAAATATATGCAACTGTTGTGTGGTCCTCACAAAATCAGATAAAAAGCGCCACCATGGCAGATTGTTATAAGAGCCGGTGTTGACAATAAATTGCCGGTGCTCAGCACCAGAAACCACCGGCTCAAATTAGACACTGAAGCAGATATTGGTAATTGGCATTCTGAGTCTTCACGTTTGATGGCAGGAACCTGAATTCCCCTGCAAACCATTCACAGGTATACTGTAAACTAGAGGATGCCAGAGCAGATGTACAAGAAACCCTCTTAAAGAAGTCAGATTCAGGGTGCCTTAAGACACAACATTATAGTATACACATTCATACTGTGGACCCACTAAAAGATGTGGTGTTTTCAATACTCATTCGACACACAGTAGTAGTGGTGGTGGTATTAGAAACCTTGTTGGACAAAAAAGACTGATATGCTGTGGTCATGTGCCAGGTGGTTTTGGAGTACTTTAGCTAGCTTTGCTATACGGCCCTAGTTAGTCAGGTCAACTTCACTCTTAAAGTCCTGTGGGAATTGCAGGGTTTTGTGTTGGTGGATTTTCTATTTGTAGAAGACTTTAACCAGGAGCCAAATTGTAACTTGGAAAGGACTTTTGGAAGAGCCAGCACCATGTCTCGGGATGTTATGGAACTTTTAGATGATAATGACTTGGTAGATGTTTTGCATCACTTATACCCACAGGAGAGGGACTACACCTTTTTCTCACCCATACACCTTACATGCTGTAGGATAGACCTGTTACTAGTGTCAAAAGCAATGCGAATCTAGCAGAAACCACTGAAATTGGTAGTCTTGCCATCTCTGGCAAGGCCCCAGTAGAAATTACCGTAAATGCGATAGATAATTTCCTGAGAGACAGAACATGGTGCCTAGCGAGGTATCTCCTTTGATACACAACAAATAAGTCGGATACAACACAAATTATTAAAGACTTCTTAATACACAATGAAATCCCAGAAATTTACAACAAACTGTGTGGGAGGCACTTAATGGTGAAGGGTGAATTTATAGCCTTTTGCACTCACAACAAAAATAGTAGAAAGTGCCTTCAGAAAAACATAGAAACAGAACTTAAATTTGAGGAAGCAAAGGTGAGGCTATCTGACTGTAGGGCAGATTTACAGAAAGTAACAACCATCTGGGGCAATTAAATACACTATTAGTGAACAAATTAGAACAAATGCTTCTGGCCCTACATCATGAATATGACAAAACATATATTACTCTGGCTAAGAAGCTGGTAGCTATGCAGAATAGGGGGGGATTCTGAGCTTAACAACGGATTATGGAAAACTGATCTTCGAGGACAGGCTCTTTCGAAATTGCTACAGAGTTTTATTCTCGGAGGAAAGCTGGTGGAGATCAACTGGACACCTGGCTAAAGGGGCTGCAATTCACTATGAATGCATTCCTTAAAATAGGATGCACTTAGAGCACCTATTTTGGAGACTGAAGTAATAGAAGCAATATAAATTTAATTTCATGCAAATCACATGGACCAGAGGGCTTTTCCGGCAAGAGTTTTTCAAAGTGTTTACCACCCATAAGACTCTAATATTAATGTTGTTAAACCTGTCTTTAGTAGATAAGCGAAGAGCAACATATGGAATGCTCGATGCAGATATGATGGTCTTCCTGAAACCAGGCAGGCCTGTTTTGAACCCGGATAGCAAAATAACTATGAAAATCTTAGCAGCTAGATTAACAAAGGTACAGTTGTGATATGATTCACAAAGCCCATCTGGATTTCATACAGAACAGACCTAGATTTGACAATATAAGGACAGCACTCCCAGTCAAGAATCCAACCAAAAAACATGCAGCTAGCCCTTTTGGTGGTAGGTGCTAAAATGGCTTTTGTCAAGATGAGCTGTATATTTCTGAAAAACCGTTCTGTTGGAATTTGGACTTGGAGGGACGTTGACTAAGATGCTCATGGTGCCTGAAAGGGCTTCCATAGCCACCATATTGGTGAATAGTGTCTTCTCTGAACGCCTTAACATTTATAGAACCCCTTTGCAAGGCTTTATGTACCTCCCTGCTTATTTTCTTCGGCTATCGAACTGCTTGTGATAACAGCCTGATAATGGACTTGAATGGATTATGGGGTTAGACTTTGGACGGACTACTCACAAAATATCACTGTTGCAGTCACTGATAGAACCCAGTACATCTATTCTTCCACTTTTGGACCTCCTAGAACAACTAGGAAAGGAGTCTAGATATAAAGTGAATAAATCCGAATTGTTGCTCGTACACATACCTAGAACCGATACAGGTTCACCTCAAGATCCAACACCGTTCAAGATAAAGGAGAACTCCCTGAAATATCTAGCCTTTATGGAGTCCACGTAATTCGAATGGTGGACGATCTAAAGAATGAGCTACATAGGTAAAGCACTTACATAGTTTCTTCTTTGGAAGAATAGCCACAGTTAAAATGATGGTGACCACATCGAGGTGGTTATTTGTCTTGCAGGCTTTCCCATTAAGGATAAAGAACTCCACTTTTCTGAATTTATGACTAAAATGCCTGGATTTTGCGTGGCAAGGAAATCACCAAGAACTCACATGAGATCCTAAAATTATCAAAGAGCAGAGGAGTTTTAGACTTTCTAAATTTAAAAAACTCTTAGAGAGGTTCTCATCTCAGAATAATAGAAGATAGTCCCTGAAACAATTGAATTGCCACCGGGGTCATATGGACCAGTTGCTGGTGGAGAGGGTGCTGTGGGATATCCTGTGACTTCTCAAAGAGGCTAGACCCCAACAACTTTACCATAGTCCAATCACAGGTACAGCTTTAGATATCTTGTACAGCATATCATGTTCATTAAATGTTGCAACATTCCTGTTGCCACAGACTCCTATACACAGTTAAAAGATTTAACTCAAGTCTACGAAGGCATTTCATTCAGGGCCTGGCAATAGGGGTAATGTAGGATTCTAGGAGATGGGTATGAAGGAGGCCAGGTTTGATCGTTCAAGGATTGTAAACCTTTGGGATACCTAAAGAGGAAAGGTTTAGGTATAGTCATTTATGACACTGGGTGACACTGGGTGATACAGCTGATTAAATTTGCTGTGACAATAAGTGGAAACAAACTGTATATAAAAGAACTGGAAGCAGTGCATTGACGCCCTGTTTGATTCAGTATGCATCACAGACTTAGGGAGAGGTGTGGCGCAGCGGTTAGGGCGGCTGACTCCGGTGCGCGGGGCTCAAGGTTCGATCCCCAGCGCTGGAGGCAGATCAGCTCAGTATCATGTGACTTTGGGCAATAGCTCACTTAATCTCCCGAGAGCCCCCAACACCTTGAGACCCTTACGGGTGATTAGTTTGCGCTTCACAAATACCAGGTTATAGGTTTATAGGTTATAGAATTGGAAGAAGAGGGCTAGAAGGGCAATATAGTGGCTCTTGGGATAGACATGAGGAAAGTATGCCTCAGGTTGAATAATATCTAGAATGCGATTTATTTTTTTTATGAATAAAAGAGAATTCGCAAACGAAATCTCAATGTTTTGAATCCTGCCCTGGTGACTTTTGAATGGTCAGCTTTCCAGTGAAACAGCTCTTTTTTAGACAAACATTTTCTTTACCTAGTAGACACTTCTGCTTCCTTAAAGAAGGCCACAAAGACCGGAGTCACGGCCAGTGCATTGGTTACATGGTAACATGTAAAGGTGAGCTTTATGTTGTTGTAGAGTGCTAGAAGAGTCAAATTGAAATGAAAAGGAGGTAGTAGGAGATTGAGAGATTGTGGCCGTTAGACTGACCTGGACACGCCGTGGTGCGGCTTCAGTACTTTTCTGAACTTCTCACAGAGCGCAAGTAGAGAAAGCATAGACGGGGCTTTCTGTGGGAAGGGCCATAATAAAGAAGAGATCTGGCCTGGAGAATTGGATGCACAGTTTGAAAGAAAGGCTGTGGAATTAATTTCATGTTAAAGAGATTTATGGTACAATACATTGTTACTATCACTGATGTGCTACGATATAAAAAATGTGAACGTTTCAAGCTTTGACAGCAGTAGACCTGCGTAGCTAGACGTTGTGGTAATGACTGGTGTAGCATTCCGCCTTCTACAAAGTGCTTCCACTGATGCATGAGCAGCTGTTTTATATCTCAAAGGTACAACAAATCATCATGCATTACATTCTTTTTTTATAGATTCATTTTTGCAGAAATCACTTAATTTATTTTGTTTCTTCACTGCAGTAAACGTCTCTTTAATGTTGCAGTCAGGACTACAAATAAAAGCCAGGCCTATTGGCTTTGCCAACGCTTGTTTTTAATCTCTCTCAAGTCCCTTATCATTGTTTCCCCGTCCTAATCTCTCTCAAACAGGTTTTAGACTTCTGTTGGCAGCCATTTGTGTTTACCCGGATGTAGTGTGTGTTGATGCAGAGTTTAGCTGGTGCTAGATGCCCAAGGAATTCTTAATTCAATAATAATCTGTTAAGGGACATAGTGACTTCCTCGAGGCCTTTGACGCAGGCGTCCGCAGAACCCCACCCCTCTTTACCTTTATCTTCAGTCTGCCTTAAGGTTTCTGGTTTCAGGGTTACCTTTCGAACCAGTCTTTCTTTTCTACCTGATCCGATATATTTATCTTAATCGAGTTCGTCAGAGCTCAAGGAGCCTCCGTGGTTAAACACTTAAGATTCCTATTTGTGGTGGATTCATTGACTTTGGGCTGACCGTTAATGTGTATTGTATAGAAATGTTAAAACAGATGTAATGTTTGTGTACGTCAACACGACGTAGAACAAACAGTCTGCTTTTATAGTCTTAACAGCCTTCGGTTTGTCCTAAGTTACCCTATGTAAGTTCTTAAATAAATAATAAAGAAAAATGTAGATGCACAAGTGAAATGTATTTGATTAAAACGGGCACATGTAAAGTTTGATGTAAAATTGTAGAAGCTTTTCCGGCAGAATCAGCCTGTTCTGTTCAAGCTTGGGCACAGCCTGTATGCCACCACCTTTGTCACAGTTTCATGGTTATTGTTGGCAGATTCATAGTTCCAATGCGGAAGTGGCTTAGAGATCATCCACTGGCGCCCCACCTTTGTTGTAACCTTGCAGCGCAGTCTATAAATGAGAATCTCTTTGCACTGCACCTTTCTTGCCGTTTGACTGCATACATGGAGATTTCCAGTTGAATATAAAATGTAACTTTCCTTGTTGGAGATGAATCTTTCTGTACTAAATAAACCTGGGTGAGTGCTCACTAACTTCCAGGTCCAGCATCTATGTAACTTTTGCCTTAATACGCCTATGCACCTGGTCCAACATCCTGTATGTTTTGCCTGTTGTAGGCAAACTACAACCTATGTCATCAACCTGGGGTCAAAGAGAAGAGGTGGGCAAACCAACTAACTCCTCCCTACTTCCTCCTAGTTGATCAGGAGTTAGATCAGGGACAAACTTTACCTCTTCCACAGAGCCATCTTTCTGATCACTGTGCAACCGATCGGGAAGTGGCTTACTTTCCCCCCTCAGCCTCTTCTGCCTTTTGCAGGATGTTCACAGTATCGTCTTGCTCATTTTTCTTTGTAATTATATATTGTAAACGTGACTCTGGCAATGAGAAAGTTGAAGGGGTACGTACCTGCTCATGTGGGAGGGCAGCATGTTCCTCCGATATTATATGTTAACAACACTATTTGATTGGAACACACTAAGGTAGCGTCTGTAAAGTTAATTGAATGCAGTGCAAAAGTTCACAGATTGGTTGAGATCTTAATAATTAAATGATATAATATATATAAAATTAATAAGTAAGAGTGAGTCTTAATAAGTAAGAATGAGTCGAACATAATGCTTTTCAGTACAAAAAATCATCTTGCTCCTTCGAAACCTAAGCAGCTAGATCCCATATTGTTGAGTATCTGTAGATTATTGTCTCTGCTGGAAGCCACTGCTAAAGGTTACAAAATGTATTTTGTTAAGATCTCTCACAGGTTTAAGACACTAAATTGCTGCGTATAGAGGCCATTCAATGGTGCCACTGTATTTAGCATGTTCTGCAAAAATAATATCAGGCTTGGTGTAGAGAGCAGCTGTGTAGATCCTTTAAGCTTGGAATGAACTATACAGGTTGCACCTTCGCTTTGGCATCCTATCTTGAAGGTACTTAAATCCACACTGGTGGCTGAAAATTATGCTGGGGCGTTGTTATCTGTTCATCTAAGGCTAGGTCAGAATTGGTTGGAGACATATTGTTAGTGGTACTTAACGGAGGCATCAGTAGGTTTATGAAAGTTTGTTGTACGATATAATGCTACAGCAGCTGTGCAACCTCTCATCCGTCTTCAGCTCACTTCAACTCCCGAACCACCCGTTCTCACCATTCTATCACTCACAGCTCAAGTGATCACAACACACATGACCACACACAATATACCAACATTCAAACACACAAACCATTTCAAATATCTCTTTCCTTTCAATAAGATACTCTTGGAACAGACAAGCACACAGACAAATGAAAAACACAGCCGAATGACGAACCAATGTGACATACATCAAACTATGACCAACAAACACTAAAGTAAGTAATTACTGGCACACATCTGTTCCTTTCACCATGCCTACAATACTCAATGAAATCATTCGAAGAAATACCCATTCAATCCGCACATGGAACTTTGTCCGTAGAATTTCCAATAGCCGTATAATCACAATGCCGTGCTTCAGAATTATTAACCTGGGAACCAAGATCGCCAGAGGATCAATACTTTCTCCACTATCACCCTAGGATCTTCCATTCTCAAAGTCCAAGTCAAAACACACTACTACCATCCTCTGTTTTACCATTGCTCATACTACTGGTAGCAACAGTTTCCAAAGTCACCTCCCACATTACCACCCTCATTCACAGAAATGCGACTCCTATTCTACAATTTACCACCTTTACTTTAAAGTGAATTGGAGACTACTCCTGGTGCTCTAATGGGATCAGACCATACATCTGTTCCAGTACCCGAATCCTTAGGTCGTTTTATCATGACTTACTGCCCTACATTGATGGACTCAAATTGTTTCGTACTCCTTTCCCCACACATGTAAAACTTCATATTATCTTTGTAGGCTTTGACTTTCAGGTAGATACTGAAATAATTGACATCCTGCTCCTTCCCAGCAACTTCCCTAAGCCACCAGGGAAAAGGTTTTGACCCTGGGAGACTTCACTTTAGCAGTTCAAGCAGAGATTTGACAGTTGCACTGTAAAGTCACTCTGTATGTCTGAATGTATTTATTGCCCGCTTGCTTTCGTCAAGCTGTTTTAAACAACATACCTCATTGCTTGGATAGATTTGGAGGGCTTCAAGAATGTTATGCATGGATGTCGATACACCAAAATGCAAGGGGTAGCGGAAAGGATATCACACAGCTAATGACATTAATGATGTCACAGGAAGTGACTTCATGGGAACTGAATCTTCCCAGGAAGTGATGCCACATGGGCTTAACCCTGATATCACAATAATTGACATTGATGAAGTGCTATAGTAGCTGCATGATTACTATAAAAATGCAAAACAGCAAAAAAACGAGAAATGTCTATTTTAGATTCCACCTACAGTACGCTGAATGAGTGAAACAAGTGATCCATACTTACCCTAGACAGGTTCAGGGGAGAGGGGTACTCCCCAAGAACCTAAAAAAAAGGTCATTTTATGGCACAATTTTCATATAAAGTTGCTAAAAGTCTCAGGCTCTGGATGGGCACTCATTAAATATTTGGGGAGAGGAGTTGGCCTAACGGCTAGGGCGGTCGACCTCGAATCTGGGGAACTGGGTTCGAGTTTTGGCAATGATGCTGAACATCCTGTGATTCTGGGCAAATCACTTAATCTCCCCGTGCCTAACAAAAAATGAACGTGTCCTCATGTAATGCAACTGGTGCTATGTAAAGCGCTCTGATACCCGATACCTTCGGGTCAAGTTTGCGCTATATATAAAACTCTGTTTAAAAAAAAAAAGTCTCAGGAGTTGACACCCTTTTTTTTCAAAATGTGCAGTGTAGTTATAGTTAGGTCCGACTTTCCATAGAAAAGGCATTTTTTGTATTCGTAAGAACTTTGGCTCTGAATGGCAAATCTGTACAAAACGTTCCATAAAAAAAATTAATCTACTTTGGCTCCTTTATACAATGTTTTGCGCTGGTCCTTCAGCGGGAGCCAAGAAAAAGGAGGGTCCCAAAAGCGTGGTTTCTCATTTTAATTCCCGTAAGAACATTTGCTCTCCGATACAGAAAACCAGCATTTGCAATGCAATAGGTCTCGCATTCACGCGACTTTGAGCCTTTGGCATTGTAAATGACAATGCCTTTTATTTATGTTTTGGGTTTTAAAACATAAATAAAAGGCATTGTCCTTTACAATACTAATAGCTTAAACTCTCGCAAATGCGAGACCTATTGCATTGCAATAAAGGGCCTTCTCAACCGCTTGTAAGATTGTAAATATCAGAGGAAGAGACCGGCCTGCGACGTCTTCAAAGTAGTGATAAATAGTGCAGTGAAGACGATGTGTAAGTGTTGTAAATTACACAGACACAAAGTGTGAAGTGAGAGTTACATATGATCCGAGCTATAAACACTGACAAAGCGCTCCCACACCTTTCGCACTGTGATTACACTGTCGCGGCTCAGGAGGAAGCGCGGGGGGCTGTTTCCTGCCCTCTCCGTGATTTGAGTGTGCAGTGTGGCATTGCGTAATGTCATTGCTATGTTTGGCCTAATAAACACTCCAGCTGTAGTAGGGCCCTGGCTTCACCTCCTGGTGCAGGGCGGGCTGTGCTTTGTCACGCATGGAGGGAGGGAGGGATGGTCTCTGCTGCAGCTCCGGCCTCGTACAGTGCCCCTGCTATTACTGTTGAGCGAGAGGCGCTGAGGTGGTGGTGGTGGTAGTATTGGTGGTGGTGATAAGGGTACTGGTGGTAGTGGTACTGGTGGTAGTGGTACTGGTGGTAGTGGTACTGGTGGTAGTGGGACTGGTGGTGGTGGTACTGGTGGTGGTGGTGGTATTGGTGGCGGTACTGGTGGTATTGGTGGTATTGGTGGTGATATTGGTGGTGGTATTGGTGGTGGTAGTGGTATTGGTGGCGGTACTGGTGGTGGTAGTGGTACTGGTGGTGGTAGTGGTATTGGTGGCGGTACTGGTGGTGGTAGTGGTATTGGTGGCGGTACTGGTGGTGGTAGTGGTATTGGTGGCGGTACTGGTGGTGGTAGTGGTATTGGTGGCGGTACTGGTGGTATTGGTGGTATTGATGGTGATATTGGTGGTGGTTGTATTGCTGGTGGTACTGGTGGTACTGGTGGTGGTACTGGTACTGGTGGTGGTACTGGTACTGGTACTGGTGGTACTGGTGGTGGTACTGGTGGTGGTGGTACTGGTGGTGGTGGTGGTACTGGTGGAGGTGGTACTGGTGGAGGTGGTACTGGTGGTGGTGGTACTGGTGGTGGTGGTGGTGGTGGTACTGGTGGTGGTACTGGTAGTGGTGTTTGTACTGGTGGTGGTGGTACTGGTGGTGGTGGTACTGGTGGTGGTGGTGGTACTGGTGGAGGTGGTACTGGTGGAGGTGGTACTGGTGGAGGTGGTACTGGTGGAGGTGGTACTGGTGGTGGTGGTACTGGTGGAGGTGGTGGTGGTACTGGTGGAGGTGGTGGTGGTACTGGTGGTGGTACTGGTGGTGGTACTGGTAGTGGTGTTTGTACTGGTGGTGGTGGTACTGGTGGTGGTGGTGGTACCGGTGGTGGTGGTACTGGTAGTGGTGGTACTGGTAGTGGTGGTGGTACCGGTGGTGGTGGTACTGGTAGTGGTGGTACTGGTAGTGGTGGTGGTACCGGTGGTGGTGGTACTGGTAGTGGTGGTACTGGTAGTGGTGGTAGTGGTGGTGGTGGGACTGGTGGGAATTGTGGTGGTGGGACTGGTGGTGGTGGGACTGGTGGTGGTGGTGGGACTGGTGGTGGTGGTGGGAATTGTGGTGGTGGTGGTGGTACTGGTGGTGGTAGTGGTACTGGTGGTAGTGATACTGGTGGTGGTGGTGGTACTGGTGGTGGTGGTACTGGTGGTGGTGGTACTGGTGGTGGTGGTACTGGTGGTGGTGGGACTGGTGGTGGTGGTACTTGTGGTGGTGGTACTTGTGGTGGTGGTACTTGTGGTGGTAGTGGTGGTACTGGTGGTACTGGTGGTGGTGGTACTGGTGGTGGTGGTACTGGTGGTGGTGGTACTGGTGGTGGTGGTGGTGGTACTTGTGGTGGTAGTGGTACTTGTGGTGGTAGTGGTGGTACTAGTAGTGGTGGTGGTGGTACTGGTGGTGGTGGTACTGGTGGTGGTGGTACTGGTGGTGGTGGTACTGGTAGTAGTGGTGGTACTGGTAGTAGTGGTGGTACTGGTAGTAGTGGTGGTACTGGTGGTGGCGGTACTGGTGGTGGCGGTACTGGTGGTGGCGGTACTGGTGGTGGTGGTGGTGGCGGTACTGGTGGTGGCGGTACTGGTGGTGGCGGTACTGGTGGTGGCGGTACTGGTGGTGGCGGTACTGGTGGTGGCGGTACTGGTGGTGGCGGTACTGGTGGTGGCGGTACTGGTAGTGGTGGTACTAGTAGTGGTGGTAGTGGTGGTACTAGTAGTGGTGGTACTAGTAGTGGTGGTAATGGTGGTACTAGTAGTGGTGGTAATGGTGGTACTAGTAGTAGTGGTGGTGGTGGTACTGGTGGTGGTGGTACTGGTAGTGGTGGTGGTACTGGTAGTAGTGGTGGTACTGGTAGTAGTGGTGGTACTGGTAGTAGTGGTTGTACTGGTGGTGGCGGTACTGGTGGAGGTATTGGTGGTGGTGTTGTTAATAAAACAGGCTTTTGAAAACAACCGGTCAGGTGGCTTTAGTACAGATGACATGTAACACAGATGTGCTGTTGTCAGCTTCAGCCCATTAGCACACGATTATATGCTACCTGGAATTCACATGACCTAATTCGCTAATCCTTTCTAATTCCATTTTACTGGGGGGGGGGTTGAAAAAGACACGAGATAATGCCGGGTTAAAGTGATTGAAAGCAGGGTCCAGTGTTACCGGGCGGCCATGCTGCTTAACAAAACACAAGCATTTGCAATGCAATAGGTCTGGCATTTATGCGAGTTTAAGCTATTGGCATTGTAAATGACAATGCCTTTTAATTATGTTTTAAAAACGAAAGCAAAAATAAAAGGCATTGTTATTTGCAATGCCAATAGCTCAAACTCGCGTAAATGCCAGATCTATTGCATTGCAAATGCTTGTTAGATTAGTGAGTCGAAACGCTCCCTTCCTGCCCGTGTGGCAAATTAATTAAATAAACAAGCGCGGCCGCTAAAGTGAAAGCGGACCACGCTGCAAAAAAAAAAAAATAAGGGCTTACCAACTTATGAAGGAGACCGTGTAACGCCACAAGTAAAAGATCCAGTCCTCATGGGAGGTAACAAATGGCGACAGGGCGGTAACAAGGAGGGACTAGGAAGCCTCATTATCAATCCGAAGCCAGCATTTACCAAGGACAATGACACCAGCCAATCAAAAATATGGGCGGAGAGAAGGCGAGGCTTCCACAGCATACTAGACTACTGCATGCCTCACAGAGCGAGCAGCGCATGCGCGCTGCGGCTAGGCTCGACCTAAAAACGGCTGAAGAGAATTACACCAAAATGTGGCACCAAGTTAAACTTTACTCTGCATTCTTTTTGTGATTTGTGATCTGTATAGTGTTTTTGAAAAATTAGCATTTAAAGAGGGGGTTGGTTTGGTCATGAAAGAGGTAACTCTCAGAAAAAGTTAGAGATATCTGGACCAAATGCAGGTGAGTTGACAGATGTGCTATGCATCCTGCATCCTGCATGTGTCCAAAGTTAATATCTATCACTCAAGTACACTTCTAGTTAGCTTAGAATGTTCTGTTTCTTTGAGAACATAAGGAATGAAATGTATTAAAGTTGGCGAGGCTTGCAATTGTTGTACTACCAGATGCCCAAGTCAAGTTAAAGACGGCGCATAGAATTTCTGGCTATGATTTGCATATGTGCTTCTTTTTAAAGGATTCAAGCTATTGCAATTGTCATGCAGGCTATCCGCAGGCAAGAGCATGGAACAATTGTGTCTTTGTACGTTTAGTTATTTTTTCCTTTTTTATCGACATGAAAAACATTTTTTTATTTGGAATAAAGCCTTCCGAAGCGACGTTAGAATATATGGGGTTTATGGGACACTATTTTTACAGCTGCTCCAACCCTTCTCAGTTCTCCAATTTAGACATAGGGCGTAAAATTAATTGGGACTTTTTGTGAGTACTGCTTGTTTTCCTCACTTTTCTCGTGACTTAAGAAACGTAAATAAGGTGGAAGATCAATGAGAGCCCGAACTAAACTTCAAAATAAATGATCAGATATTTTGCTATTGTTAATATGATAAGGCATTAGTTTACATTCGCTAAATGTGAAAGGTACATTCTCAAATGCAGTCTTTCATTACAATTGTATTGCATGGCTTTGATATTTTGTTTAAGAAACTTGCAGGTAAGGTTTCTGTCGGGCGTCTCCAGGATATGATGTATGGAATGTGTGCCTTGGCAGGACATGCGTACTCTGTAAGACCATTGCTTTTCTTTGTACACCCACACGCAAATAGACTGGGAGAAAGCTTGCGCTATAGGAAGGGCCGCTTTTTGGTTTATTTACTTTTTCCGGCTCAATAGGCTATAAAAAATCGCGGCAGTTTACCTTGTTTTGTTGAAATGTCAACTGCTTTGGGAAATTCCCAGCTGAACGTTTACTCCGCCTCTTACATTACTCAGCCGGTTTGGTTTGAATTATTGTCAACTCCTCAGTAGATTGCTATTTTTTCAGTTTCACGTGACAATGCAGCCTGTGTGAGGGACAAAGAATAGTGTTGAAGCCGGAGGGTAGGTAGCTTCTGTGTTCACACTCCCAAAACTCTTTAGAGCCAGTGAAGTGATTTTGCCGCCCCTCCAATTTGCACATGTTGTTTGTAGCTTTTTTCAAACGTGCAGTTTTGAAAAACAGTTGAAGCACTTGTTGGATCAAAATCCTGACAGCATCTAGCGTCTTTATACTCGAAGTCTTGGAAACCTTGATCCAAAATACAAGAGGGCCAAGAATCATCCAACCAGTTTCTAAGGTCAGGGTTAGTTGGCAAGACATACTCTTGTGGTGCAGATCTGTCACCACCAACTCCGTGCATCACCCTTTCACTTTTCTGCTGACACAAGAGAGCACAATACAGACTTTCAGATACATCAATAACTTGAGTAATGTCCTTTCTGCACATGGATTTTTTTTCATTACACAACAGTTTTAATTCATCCCTGGTGGTTGTTTCTTTCTATTCCAAAGTTTCACATTCTTAAGGAACATGCAA
The DNA here is from genome assembly GCA_963921515.1 of Calotriton arnoldi. Classification (NCBI taxonomy): domain Eukaryota; kingdom Metazoa; phylum Chordata; class Amphibia; order Caudata; family Salamandridae; genus Calotriton; species Calotriton arnoldi. The sequence goes on along the minus strand of CAWUFW010000616.1, from coordinate 3,858,495 downwards.
TTTGCAAGTTTGACACTTCAGACCCCTGAATTTCTCTGCCTTCTTTTTTTGGACTGGCTGGAAAGTGCAGCTGTCTGTGGACCTACAGTTACCATCTCTTTTAAATGTACATGGAGTGGGTGTTTCTCTCTCCCATGCTGTTTGGTGTATGATTCCACCGCCATTGGGGAGCATGTGTTGCGATGAATGGGGGACTATTTTACATCTCAAAAGTCCACTGAATCATTAAACACTGTATCCTTTATCTCCAGTGCCTTTGTTCTTTAATTCTTTAATTTGTGCAGCAGATTTAAAAAAAAAAAAAAGATATTTTAGTCAGAACTCCTAATGCAAGCCCCACTCTTGGGGAGCTTGTGCCTGGTCTGCTCCAGCTACCATTACCAAAGATGGCTGAACATTCCCTTCCAAATCAATTTAAGCGGATAAGAATACATTGTGTTCCTTGTAGATGGCTCACCCTGTGTGGGCTCTCCTTCCCAGTCATCAAGTGACATCTAGATATTAGAGTTTGCCTCTGGAAGCAGAGACATATATATTGTTTTCAGTCAGTTTCTTTAATTCCTTATTCTTATTTCAAGCCATAGAGTTAAAGGTCTTCTTACTGGACAACATTTTCAGTGCCTCCTCACTATGGTCACCTTATGGTTAACAAGGTTTTGAAGAAATCTTTCCAAGAGATTGATCGGAGACTGACCAGGTTCCTTCTCAAAGGAAACATAATATAATTTCAAGGTTGATAAGCATTTTGCAAAATCCCTCACACCTGATCCTGCTCCCTGCATGGTTCTTATTGTCTCTGTGGTAATCGGGCTTTACTCATGTCACATAATACAGCTTTAATGAGTGGCATCACACCATTCTGCTATAAAGCAGTTTCTCTGAAAACTGGGATATAGCTGTAAAGTTGAAAAATAGCTACATTTTCTGTAGCTTAGCAGTTCTTTAATCAATGGTTAGCATGTTGGCGTCAGGGTTTGGCTTCATACGTAGATCAGGAGAACAGTGGTCTCAGGGAGGCTTCAAGAGTCCTCGTGTAGCCTGGGCTACTGTAAATGAATGCAGAGTTACTCAAAACAATTACTTTCAATAGTAGTCCAAACAGGACTCATTAAGCAATATATGCCAGGACACAGGGTGCAGAATGACATCACATTTATTAACACCATAAATGGAGTATCATTCAATTTTCAACGTTTAATAGTTCTGGTGCTCACACAAAAAAGTGCAAGTGCGTGAAGTGAAAGTGCTTAGTGACATTTAAAACATTACATCGCATTGACAACAAGCTAAAAACTCCAAACTATTCAATTACAATGAAGGAGTTTTTGGTTGTAAGGTCGACGGCGTTTCGATCTTAATGATTAAAAGATCATCATCAGGACTGATGTGTGAGCAATTAGAATCTATAAAAGAGAGAAATAACGGAGTGACCAAGTGTCCCGATACAGGTGTTAAAAACAGAAGCACAATTAATGCGAGCTTAAACTATGAACTTACTGGACGATTAATTAATCAAGGCAACAATAATAGAATTAACATTTGCCTGAAAGCTGCTTAGTAAAGGTGGCGCAGAAGGGCAGGTAAAGAAGCAAGAAGGGAACAATTTAATAAGTGCATGCTTAATTAAGGAAAAGGAAACGTCTGCGGAGTGTCCGAAATTAAACAAGGTAACTCGGTACACGACGAAGGAGAGTGTCTTAATCAGCGAGACAATTAAGCGCAATAAGGAAGTACAGACCTAGTCAATTTAGGCGAAAGGAAAATGTCAACACGCGATTGGAACCCGCGAAGCTGAAGTCCCAAGGCGGGTGGATGGAGGATCGGATCAGGGATCCTAAATAGAAAAGGGGGGTTTTGTGAGTAGGTGCCCGGGCAAGGGGAGCTCAAGGGACCGTGCTACGCTGGGGAATACTTACAAGGAGGATGTAAATCAGCCGGTTAATGAGGAAGGGAATCGACGACACCCAAGGGTTATTTCTGCAATGAGAAGGGTGTAGTTCAAGGCTAGGCAAGGAAATCAGTGCTGTGTGCTCAGGGGCCACGGGCACAGGGTACTTACTAGAACCGGGATGAGTCCGGAGATCAAGGGTTCCACATCCGTCGCGGAGTGAATCCGAGTGCTGCCGGCAGCGGAATGGAGTCAGAATAAAACAGCGCGTATGGACTAGCGCGCATGCGCAGAGAGTCAATGATGCAATTTAGCGTGTAACCTAAGCAGAAGCTGGCTAAAGGTGGCGGCCATATTGGGTGAGTGATAGAGTTATTAGAGCACAGGGGAGTGCAGCAAGGAAAATTAAAAAACGAAAGAGGCTGGGAAATGCATAACAATTGTGACCAGCAAGCTGGTGACAGCACAAGTCGGGTAGCCGCTAATTACAGAAAAGACAGGAACCCATCCAAGGGCCCAGAAAAGAACCTACTGGAGAATTTAAGAAGGATGGGAAGGACAGTTGAAAAAAATTATGTACATGATAATTACAGGCATCTTATATACATTTTGGAACTTATTGCAGCTGGCATGGTATTACAAAATCATGTTCCATTCATCGAGCGAATTTAGTCCATTTTCAATGGAGCGGCAGTTGAACATCCATTTGCATTCAAGTCTATTAAGGATCGCTAGAGGATCTCCACCTCTGTTGCCTGGGCGAACAATGTCAATTACTTGCCAATGGAGGTCTTGTTCAGAATGTCCTTTATCCAGGAAGTGCTCGACCAGCGGTGCGGTGATAACTTGGCAACGTATTCTACTTTTATGTTGGCTTATTCTTGTTTTCACCTTCTGGGTCGTTTGGCCAACATAAATGAGGTTACAAGGGCATTGGATACAGTAAATTACATTTACCGAATTACAGTTAGAGAAGAAATTCAGCTTATGTGTGACTGTGCCATATTCAAAAGTTTTAGTGTTTTTTGTGAAAGGGCATGCAGTGCAATTACCACATTTGAAATGGCCCACTACTGGCGGGAGACCTAGGCTCGTCAGTAGCATGTTATCCTTGCGCAGTGGTTGCTGGGCTCTAACCAAGTGATCCTTAATGTTACGCCCGCGTTTGAAGGAGAACAAGGGAGCTTCATTGGTAATGTTGATTGAGGTTATGAGGGGCCAATGTTTTTTAATCACTTTAGTTATTTTGTTACTTACTGGACAAAACGTGGTGACGCATGCAATGCGTGACATTGTCTTTTTGGGCTTTGCTTCTAGTAGAAATTCCCTATGGGAGAACCAAGCCCTTTTCAGAGATCTTTTGACAAGGCGTCTGGGGTAGCCTCTGCTGATAAGTTTTTCACCTAGTGTGTCTGCTTCTCTTAGGTAATCCTCTTTGAGCTTGCAGTTTCTACGTATCCTCAAAAATTGGCCAAAGGGGAGGCCATCCCTAAGTGCTCTTGGGTGGGCACTCTTGTAATGAAGAAGGGTATTGCGTTCTGTCGGCTTCCTATAAAGTGTAGTATAGAGCCCGCCCTCCGCTGTTTTGACACTAACATCTAGGTAGTTTATCTCGGTGTTACTTGAGCTATAGGTAAACTTGAGGTCAGGTTGACAGTTATTCAGCCAGGTCCCAAAAGCATCTAGTTCAGAAGTGCTACCTTTCCAGATCATGAAAACATCATCGATGTATCGATGCCAGCTCTTAATTCTACTATGGTAAGGATTGATCTGGTTAAGGACAAATGATTTTTCGATGTCGTCCACAAAAAGTATGGCAAAATTTGGGGCAAAAACTGCTCCCATAGAAGTACCTTTACACTGTTTGTAGAATTTGTCATTGTACATAAAGTAATTTTGTGTCAAAGCTATCTCAAGGAGAGAGATGACAAATTCAGTAGGGACTTTATGTGGTCTAGGTCTGTTGTTAAGGTGGGTCTCAATAACTCTAGTGCCTCTATCCTGCGGAATGTTAGTGTACAGGGACTCTATGTCCAATGTGACCAGGAGATTACATGTGGGGTCAAATTGTTCCTGTTCCACCAAGTTAATAAAATGTGTGGTGTCCTTGACATAAGCTATGGTGTCTTGTACCAGGTCATGTATAAAGAAGTCCACATACCTTCCTAGTGGTTCAAGAATGGAACCACATCCCGAAAGGATTGGTCTACCTGGAGGGTTTTCCAGGTTTTTGTGAACTTTAGGCAGTGTATATAACACTGGCGTCCTGGGGTTTTGTTTATTAAGGTAGAGGAACTCATTATGACTGAGGTAACCTAGGTCTTCAGCTGCCTTTGTAATAGTCTGGATCTGATTTTTATCTCCACAAGGGGGTTATGTCTCAGTAATTTATAGTGAGTAGTGTTATTTAGTTGGCGCATGATCTCGTTATCATACGTAGTTTTGTCCTGAATAGTGATTCCACCACCTTTATCACAGGGCTTTATAATGATGTGGTCTACGTTTTTCAGTTTGATAAGACTCTTCTTCTCTTCTAAACTGATATTGTAGGGGATAAAGTTATGTTGGTTTTTTAACTTATCCAGGTCTTTAAGTACTAAGTTCTCAAAAGAAACTACTTCAGGGGGCAGGGCACCTGTGGGTGGATTAAAGGACGATTTAGGTCGTAGTCCTGTAGTGTCATTGTTAGGCGGCGATTCCCTATGGAGAAAAAAGGATTTTAATCTTATTTTCCTAAAAAATTGGAAAATCTCTGTATGTATATTAAACCAATCTGGTTTTTCAGTGGGGACATATGAGAGTCCTTTGCTCAGTAAAGAGACCTCAGTGGAAGAAAGTTGATGACTGGAGAGGTTGAAAATGGGGATCTGTTCTATATTGGTTGAGGAAAAATTATCCTCTAAACCAAGGTCATTTAGTATTGGTAACCCCATTGATAAAATTTCCGTCGTGTCTGGCGTTCTCCTGGGGAAAGTTGTAACGTGGTTTTTCTCTCCCTCTCTCTGATTGGAATGGTTGGCCTCGTCCTAAAAAATTAGGGTTATTGGGGGCCGAGCTGGGGCCTGCACCAGAGTCCGAGGTGTCTGAATCCGCAGATGAATCAGAGAAGGTTACAGGCTGTCTGTTTTTAAATCTACCCCAAGTGCCTGCCTGTTGTCTTTGGATGTTTTGGGGATTAGTAAAATAATCTTCTCTTAGGTATGGATAGGTCTTTTCCTTGCTATAGTTTTTTATGTCTCTTGTTACCTTAGTAGCTTTTTTGTGGTGTTCAAATTTCTGAAAGTCAGAGATGGTCTTTTCTAATTTATCAAGGACAGCTTTAGCCTCTGACAAGCTGTCCAACTCCAAAATAGCCTTTTCTAATTCAAGTATCTCCTCAAGTTCTTTTTGCTATGTTCCAAAGCAGTATCGATGCCTAAAACCATCCAATGGCGTGAGCAAGTAGTACCTATATGAGCGAAACCAAACTTGAATTTAGGGTCTTGCAGGAAAATGGCTGGGGTATTGCGTACTTGTAGGCCAATGGGTATTATATCCGCTTTTAAATATTCTGTCAGCATGCGAGCATGCAGATCAGTACGGATATGCTTCTTTTTGAGGTGTTCTAGGGCCGTTAATTTATCTGTAACTACATCATTTGAAGGAGCTGATGGAGTTAAAGTTTGAAAAAGAGACGGGCCACTTTTAATTCTAGTAATATAATCTTCTGTGTAAGTGGGAACGATTGGTATGGACATTCTTAGTGGGGAAACGGGGAGGAAGTGTAGGCCAGAATGGCTATGAATATACTAACACAGCATTTAAATTAAGAACTGAATATACAGAACCACTAGAAGAAGTGGTGGTAACCCTTGCAGTGTAGCCACTGCACGTAGAGTATGTATAAAAAACAAGGGTAACCCCGTAGTAAGACCAGGGGTGGTAATATGGTTAAGGAGAACAGTGGTCTCAGGGAGGCTTCAAGAGTCCTCGTGTAGCCTGGGCTACTGTAAATGAATGCAGAGTTACTCAAAACAATTACTTTCAATAGTAGTCCAAACAGGACTCATTAAGCAATATATGCCAGGACACAGGGTGCAGAATGACATCACATTTATTAACACCATAAATGGAGTATCATTCAATTTTCAACGTTTAATAGTTCTGGTGCTCACACAAAAAAGTGCAAGTGCGTGAAGTGAAAGTGCTTAGTGACATTTAAAACATTACATCGCATTGACAACAAGCTAAAAACTCCAAACTATTCAATTACAATGAAGGAGTTTTTGGTTGTAAGGTCGATGGCGTTTCGATCTTAATGATTAAAAGATCATCATCAGGACTGATGTGTGAGCAATTAGAATCTATAAAAGAGAGAAATAACGGAGTGACCAAGTGTCCCGATACAGGTGTTAAAAACAGAAGCACAATTAATGCGAGCTTAAACTATGATCTTACTGGACGATTAATTAATCAAGGCAACAATAATAGAATTAACATTTGCCTGAAAGCTGCTTAGTAAAGGTGGCGCAGAAGGGCAGGTAAAGAAGCAAGAAGGGAACAATTTAATAAGTGCATGCTTAATTAGGGAAAAAGGATACGTCTGCGGAGTGTCCGAAATTAAACAAGGTAACTCGGTACACGACGAAGGAGAGTGTCTTAATCAGCGGCATGCAGGACAATTAAGCGCAATAAGGAAGTACAGACCTAGTCAATTAGGCGAAAGGAAAATGTCAACACGCGATTGGAACCCGCGAAGCTGAAGTCCCAAGGCGGGTGGATGGAGGATCGGATCAGGGATCCTAAATAGAAAAGGGGGGTTTTGTGAGTAGGTGCCCGGGCAAGGGGAGCTCAAGGGACCGTGCTACGCTGGGGAATACTTACAGGGAGGATGTAAATCAGCCGGTTAATGAGGAAGGGAATCGACGACACCCAAGGGTTATTTCTGCAATGAGAAGGGTGTAGTTCAAGGCTAGGCAAGGAAATCAGTGCTGTGTGCTCAGGGGCCACGGGCACAGGGTACTTACTAGAACCGGGATGAGTCCGGAGATCAAGGGTTCCACATCCGTCGCGGAGTGAATCCGAGTGCTGCCGGCAGCGGAATGGAGTCAGAATAAAACAGCGCGTATGGACTAGCGCGCATGCGCAGAGAGTCAATGATGCAATTTAGCGTGTAACCTAAGCAGAAGCTGGCTAAAGGTGGCGGCCATATTGGGTGAGTGATAGAGTTATTAGAGCACAGGGAGTGCAGCAAGGAAAATTAAAAAACGAAAGAGGCTGGGAAATGCATAACAATTGTGACCAGCAAGCTGGTGACAGCACAAGTCGGGTAGCCGCTAATTACAGAAAAGACAGGAACCCATCCAAGGGCCCAGAAAAGAACCTACTGGAGAATTTAAGAAGGATGGGAAGGACAGTTGAAAAAGATTATGTACATGATAATTACAGGCATCTTATATACATTTTGGAACTTATTGCAGCTGGCATGGTATTACAAAATCATGTTCCATTCATCGAGCGAATTTAGTCCATTTTCAATGGAGCGGCAGTTGAACATCCATTTGCATTCAAGTCTATTAAGGATCGCTAGAGGATCTCCACCTCTGTTGCCTGGGCGAACAATGTCAATTACTTGCCAATGGAGGTCTTGTTCAGAATGTCCTTTATCCAGGAAGTGCTCGACCAGCGGTGCGGTGATAACTTGGCAACGTATTCTACTTTTATGTTGGCTTATTCTTGTTTTCACCTTCTGGGTCGTTTGGCCAACATAAATGAGGTTACAAGGACATTGGATACAGTAAATTACATTTACCGAATTACAGTTAGAGAAGAAATTCAGCTTATGTGTGACTGTGCCATATTCAAAAGTTTTAGTGTTTTTGTGAAAGGGCATGCAGTGCAATTACCACATTTGAAATGGCCCACTACTGGCGGGAGACCTAGGCTCGTCAGTAGCATGTTATCCTTGCGCAGTGGTTGCTGGGCTCTAACCAAGTGATCCTTAATGTTACGCCCGCGTTTGAAGGAGAACAAGGGAGCTTCATTGGTAATGTTGATTGAGGTTATGAGGGGCCAATGTTTTTTAATCACTTTAGTTATTTTGTTACTTACTGGACAAAACGTGGTGACGCATGCAATGCGTGACATTGTCTTTTTGGGCTTTGCTTCTAGTAGAAATTCCCTATGGGAGAACCAAGCCCTTTTCAGAGATCTTTTGACAAGGCGTCTGGGGTAGCCTCTGCTGATAAGTTTTTCACCTAGTGTGTCTGCTTCTCTTAGGTAATCCTCTTTGAGCTTGCAGTTTCTACGTATCCTCAAAAATTGGCCAAAGGGGAGGCCATCCCTAAGTGCTCTTGGGTGGGCACTCTTGTAATGAAGAAGGGTATTGCGTTCTGTCGGCTTCCTATAAAGTGTAGTATAGAGCCCGCCCTCCGCTGTTTTGACACTAACATCTAGGTAGTTTATCTCGGTGTTACTTGAGCTATAGGTAAACTTGAGGTCAGGTTGACAGTTATTCAGCCAGGTCCCAAAAGCAATCTGGAAAGGTAGCACTTCTGAACTAGATGCTGACCTCAAGTTTACCTATAGCTCAAGTAACACCGAGATAAACTACCTAGATGTTAGTGTCAAAACAGCGGAGGGCGGGCTCTATACTACACTTTATAGGAAGCCGACAGAACGCAATACCCTTCTTCATTACAAGAGTGCCCACCCAAGAGCACTTAGGGATGGCCTCCCCTTTGGCCAATTTTTGAGGATACGTAGAAACTGCAAGCTCAAAGAGGATTACCTAAGAGAAGCAGACACACTAGGTGAAAAACTTATCAGCAGAGGCTACCCCAGACGCCTTGTCAAAAGATCTCTGAAAAGGGCTTGGTTCTCCCATAGGGAATTTCTACTAGAAGCAAAGCCCAAAAAGACAATGTCACGCATTGCATGCGTCACCACGTTTTGTCCAGTAAGTAACAAAATAACTAAAGTGATTAAAAACATTGGCCCCTCATAACCTCAATCAACATTACCAATGAAGCTCCCTTGTTCTCCTTCAAACGCGGGCGTAACATTAAGGATCACTTGGTTAGAGCCCAGCAACCACTGCGCAAGGATAACATGCTACTGACGAGCCTAGGTCTCCCGCCAGTAGTGGGCCATTTCAAATGTGGTAATTGCACTGCATGCCCTTTCACAAAAAACACTAAAACTTTTGAATATGGCACAGTCACACATAAGCTGAATTTCTTCTCTAACTGTAATTCGGTAAATGTAATTTACTGTATCCAATGCCCTTGTAACCTCATTTATGTTGGCCAAACGACCCAGAAGGTGAAAACAAGAATAAGCCAACATAAAAGTAGAATACGTTGCCAAGTTATCACCGCACCGCTGGTCGAGCACTTCCTGGATAAAGGACATTCTGAACAAGACCTCCATTGGCAAGTAATTGACATTGTTCGCCCAGGCAACAGAGGTGGAGATCCTCTAGCGATCCTTAATAGACTTGAATGCAAATGGATGTTCAACTGCCGCTCCATTGAAAATGGACTAAATTCGCTCGATGAATGGAACATGATTTTGTAATACCATGCCAGCTGCAATAAGTTCCAAAATGTATATAAGATGCCTGTAATTATCATGTACATAATTTTTTCAACTGTCCTTCCCATCCTTCTTAAATTCTCCAGTAGGTTCTTTTCTGGGCCCTTGGATGGGTTCCTGTCTTTTCTGTAATTAGCGGCTACCCGACTTGTGCTGTCACCAGCTTGCTGGTCACAATTGTTATGCATTTCCCAGCCTCTTTCGTTTTTTAATTTTCCTTGCTGCACTCCCCTGTGCTCTAATAACTCTATCACTCACCCAATATGGCCGCCACCTTTAGCCAGCTTCTGCTTAGGTTACACGCTAAATTGCATCATTGACTCTCTGCGCATGCGCGCTAGTCCATACGCGCTGTTTTATTCTGACTCCATTCCGCTGCCGGCAGCACTCGGATTCACTCCGCGACGGATGTGGAACCCTTGATCTCCGGACTCATCCCGGTTCTAGTAAGTACCCTGTGCCCGTGGCCCCTGAGCACACAGCACTGATTTCCTTGCCTAGCCTTGAACTACACCCTTCTCATTGCAGAAATACCCTTGGGTGTCGTCGATTCCCTTCCTCATTAACCGGCTGATTTACATCCTCCCTGTAAGTATTCCCCAGCGTAGCACGGTCCCTTGAGCTCCCCTTGCCCGGGCACCTACTCACAAAACCCCCCCCCTTTTCTATTTAGGATCCCTGATCCGATCCTCCATCCACCCGCCTTGGGACTTCAGCTTCGCGGGTTCCAATCGCGTGTTGACATTTTCCTTTCGCCTAAATTGACTAGGTCTGTACTTCCTTATTGCGCTTAATTGTTGCTGATTAAGACACTCTCCTTCGTCGTGTACCGAGTTACCTTGTTTAATTTCGGACACTCCGCAGACGTTTCCTTTTCCTTAATTAAGCATGCACTTATTAAATTGTTCCCTTCTTGCTTCTTTACCTGCCCTTCTGCGCCACCTTTACTAAGCAGCTTTCAGGCAAATGTTAATTCTATTATTGTTGCCTTGATTAATTAATCGTCCAGTAAGTTCATAGTTTAAGCTCGCATTAATTGTGCTTCTGTTTTTAACACCTGTATCGGGACACTTGGTCACTCCGTTATTTCTCTCTTTTATAGATTCTAATTGCTCACACATCAGTCCTGATGATGATCTTTTAATCATTAAGATCGAAACGCTCGTCGACCTTACAACCAAAAACTCCTTCATTGTAATTGAATAGTTTGGAGTTTTTAGCTTGTTGTCAATGCGATGTAATGTTTTAAATGTCACTAAGCACTTTCACTTCACGCACTTGCACTTTTTTGTGTGAGCACCAGAACTATTAAACGTTGAAAATTGAATGATACTCCATTTATGGTGTTAATAAATGTGATGTCATTCTGCACCCTGTGTCCTGGCATATATTGCTTAATGAGTCCTGTTTGGACTACTATTGAAAGTAATTGTTTTGAGTAACTCTGCATTCATTTACAGTAGCCCAGGCTACACGAGGACTCTTGAAGCCTCCCTGAGACCACTGTTCTCCTTAACCATATTACCACCCCTGGTCTTACTACGGGGTTACCCTTGTTTTTTATACATACTCATACGTAGATCAGCTTCGGTTATCACGTTATCACCATCATAATGGTACACACACATATTGAGTTTTGTGACAGTCTTTAACCATCAAACTGCGGCTGGATGTGGAGAATAGGGAAGCATTTTAAGACTCCTGATGAAGGTAATTGGTGTGCAAGTTGTCATTTTATAAAGTTTAAATACAGCTTTTGAGGGACATGGCTTGGCCATTTGCTGTAGTCTCCTTTAAATGAATTACAAAAAGCATTTGAGCTCATCCCACCAGTCGTGAGGGATAAATTATTGAGAAGCCAGTCGAACCGGAGACATGCTTTCTCTCATTTTTGGCTCTCTGGTCTTTGTTTTTTCACAAAGCTTTTGCAGCTTCTAAGATCGACATTTGCACACATCTACTGATGTTTTATCCATTTGGGTAAGAGCAGGCAAATTACCTTCTTCAGCCCCCAGCAAAGGAATAACAAGGTGAATGATGATCTTTAGGGGGTTTGGTTTTGGCAAGCCGGGCTTATTTAATATGATTCTGTTTTTCATAGGATTTCAGATAGGAGTCAAACTGAATTGTGGATGGTCTCCATTTAGTAAAGCAGTTTGGAAGTGATTAAGTAAGAGGCCTCCCTTTGCTTCATTCAAGAAATAAGTGTTCGTCTACAAGGGCTCTCTAATTTAAAACCATGTATGTGGTATTTTTGTAGTACAAGCCTAGCGCGCAGTACAGGATCAAAGCCAAATACAAAGTCAACAAGTGATAAGAGAGATTCCTGTTAATGCATTGAGATGTCGCTTGCTTTAAAGAGTTGTGTCTTCAACTGTTTTGTAAATTAGCGCAGCGTTGTTTCGGTTCTGATTGATTTGGGGGTGTTCCAGATGCTGGGTACACAGATGAAAAAGGCCTGCGGACTTAGTTTCTTCTGTTTTTTACACTTCTTAGTTCTTCTTTGATGAGCTTGTCTGCAAGATAAGCACGGGTGTTTGCCGTGATGGCTTTGTAAATGATGCAGCAGGTTTTGAAGATGGTGCTGGCCGACAAGGGAAATCAATGGAGTTCCATCAGGAAGGGATGATGTGATCATATTTCTTCAGGCCCTCGATAAGATGTGCTGCGGCATGTAGTACGCTCTTTATAAGGTTGCATTATGTTTAAACCAGGCAAAAGGTCGGATTCCTATAACTACGATTCCCTAAATGTCCAAAGTTCGGATTCCATTAACTAAGGATGAGAGACCCACCAGGAAGTGAAGTGACCTGACTGTCTGTGTGTCCCTCTAAAGAGAAATATCTTTCAACGGGACTGGCAACAAATCTCTCCCAGAGCAGTGATTTTGTTCTCTGTGAAGCTGAAAATACTGCTAGCATTTTTTTTTTGTTGGGGGTGATTTTCACCAAGACCAATATCATAGAACACAAAAGTAAAACTCTTTGTTAACGTGAAACTCCAAGGTGGAAAACCACTAGTTATTGACAACTGTCTATCTACAATATTATAGCTTATATGTCCACCCTGAGTATTTCCTGTAATTTAATGCCATGGGTCAGCTTTACAAAGGTAGAGAGGGCTTCCTTTCCTTCCTCCCTCAGCCCTTCCCCACCTCATAGTGTAAAATACATCATACCTACTATCCTTTCATCCTTCCCCACCGTTCCCTGAGGTACCCTTCCTCCACCCATAAATGAAATTTTTAAAAGAATATCCTGGCATCCTGCCACTCCCTCCAACCACTTTTTGTACCCCATCCAAAAAAAAGCCAAACGCACTTGGCATCCTGACACCCAACTCCCCTTTCTTTGGCATGACTTCCTTTCATTTTTTTCGGATTTTGTGCTCTTGCCTCTCCTCTCACATTCAAATAACAAGCATCTGCAATGCAATAGGTCTCGCATTTATGCGAGTTTGAGCTATTGCCATTGTAAATGACAATGCCTTTTATTTATGTTTTGGTTTTTAAAATATAAATAAAAAGCATTGTCATTTACAATGCAAATAGCTTAAACTCTCGCAAATGCAAGACCTATTGCATTCCAAATGCTTGAAGGAGTCGCCGAGTTGCTCCCTTCTGTCTCCCATGGCCCCTGAAGAGCTCCCCATTTGCTACGAGTTAAATAAACAAGCTAGGGGTCACAACTGTGCACGAGAGACCCTCCTGCCCTCTTGCAGTAAGAGAAACTCATTAAAGAAAATAGTGCTTACTGACTAAAGAAGACCTACTTTGTAACAACCGAAGTAAAAGGGCCAGTCCTCATGGGAGGTTACAAATGAAGACAAGGCGTTACTTAGGAGAGACAAACAAGCCTAATAACGAATTAGAAGCCAGCATTTACGAAGGACAATGACACAAGCCAATGACAAATATGGGCGGAGAGTGGGCGGGGCTTCAAATACATACTCCAATACAGCATGGCTCGCAGAGCAGCGCATGCGCTGCCCAAGCTCGGCCTAAAAACGTACTTGGCACTCTTCCATGGCACCCCCTCTTCGCCCTCTTTTGAGTTGTTTGTCTGATCTTTCCAGGCTCCTTTCTGCAAAATGGATTTTGGGGGTCCAGGCCAAACATATTTTGGGGGCAAAGTTCGAACACCTTTGAATTTATTGATCTGATTTGAGCTCTTTCATGCCCTCTTTGAATGAATGAATGAGTTTTTTGTATAGCGCAACGTTCACTCCAAGGAGTATCTTGGCGCTGTATGCGGAAAGGGAGGGCACCTACCAGGAGAAAGAGCTGACGTAGATTTAGATAATAGAGATTCAGAGAAAGGCCCAAGCAATATTATCTGGAATACCAAAAATCCATGTTTTTAAGGACTTCCTGAAATTGAGTTCAGTTTGTGTGTGTCTAAGTTGAGTTGGCAAGGAGTTCCAGGCTTTGATCCCTATGGCCGCCAGTGTCTTTCCGCCCCTGGTTTTACGTTTAAAATTGGGTGTTGTTAAAAGGTTCTCTGAGGATGACCTTAAAGTACGTTGAGTAATGTATGGCTTAGTTCTGACATTGAGATATTCAGGTCCTGTATTATTAGTTGTTTTATAGATGATGGTCAGAACCTTGTAGAGAACCCTCTTATGGACGGGCAGCCAGTGAAGGGTTTTTAGTGCTATTGCTGAGGAGGAATCTCTAGGAAAATTGAGTACCAGCCTCGCTGCGGCATTCTGGACCACCTGTAGTCTCTGTAGGACTTTTCTATTAGTTCCTGCATAGAGACTATTACAGTAGTCCAGGCGGGATAGAATTAAAGCTGCTACTACTGTCTTTTTGGCTGACATTGGGAGAAAATCAAAAAAAATTCTGAGAGTTTTTATTACTTGAAAACGGGTACCTGCCACAACAAGGGCTTGTTTGTGAAAGGATAATGTCTGATCGAATTTTATTCCCAGATTCCTTACAGTATCTACTGTAGTAGGAGGTGGGGCCGAATTGGACGGCCACCATTGGTCCGGTCTGAAAACGTTGGTCTTGCCAAACAACATTATCTCTGTTTTGGAGCTATTGCATTTCAGGTGATTAAGCTTCATCCAATCCATCACTGCTGTTAGACAGTGGTGACATTTCTCTTCAGCCGCTGTCGAATTCTTGTCTAGGGTAAGGATCAGTTGAGTGTCATCTGCATATGCGATGCACTCCACATCGTAGATGTCCATCAGATAAAGCAATGGTGCCATGTAAAGGTTAAAGAGGGTTGGACTCAGGGCCGATCCCTGAGGGACCCCTGATGCCAGCCCTCTTTCTTGCGATCTATATCCTCCCAGTGTTACAATCTGTTTCCTGTTTTCCAAAACAGATGTAATCCAGGCCAGTGCATTGTTAGTAATTCCACTGCATGCAAGTCTGTCTCTCAGAATATCATGAGAGACAGTGTCAAACGCTCTTTGGCCAAGTCACTGACAATGCACAGGCACACTACTCCAAATTCTAAATGTGTACATTTCATTTTAATATTGGTACCCAGCAGCAGCTCACTAATATTACTGCAAATAATCTCTGTGACACCTTCCCATTTCTCATATGTGAGGTCCTGTTTTTATCTAAAAGAAACTTTTGTTATGGATGTTGCATGAAACATAAGCACAATATTTCCCCCTGCAAAAATGTCCCTAATAGGCTCTCCCACATCACCCACATTAAAAATAAATTAAAAGAGAACAGTATTTAAAACAGTCTGCTTAAAACGTCTTCAAGGTCATCAGGGCAAGCCTCTCTGCAGAACAGAGCTGGCTCTATAAGGGGGCCACCTGAAAGGCTGGGGCCCTGGACTAGAGCCTACTTTGCCTATGCCTTAAAACATCTCTGACTGCACTGACTTCTGGCAGGCAGAGGATGTGATGGTTGGTGATGCCAGAGGACCACCCACAGCAAATAGGCAGGAAGGATAGCAGACTGTCAACCTTCATTGCACTACCTCTTTTGTTTCCCTAGAGACCCAGGGAGGCCATGTATCAGTTTTAAGTAAAAGTAGCATCTTTGAAACCCTGTGTTTCACTCTTCTGATAAAAGAGCATGGAGAAATGAAATTCGGTGTTCACAACAGCAGTGTTTTTAGGTTCCGCCTGCACAGCGCTTGCGAAATCTCTTGTATTTAATATATCCTAAAAGGGGGCTCTTATCAGTTCCCAATTCCAAATTACTGTGTTCATTTGCCTTTGTGTGGAACTTTTTTTTTGTTAACTTCCCCTGGCTGCACGCATTTACGATACTTATACTAAAGCTGTTCACGCTGTTTAAGCCCCATTCACTGTCAAGATAAGATCTCTTCCCACGGAAAAGGCAGGCAGCTTCTAACAGTATGCTGGAATGCTTGCTTTTTATTACTTAGCTGTGTAAAGGAGACCTTTAGCCTTAGAACATTTGTGGCATTTCCTGTTCATGGCTCAGTACCTTTCTTTGCACATTGTAGGCATTATCGGATTGATTTCTTCAACATAATCTATTTGGTCATTATGATCAAATTCTAAATGTTGTAATAAATATTGCACGTTAAAATTCGAGTTAATATACAAGAGCTATCCTATATTTTACTACTAAACAGGCAGCCGCAAGTGCAGTTACCTTGCAGACAGCAGGGTCATGATTTGAATGGTGCAGCAGGTGCGTGGCACTGGGCCAAACATTTGTCGGAACTCCTCTAAACACCTAATATTGCTATATTTTACTACTAAACAGGCAGTTACAATTTGAGCTACCTTGCAGTTGAAAGGGGCTTGATATAAATGGCGAAGCAGGTGCAGTATCACCGGGGCCAACAGTTGTCATAACTCCACTAAACACCAAATATTGCTATATTTTACTACTAAACAGGCAGTCACAAGTGCAGTTATCTAGCAAGCGCTATAGTCATGGTTTCAATAGTGCAGCAGGTGCAATGGCACCAGGACCGAAAGCTCCAGGCACCCCACTAAACACCGATTATTGCTATATTTTATTCTTAAACAGGCAACCACAAGTTCAGTTACCTTGCAGGCAGCATGGGCATGATTTGAATGGTGCAGCACCACCAGGCCTAAAAGTTGTCAGAACTCCTCTAAACACATAATATTGCTATATTTGACTACTAAACAGGCATTCACAATTGCAGTTATCTTGCAGTTAAAAGGGACTTGATTTGAATGGTGCAGCAGGTGCGGTGGCACCGGGGCCAAAAGCTCTATGGACCCACTAAACCCAGATTATTGCTAAATTATACTTCTAAACAAGACAGTCACAAGTGCATTTATCTAGCAGGCAATAGGGTCATGATTTGAATGGTGCATCAGATGCAATATCACCAGGACCAAAAGCTCTAGGTGCCTAATATTGCTATATTTTACTACTAAACAGCCAGTCACAAGTGCAGTTACCTTGCAGACACCATTGTAATGATGTGAAAGGTGCAGTGGCAAGAGCCCAAAAGTTGCCAGAGCTCCTTTAAACACCTAATATTTCTATATTTTAATACTATACAGGCAGACACATTTACAGGCAGTTATTTTGCAGTTAAAAGGGGCTTGATTTGAATGGTGCAGCAGGTGCAGTGGCACCTGGGCCAAAAGTTCTAGGGACCTCACTAAACGCTGAATATTGCTGGGAGATTTTAGGCAGGAAACCGATTTAAAAAATCCCTTTTGGGCTTAAAAACACCAGGAGTATCCTGCCTGAATCGGGTCTGTTGGCATGTGTAGTTGTACTGCCACTGCTGCTTGCTTCTGCTGTCAACGGTTTGTAATCTTCCCACAGCCTCTCTTGCCTGTCCTGCATGGTTGGTTTGTTGCCCCTGCCCCCCTTTTCCCTGCCCTTCATGGTCCGTTGTGCTGCCACTGCTCCTCCCTCCTGCCCAGCGTGGTCAACTTGTTGCCTCTGCACCCTCTATCCTGCCCTCAATTACACGAGTCTGTGCCCCTGACATCTGCCTCCCCACAGTAAAGCTGTAGTACCTAAAGCATTTCCTTAGAAATTATAAAAGTGAGAGGATCTTATTCCCATAGAAATTGTTTAGTGCTCTAAAAAACTAAAATGAGGACATATTTTCTGAGTTCTCAAATAGCGACAAAGCACTTTTAAATTATTTGCTATCTTTTTTTTATCCAGTTGATCACTTGATTTCATGTTGCACTTAGTGGAGAGAATGTGACGTTACGGCCAAAGCTGCAGACTTTGCAACCGGGGAATCCGGTTCGAGTTTCAGCGTTGGCTCGACATCCTGTGATCCTGGGCAAATCACTAAATCTTCCCATGCTTATAGCCCAAAAGGAATGTGTTCTTGTGTAATGTAACTGATGCTCATGTAAAGCACTCCAATACCTTCGGGTCAAGTCTGCACTATATAAAACTGCAACAAAACAATTAAGTGTTTTGCACACTTCTGAAATTGAATACTTGGGCTACATTTGGGTGATATTTGTCCTATATTTGGGCTCTTTTCTCTCTGGTGGCCATCTTGGGAGACTTATTTGTTATGAAGCTCCCTAATCTCCTTATTTACTGCAGTATCTTCAGTAATGCTTTCAGTTTTCCACTTCGAGTCCTTCAAGATGGTGGTCATATGTGCCACACTTTTTGCATAAATTCAGAATGTTAGCACTCTAGTTGCTCATCAGAACACTGTAATAAACTGCTGATTGCCAGGGAGTTAACTGGCAGTCTGCTGTTGGTGTTGAAAGTGCATGTTTCAGACTACATTTCATAATGTTTTAATGAAATGGAAGAGGAAGATATTTGAGAACTCAATTAAAACGTGTTCTAATTTTTCTTTCTACAGCACTAGCCATAATTTCTATGACAAAATGAAACCCCTCATTTTCTTCCTTTCTAGATTAAATGTTTTAAGTTTTACCAGTTTGATTCAATCAAGATGGCTTCAGGTGTGCTATACTTTCGTCATAAATAAGACTGTGAGTGCTCTAGTTGTTCTTTAGAACACTCTGGGAGGCTGCAGTAGAAAACACAGGAGTCAACTGACAGGCTGCTCCTGTTGGAAGCACATGTTTTACTGAGAATGTCAGACTTCATTCTCATATGCCTGAGAAACATAGTGTGAATTTACAGAAACTATGCTCACATGTTAGCTTCTGAGCACCTTCTATAACCTCTATGGGAAAATCATGAGAAAGCTGTTTTCTCTCAAACATGATTGATGTACTCCTAGCAGAAGGCTTTTTCACAGGGTATAATCATATTAGAACACATCACAGTTCCTAATATTAGTATGGTACCATCAACAAATAATTTCTCCTTTTTGTGGCCCTCAAAACCTGCTATTCACTACAATGCATTTCAATGGGGGTCTCTATCATGTATATTGGTCCCAAGATGGCTGACAGCACTTTCTGGTTGAAGTGCTGAAAACCAATCAGATTTCACCATGAGATCTGTGCTTGTGCTTGGGCTCTACCCAGATGTCATTATTTGCTTTCCCCTAAATTTCTCAACAACTACTGAATGGATTTACACCAAATAACTGAAAGCGTGATCTGTGAACCAAAATCTACCTTCCTGCCAAATTTGGTTTAATTACATCCAGCGGTTCGGTCTGTAGTTTTATTCAAAGCTCCTTTGGGAATTAACATGGGAAATCGTATTTTTTTCGCTTCCCCCCCCCCTTTTCTCGGCCCCCGCTTGACAGATCACCCCGAAACTTTCCATGCATAACAAGACTTTTTGTGACACTTTTTTGGGAACATTTTGTGAAGGATCGTCAAACGATGCCAAAGATATAGGCAAGCCAAAAAACACTTTTTCTATAGAAACATGGTCCTAAGCGGCTGCCAGTAGGTTGGATATATATAAATATATATATATATATATATATATATATATATATATATATTATCTACTGGCGGTCGCCAGTAGATAGTTATAGTTAGAACCTATTTTCCATAGGAAATCCGCGACATTCTATTTGAAATAACTCTCTTGCCGGTTGACGTATCTTCGCAAAATTTTCAAACTTTGTGGGGCGCTCCGGTCCGCTCCTACCCTGAAAGTCTCGGGGTGATTCGTCAAGCGAGGGCCGAGAAAAAGGGGGTCCCAAACGCGTTTTCCCATTCATTTTTCCATAGGAAACTTTAGACACGGCTACAGCTCGAACTGCTGAACGGAATTACACCAAATTTGGCAAAGAGGTAGATCTTGGTTCAGAAAGAACCCTTTTGTTAAATGGTGTAAATCCGTTCAGTAGTTGCTGAGAAAATCAAAAGTAAAAGTACATATATATCTATGGGCACGGAGGATCCGCGCACCCTGAGCGCACCCTGCGCGCACCGTCCCGATCACGAGCTGCATGTTAATTGGCTGTCAGCTGGCTGTCAACATTCCGATTCAGGAAATGTTGGCAGCCATTTTGTCCCTCGGTAGAACAGAGGGACAGAAACAAGTGCGCAAAGCGCACAAAGGGGGCAGGGTAGAAACACCCTGACCTCTAGGTCTGCTCAGGGGGTCCCATAAGGACCCCTGGGCAGAAAAAGCATTTTTTTAAAAAATCGGCAGGATGCGCTCAGGGTGCGCGGATCCTGCCGATAGAAAATCGAAGCGCGGTCTCCCGCGCTGATGTACTTGCCCCGGGTGGGCCAAGTCCCGGGGGCATGCTGGGGGTGTTTATTTTATGTATGGGGGCCTCTAAGGGCCCCCAAGCCCGGGACCGCCACCCCCGGGGCTTTCTTTTAAAATGGTGCGGGAGGGCTCTGAGCCCTCCCGCAGCCCGGGACCACCACCTCCCCGGGGCACTAACAAATTAAAATGGGGGTCCGTTTTGGACCCCTGAAGCCCCGGGGACCACCACCTCCCCGGGCTGTGCTGATGTGGGGAGGGGGCCGCGCGGCCCCCTCCTGGAGCCTGTGGTGGCCCTGGGGACCGCCACCCCCAGGGCCGGCTCCTGCAGTGTCCCGGGTGCCTACCCCGGGACACTGCTGTTTGCAATGACAGGACGGGAGCCTCGCGGCTCCCGTCCTGTCATTGCAAACTGCTTGGATATTGGAAGAGAGAGCAGGAAACCTGCTCTCGCCTAATATCCAAAGACAATTGCTTTTCACACGGGGAGCAGCATGTTAGCTGCTCCCATGTGTAAAGCAATGCCGGCTCCCGTAGGACACGGGGAGCCGGCGGGACTGTGGGGGTTTGGGGACCCCCACAGTCCCCAACCAGAGGCCAGGCCCCGGGGGATGGGGTCCCCGGGGCAAGTAGTGGCCCGGGAGGGGGCCACGCGGCCCCCTCCCCAGAAATAATTTGTTTAAAAAAAAAAAAAATTTTAAAAGGGGGTAAGGCCCTGGGGGATGGGGTCCCCAAGGCCCAAAAATAAGAAAAGGAAGGGGGCCACACAGCCCCCTTCAGGAAAAAAACAACAAAAAAACGATCGGCCCGCAGGCCCCGCCCCTTCCTTCACCACTCTGCAAACGCGCCCCTGGCGCGTTTGCAGATGGGGAAGTAATTCCCTTTGAATACTGGGGGTCCTGGGGCCAACTAGCCCACCAGGAACCTCCAGTATGCGCCAGAGGCTGCGTTGCAGAGAGGTGTACAGAGGCCACGCCCCTTTATACACCTCTCTGCAACGCAGCTCTGTGGTGCTTTTGGAGGTACATGGTGGGCTAGTTGGCCCCAGGAACCCTCAGGATTCAAGGGGACTTAATCCCCCAACTTAAAACGCGCCACGGGCGCGTTTGCACAGTGGTGAAGGGAGGGCGGGGCTTCAGGTGACATGTGTGCAAACAGGCCCCGTGGCGCGTTTTAAGATGGGGAATTAAATCCCTTCAATCCTGAGGGTCCCTGGGGGCCAACTAGCCCAACAGGTACATCCAGAAAGCGCCACAGAGCTGCGTTGCAGAGAGGTGTAAAGGGGTGTGGCCCCTCTACACGTCTCTGCAACGCAGCCCCTGGCGCATACTGGAGGTTCCTGGTGGGCTAGTTGGCCCCTAGGGACCCTCATGATTCAAGGGGACTTAATCCCCAACTTAAAACGCGCCACGGGGCGCGTTTGCACAGATGTCACCTCAGGCCCCGCCCCCTACCTTCACCATTGTGCAAATATTCCTCTAAAATCTGCCGAACTACGAATTCGGATTTACTCGCCTGTTATCAGGAGAGACCTCAGTGCTGCATCTTTCAGCCCAGTACTGATCCTCAAAAGTAATTTTAACCGTACTTACCAGTAACTTGAATTTCCTTCCATAGGATATCATTGTCTGCTTTTTGCTGAAAAAGTTTCTAAGTGTTGATTTTTGAAACCTACAAATATTCCTCTAAAATCAGCCGAAATACAAATTCCGATTTACTCACCTGTTATCAGGAGAGACCTCAGTGCTGTATCTTTCAGCCCAGTACTGGTCCTGAAAAGTAATTTTAACCGTACTTACCAGTAACTTGAATTTCCTTCCATAGGCTAACATTGACTGGTTTCACTTGGAAATTCTTTTAAGTGTGGAGTTTTGGAACTTTAAAATATTCCTCTAAAATCAGCCGAAATACGAATTCCGATTTACTCACCTGTTATCAGGAGAGACCTCAGTGCTGCATCTTTTAGCCCAGCACTGACCCTGAAAAGTAATTTTAACCGTACTTACCAGTAACTTATATTTTCTTCCATAGGAATCCATTGTCTGGTTTTCAGCAGAAAAGTTTCAAAGTGTCGATTTTCACAAACTACAAATATTCCTTAAAAATCGCCTGTATGACTTAAACGCATTCTTTCAACTGTTTACAGGAGATGCACCAGTGCTGGATCCAGGATCCAACACTGAGTAAGAAAAAGTAATGATAACAGTTTTTACCTGCTAAGTGAATTTCCTTCCATAGGATAACATTGGTGATTCTATGAGAAAAAGTTTCAAAGTGTCAACTTTTAAAATACAATAATATTCCTTAAAAATCACTAATGTAACCAAAACGCTTTTACTCAACTGTTTACAGGAGATGTCCCAGGACTGAATCTAGGATCCAGTCCTGTGGTTAGAAAAGTAATCCATAAAGTAACTAATTGCATTTAACTAGAAATTCACATTGAGCTGAATGTTGCATTGTGTTTGAAAATGTGTTGCCCATTGCAACAACTGTAACTACTGTACTTAAAAGTCTATTGCCTATGTGCAAAGTATTTAAACTAAAGTAATTCATTCTGAGAAAGTATTTTTTGTAATGTATAATGTAATTACAATGTAATTTAAAAATAAAATATGTAAAAAAAATTGTTTCTAAAAATGTAGTAAATCAGTATTAAAAAAATAAATATAACAATTAATACATTTAAAAATTGTCATTTACAAAACCTTTGAAATTCACTGAAAAAACCGTAGGTTTCAGACATATTATAGTTAGGAATTAGCATTTAAAAACCTTTGAAATTCACTGAAAAAACCATAGGTTTCAGACACGTTATAGTTAGAAATTAGCATTTAAAAAACCTTTGAAATTCACTGAAAAAACCATAGGTTTCAGGCACGTTATAGTTAGAAATTTGCATTTAAAAAACCTTAAAAATCACTGAAAAAACCATAATGTTTTAGGGACAGTTATAGTTAGTTGGACATTGCACTCGTACAAAACCCGTGAAATTCCCCCGTTATAGTTAGTTCAGGTAACTATAACTCGCGCCCCGCAATGCACTGCTGATGACGTCACATATTACATCACTCATGACATGGTCAGTGACATCACTGATGACATCACTGATGACATCTCAAATGACATCACTGATGACATCATCCATGTGAGAATTTAATGCATCTTCTCACACCCTAATATAAGTTTTGAAACACCCACTCTAAATTACAGACTGCCATTCTCAAAACCATACACACTCCAATACCAATAAGTACATACCCACTCACTGATTCTTAGGTCTACACACACACATCTACTCACTCACCCGTACAGTCACTCATACTTACAGTCACTCAGTACAGGACTATCGTATGCACTCATACACCTATATAAACACTCACACAACGCAACTCATCCATAGAGGTACTCACACACCTAGTCAGTCATGCAAATAATTAATCACACTCCAATTTACTCACCTATACAGTTATACACACCAGCTCACTTACTCATAAAAATACTAGCACATTCTTACGCTCCTATGCAATCACTGATGCAAGCACACACTCATCCATATAGCCACTCACAATCACACACTCTCACTTATAGCCATTTATATACTCCAACACACATATATACTGCCTTTCACATATGTAGTTACTCACACATGTACCACTGAGATATACATTCAATCACTAACACACCCATACACACACTCACCCACCCATACAGTCCATCACAGACGCACTCTTGAAACCATGCACCCAGTGAATCACCCACTCACACATCTATGCACAGAGTCACACTCACCCCACCCACACAAACACTGAGGCACCCATACAGATACTCAGAGAACCAATCCATAACCCATATAGACACTCATTTAGCTAGTCAGAAACCCATGCAGCTGCTTACACAACAACAGACAGACGGATACAGACATTCACACAGTTTAGTCACTCACCCATGCATCCAGTAAGATACGTTTAATCACTCACTTATAGACTCAGTCACGCACCTACTAAATCATCCATTCAGACACTTATACACCCACTCATTCTTCAATACGCCTTTCCCTATATATATTAAACATATTTAAACTTTACACACAGTCACTGGATGATGTCATCAGTGATGTCATCAGTGATGTCACTGACCATGTCATGAGTGATGTAATATGTGACGTCATCAGCAGTGCATTGCGGGGGCGCGAGTTAGTTACCTGAACTAACTATAACGGGGGAATTTCACGGGTTTTGTACGAGTGCAATGTCCAACTAACTATAACTGTCCCTAAAACCTTATGGTTTTTTCAGTGATTTTTTAAGGTTTTTAAATGCAAATTTCTAACTATAACGTGCCTGAAACCTATGGTTTTTTCAGTGAATATATATATATATATATATATATATATATATACACGCACACACACACACTGCAGATATGCTATGCAAACGAATGTGTTTTATCTGTACTAATAACTTTTCATTGCATCTTTACAATTCCAAATGAAAAGCAGTCTTATCTATATGTTTGTGTGTTTTATTAAGGTAAAAAAAGATATTTTGCCAAGGCCATTAGCAAGAATATATGATGTAGTTAATTGTATAACACAAATGCAAAAACAACAGTTGATGGACAGAATGCAGAACAATGTCATACATTCACCCCAGTACAGAGATCTGGGCCTAAATCCATCGTTTTTTGCTCACCATGCCATTCCAGTTTGGACCCAGCCATATGCAAATCAGTCTTGACCCTGTGCCTCATGGGAACAGTCCAGCCCGAACTGCCAAGCCAGGTCCTCCCTGGACTGGAAACAAGCATCCTAGGACCGGTTTCGGGTTTCACCCCTCTTCAGCCAGGATAGCTTGATTCCAGTGGCATGGAGAGCACGGGACCCACGTCTGGGCATACCCGTCCCACTCGGGGTGACAAATGCAAAAACAACAGTTGATGGACAGAATGCAGAACAATGTCATACATTCACCCCAGTACAGAGATCTGGGCCTAAATCCATCGTTTTTTTGCTCACCATGCCATTCCAGTTTGGACCCAGCCATATGCAAATCAGTCTTGACCCTGTGCCTCATGGGAACAGTCCAGCCCGAACTGCCAAGCCAGGTACTCCCTGGACTGGAAACAAGCATCCTAGGACCGGTTTCGGGTTTCACCCCTCTTCAGCCAGGATAGCTTGATTCCAGTGGCATGGAGAGCACGAGACCCACGTCTGGGCATACCCGTCCCACTCGGGGTGACAAATGCAAAAACAACAGTTGATGGACAGAATGCAGAACAATGTCATACATTCACCCCAGTACAGAGATCTGGGCCTAAATCCATCGTTTTTTTGCTCACCATGCCATTCCAGTTTGGACCCAGCCATATGCAAATCAGTCTTGACCCTGTGCCTCATGGGAACAGTCCAGCCCGAACTGCCAAGCCAGGTCCTCCCTGGACTGGAAACAAGCATCCTAGGACCGGTTTCGGGGTTTCACCCCTCTTCAGCCAGGATAGCTTGATTCCAGTGGCATGGAGAGCACGGGACCCACGTCTGGGCATACCCGTCCCACTCGGGGTGACAAATGCAAAAACAACAGTTGATGGACAGAATGCAGAACAATGTCATACATTCACCCCAGTACAGAGATCTGGGCCTAAATCCATCGTTTTTTGCTCACCATGCCATTCCAGTTTGGACCCAGCCATATGCAAATCAGTCTTGACCCTGTGCCTCATGGGAACAGTCCACCCCGAACTGCCAAGCCAGGTCCTCCCTGGACTGGAAACAAGCATCCTAGGACCGGTTTCGGGGTTTCACCCCTCTTCAGCCAGGATAGCTTGATTCCAGTGGCATGGAGAGCACGGGACCCACGTCTGGGCATACCCGTCCCACTCGGGGTGACAAATGCAAAAACAACAGTTGATGGACAGAATGCAGAACAATGTCATACATTCACCCCAGTACAGAGATCTGGGCCTAAATCCATCGTTTTTTGCTCACCATGCCATTCCAGTTTGGACCCAGCCATATGCAAATCAGTCTTGACCCTGTGCCTCATGGGAACAGTCCAGCCCGAACTGCCAAGCCAGGTCCTCCCTGGACTGGAAACAAGCATCCTAGGACCGGTTTCGGGGTTTCACCCCTCTTCAGCCAGGATAGCTTGATTCCAGTGGCATGGAGAGCACGGGACCCACGTCTGGGCATACCCGTCCCACTCGGGGTGACAAATGCAAAAACAACAGTTGATGGACAGAATGCAGAACAATGTCATACATTCACCCCAGTACAGAGATCTGGGCCTAAATCCATCGTTTTTTGCTCACCATGCCATTCCAGTTTGGACCCAGCCATATGCAAATCAGTCTTGACCCTGTGCCTCATGGGAACAGTCCAGCCCGAACTGCCAAGCCAGGTCCTCCCTGGACTGGAAACAAGCATCCTAGGACCGGTTTCGGGGTTTCACCCCTCTTCAGCCAGGATAGCTTGATTCCAGTGGCATGGAGAGCACGGGACCCACGTCTGGGCATACCTGTCCCACTCGGGGTGACAAATGCAAAAACAACAGTTGATGGACAGAATGCAGAACAATGTCATACATTCACCCCAGTACAGAGATCTGGGCCTAAATCCATCGTTTTTTGCTCACCATGCCATTCCAGTTTGGACCCAGCCATATGCAAATCAGTCTTGACCCTGTGCCTCATGGGAACAGTCCAGCCCGAACTGCCAAGCCAGGTCCTCCCTGGACTGGAAACAAGCATCCTAGGACTGGTTTCGGGTTTCACCCTCTTCAGCCAGGATAGCTTGATTCCAGTGGCATGGAGAGCACGGGACCCACGTCTGGGCATACCCGTCCCACTCGGGGTGACAAATGCAAAAACAACAGTTGATGGACAGAATGCAGAACAATGTCATACATTCACCCCAGTACAGAGATCTGGGCCTAAATCCATCGTTTTTTTGCTCACCATGCCATTCCAGTTTGGACCCAGCCATATGCAAATCAGTCTTGACCCTGTGCCTCATGGGAACAGTCCAGCCCGAACTGCCAAGCCAGGTCCTCCCTGGACTGGAAACAAGCATCCTAGGGAAGACATGGCTTGGCAGTTCGGGCTGGACTGTTCCCATGAGGCACAGGGTCAGACTGATTTGCATATGGCCATGTCTGAACTGGGGTGGTGGAGTGAGCTAAAGAATGATGATGGATTAAACCCAGATCAGTTGACTGGGGGCGAGTGTTTGATTGGCTCAAACGTTCCGTCCATCATCCCCTTTTGTATCGCTTTGTTCGCCCTAAGTTGGCGGGGGTATGCCCAGACGTGGGTCCCTTGCTCACTTTGCCACTGGATTCAAGCAAGCCTGGCTGATGACGGCTGGAATGCCAGAAACCGGTCCTAGGATGCTTGTTTCCGGTCCAGGGAAGACATGGCTTGGCAGTTCGGGCTGGACTGTTCCCATGAGGCACAGGGTCAGACTGATTTGCATATGGCCATGTCTGAACTGGGGTGGTGGAGTGAGCTAAAGAATGATGATGGATTAAACCCAGATCAGTTGACTGGGGGTGAGTGTTTGATTGGCTCAAACGTTCCGTCCATCATCCCCTTTTGTATCGGTTAATTGTATAACAAAAATAATGTAATTGTTTCCGTTTGGAAATTTAAATTTTAGAAGTAGATGTTGCTTAATTTTATTGATTCTTTGATTTGTTTTACAGAGAAACCGGAAGTCCAAGTAGGCTATTTTCATCTCTAAAAGAACATATAATAGATAACCCAAAAGAAGTGCTGAAGCTGAGTGTTCCATCTCTGGTCTATGCTGTCCAGAACAATATGGCTTTCCTAGCTCTGAGTAATTTGGATGCAGCCATTTATCAGGTAGGCAATACAGTTCTATTTCATTAGATAAGAAAGCATACATTATCTTTTTTTGTTCTCGTTGTAATCATTACTTATGTATCTGTCATTGGCTTAAATTCAACGCTGCATGGTTTACCTCCTTAACTGGTAACTTACAAACAATCCCAGAGGCTAATAGTATAGCCTCACCCGGGGGCCTTCTTAATCATGTCTGAGACCCTGGGAGGAGTTGCATACCTTTAAAGCTGCTGGCAGATAGCAGTTGGAACCTGCTGATACGCAAAAGTCTCAAGACACACCCCTGCCCCATGCATACTTTTTAACGCAAGAGGGTTATTGGAGCCACGTGTTATGTACTCTATAATAATGCAGGCATTCATTATTTCATTCATTTCGATGTTTTGTGCGAAGGGGCCACTTCACACCCTATGACTAATATGCATATACTGCAGAGCCACTTGTGCTTTGCAACATGGAAGTAAAGCTATACCTTACTTTTTATAGCAAACGGTCAGTCCTTCAGCCTGTTCTGACACTTTAAATTTCTACGGTATATATTTAGGCCTACGATTGCAGCCTTTTCTAAAGAGGCTGAAACTAATACCTTGATGTCCAGGCCGATCTCCTTCTGGCTCTTCAAATATGTGCGCAAAAAGGAAAGAGTGGTGAGTTTCTCTGGGAAGAGAGATTGCATTTCTTTCTCTAACTCCTCATTGATTTTACATTGTGACACTGAGAGTATTGCATCCATGTATACAGATTCAGCACAATCAACAAGGCCTTCTCTGTACTCTAGATTTGAAGGAATTAGACTTACCGACGGATTGTACCATACCTACCTCCCAGGAACCGGGGTCAGTGTTGTCCCCAGTGGAGTACTGGGACATCTGGGATGGCAGGGGCTGAGTGTGCTTGCAGGGGTATCTGTGTGTTGGGGGCCACGTGTTGTGAGTCGCTGTGACTGCTGTTTGCCCCCTCCCTCCCCATGGTCATTCACTACTCCTACTATGCATTGTCCCCCCCACCTTTGATAGACATAGATGAGGAATACTATATTGTATAAACAGTGTTGTTGTAATTGTCTCCTGTCACCGCTTGGTTTTATTCTGGTTTTGTTCTTTAACTGTATTGTTGTGCTATGATTGTACTATGTACCTGGACAGCTTTAATAATGTGTCATCGGATCTGATGTGGAATAGATGTTGCTCTGATTTCACTTGAACCATGTGTACTTCATTGATGAGCCTTGTCTTGTCCTGGTTTCAATAAAAACAAGTTAAAAAAATGATTTGAAGGGATATCGTTTTCCTGAAATTAACTGTCTTGGAATCCCCTTACTCTGTTCAAGTATTTGACCAGTCGGGGGCGTGGCCAGGCCGCTGACCAACATGGCCGCGCGGCACTGAAGCTCCGCCGAATCGCCCAGCATATCCAAATTATCCCCCACCAGCGTGCCGCTGAATCCAGCTATGCTGCGTCTGTCTATGACGGCGGCGATGAGGAGCTTGTGGAAGGCGCCGAAACCGTGGAGATGGAGCTATGTTATGGCATAAAAGCGGACGAATCCCGCTGAGGGTGAGGTGTCAACACAGCCCAGCGGACGAGCGCAGGACCTACGCGGGCCTTGGCCTCCTCGCTCCAGCGATACGTCATTGCGGCCTGCCGGAGGAGAAGAACGCTGTAAGTGCGCTGGGCGCGGACCGCTGGGGACTCCCTTTCTCCCCACCCCCCCTCCGCCATCCTCCACGACCGCTGTGAGCGGGAAGCGCCCCGTGCGCTCCTGACACTCCCGGAGGCCCCGCGGGGAGAGGGCCCGCGGGCGAGCCAGGGAGGCAGCCGCCCGGCTGCGTGTATCTGCAGTGGGGGGAGGCGAGCGGTCGAACCAGCTGTGCGCTGCGCCCGGCCGCCCCACGCTGAGTTTCCTGGTCTGACCGCCTCCAGGGCGCACTCCGGTTGCAACTCATTTACCCGCAGCATTGGCACCAGTCCCGGCCTGCGGCCGCCATTTTGGGCCTACACCGGCTGAAACTCGCATCGGTGTTTGTCTCCTGCCACCTTGGGTGCAGCTGCAACACATCAGCAGGTGGCATCGGCCCGATATCACCGCACTGTTGAGAATACTGGGCTGGTACCCACCCGTTTTACGGCTGCCTCGGCCCTCCTTGACCAGCTGCCCCCTTTGCTGGATAGTTAAGATATCTAAGCGCCTTAGCATCAGCCCCCGCCCACGTTGCCGCTGGAATGGCCCTCCACTCTACATCCCGCTACGGCATGGGCCGTAAAGACCCTAAGCAAAGGGTCCTACCATTCGAAAAGGTTGCGGAGAGAACACAGGACACCGGCCCAGACATGGCAGAGGGTGGGCAAGAAGCGGGCCCCGGTGGAGAACCCTCAGCCGTTACAGCCTCGCTATTGCAGGAAACGAGGGCCGGCTTCAGGGCGCTGGATGGCAGGTTCGACACTCTCGGAAAGCAACTGGAGGGTCTGGGCGCAAAACTAGAGGCGCATGACAAGCGGCTTGATGTGGCGGAGGCCCGGATCTCGGACATCGAAGACAGCTCGGCACAGTCCCTCAAGCGCCTAGAAAGAGAGGGGATTGCATTCTCAAGGAGGTGGCTATTAAAAATGAGGATTTGGAGGCACGCAGCCGGCGCAACAACATACGCATTTTGGGGGTGCCGGAGTCCACGAACACAGGCCGCATGGACACTTTCATCGAAAATTTTCTCACCGATCTGTTTGGCAGGGAAGCCTTCACCCCTG
Source organism: Calotriton arnoldi (assembly GCA_963921515.1). Lineage (NCBI taxonomy): Eukaryota > Metazoa > Chordata > Amphibia > Caudata > Salamandridae > Calotriton > Calotriton arnoldi. The sequence goes on along the minus strand of CAWUFW010000616.1, from coordinate 3,827,854 downwards.
GCTTCGTGGTAGAACGCGCTCATCGCACACTGGGCCCGCGCCCTAATCCCGGCTGCCCGCCCCGACCCATCCTTGCCCGCATTATGAACTACCGAGACAGAGACACTGCCGTGCGGTTGGCCAGGGAGCGGGGTGACACGACCTGGCAGGGGTCCAGGCTAGCCCTGTACCCGGACTTCACAGTTATGGTGCAGGAGGCCAGACGTAAATACACCGGTGTGAAGGCCACCCTCAGGAACCTAGGCCTCAAATATGGCATGCTCTACCCGGCGCGACTGCGGGTGGACGTCAATGGCAGACCGTGCATCTTTGACTCCCCCAATGAGGTGCAGGAATTTTGCCAGGCTTATAAGAATAAGGGTGGTCAACAGAAGGCTGACGGGGCAGGGCCCTCTCTTCCGCGACGAGGCTCGAACGCTAGCATGGAACTCTTCTCCACTGAATGATCTGACATAGGCAGAACATAACTGTCAGCGCCCCTTGCTAGGGGTATATGTTTAACGGGATAGCAGTATACCTACGGCATGTATAGTTTCAATAATGCTGGGTGACCGACGGGGCGTTGCCTACCCCCCTGGTGTAGACCAAGGAAATGTCAGATTTGTACCTAGGGACCTGTGGCATCTATGTACTGCACCAGCCTGAATGTTCCTGGGAGGTTTGGCTCCTTTGTTTGATGGGATATGTTCCTCGCGATACGGGATGCGAGGCTGGGTGGTGGGTGGGGGGGGGATTATGTTATAGACCGAAATGTTATTGTTATGCTCACTGTTCAGCTGCACTCAGTTTCTAAGATCAGAAACATTATCATGACGCTCGAACCACACAGATGGCTAAAATAGGCAATATTGTTGGTCATCAGACCTGGCCTTAATGTCCTGGAACGTTAGGGGGCTAAACGACAATAGGAAGCGAAAACATGTCTTACATTATTTACAGAGACACAACGTAGACATTGCATTTCTCCAAGAAACACACTTGCCCAAGGCGGAGGTCACACGATTTGCTATGGGCTGGGGGCAGCACCGTTATTTTTCCAACTTCAGTACCTATGTCAGGGGTACGGCAATTCTAATACATAAAAGGGTACCCTTTCATTTGTACTCCGTTACATGTGATGGGGAGGGACGCTACACCATAGCTGCTGGAAAGTTAATGGGCCATAACCTCACTTTAGTATGCATTTACGCCCCCAACACGGACTGCCCCGACTTCTTTCATGAGTTACACTCACAGCTTATCAGATTGGACGCAGGTAATTTGATAGTTGGCGGGGATTTGAACCTACTACTGAATCCCACTTTGGACTGTTCGACCCCTCCACTGCCACTAAACCACGCGCACGACGGGCGCTCCTTGAAATCTGTGAATCCCTGACTCTAATCGATGTAGGGCGGCATCGCAACCCATCCTCCATTGCCTACACACACTACGCAGCCCAATATGACACGTGGACTAGGATTGATTATTGGCTGCTTACACCGTGTATAGGTCAGTGGTATAAGGCCATCAACACACTCCCCAGGACTTACTCAGGCCACTCCCCAGTGCTACTTCAGCTTTGGGTTCCCAGACCTGACGGCTATGAGCGCCAATGGCGGTTCCCAAGCCGCGCCTTGAAAGATGACTTATTTCTCTCTGAGGTGGGGGAGGCAATAGAAGACTATTTCACCATTAATACCGGCTCGGTGGACACATGGGCGGTACTCTGGGAAGCCTTTAAAGCCTACATCAGGGGGGTCTGTATTGCGAAGCATGCCGGGGTGCTAAGGGATTTGCGGGACACACTGTCCCGCACGGAGCGACAGCTGGTAGAGCTGGACAGAGAATGCTTAACTCACCCTAGTCCAGAAAGGACTAAACAACGGGTCACGTTACTAACTGAATTCAGGGAGGCTGCAGAGCGAGAATCTCACTTCTTAAGCAAATATGCGAATGCCCGCTGCTATGGGGAGGGAGAGCGTCCGGGTCGCACGCTGGCGCACATGTTGAGGCCCCCATACAACAAAGCATACATCACTGACCTGAGATCTTCTTCGGGGCAGCTCCTCAATACCACCGCAATCCGCGACTAATTTTTAGACTATTATACCACGCTGTACACCTCCAAAGCTGCGCAGGACCTTACTGCTCAGGAAGACTATCTGTCTGAGATAGCACTGGTGTACTTGGAGAAGTACATGCAGAACTTCCTGGCAGAACCCTTTTCGAAGGAGGAGGTCATCAGCGCGATAGAAACGCTGAAAGGCTCTACTGCATCCGGCTTGGATCGCTTCACCGGTGATATTTTACAAGACATATAAAGACTTGCTGGCCCCTAAACTGATAGAAGTGTACGCGGAATCTCTTGAGAAGAACATGCTACCCCCCACGCTCAGAGAAGCAGTCATTATCCTTCTCCCTAAGCCGGGCAAGGATCCTCTACATTGCGCCTCATACAGGCCGCTATCCCTATTAATTTTGGACTATAAGATCCTCGCCAAAATGATTGCCCTCCGCCTGGCTCTCCTGATGGACAAGATAATTGCCCCGGCGCAGTCAGGTTTTGTTCCTCAACGGTCTACCTCGCTCAATCTCCGTACCCTGTTTGCGGTCCTCCATAGAATAAACCCTGAGGTCCCAGCGGCAGCCATCCTGTTAGACACAGAGAAGGCATTTGACTCTCTAGAGTTGCCCTTTTTTGTATCTGTGATGTTGAGAATGGGTATGCCCAAGGGGTTTGTGGCCAACACGGCGATGCTGTACAGAGGCCCCAAAGCGAGACTGAGAATGAATGGTGTCCTGTCCCGCCCCTTAACGTTATCGCGAGGTACCAGGCAGGGCTGCCCCTTGTCACCCCTTTTATTTATACTTGCCATGGACCCACTAGTCCGACATTTCTAGGAGAAACATCTGCAACGAGGTTTGCAGTTTAATACTGGCCCATTGCTGGTCTCTCTATACGCAGACGATGTAATTCTTTATGTGCGTAAACCTCAGGAGAACTTAGACCCCTTGATATGGGAAATGGTTCGATTTGGACAATTCTCTGGTCTGGGTATAAATTGGCGCAAAACGGTGATATTCCCCCTGACATCCAGCACAGCACAATGGGACTGTGAGTTCCCGATGGACTGGTGCTCTGACTCAACCAAATATTTGGGCATTCACATCCACCTGGACACCGCCCAGTTGCTTAGGCTCAATTATGGTCGGGCCATACATAACTTAGAGGCGCAGGTAGAAAAATGGCTACGCCTCCCCCTCTCTCTCGCGGGACGGGTAGCCCTGATTAAAATGATGGTACTGCTGAAATTTTTATACCTCTTTAACAACATTCCAATCCCTGTGCCGAATAGCTTCTTTCTAACGCTACGCACTCACTTGATTAGATTGGTATGGGGGGGTAAGCAGCCGAGAGTGCGGTGGCGGGTTCTAACATTGCCCTATGACAGGGGAGGGTTCAACGTCCCAGATCTTCAGCTTTATTACCTGGTAGTCCAGTGCAGCTATGCGTATGCCTGGTATCATCCCGATGCTAGAATTCCTTATCTACGACCTGAATCAGACCTGGTCCTGCCTGACGCCTTACATACTGTGCTGCCCAAGGGCTTGGCAAGGGACCCCAGAGACATCCAAACCGTCTCCATCACTAGCTGGGCCTGGGACAAGCTGCGGCGCATCGCCCCCTTATTATACTCCTCGGCTCTCCCTATCCCTAATAATCGCTGGGTACCGATCATGGGGGAGAAAATAGTGCAGCGCACATTAGCCAAATTTGACATTATAAAGTTTGGAGACCTGTTTCCGGGGGGGCATGTTTTCCAGTTGACAGAAGAGGAATGATTCCACTCTGCCACTTTTATGGACAGATTCATCATGGACCGGGTACGCTCAGCTCTACGGGCGACATTGCCCAGCTTCCCACTGGAACCAGAGTCATTTGTCCCACTTACGATAACGATAGAGAATGCCAAGGGTGCGCATCTCCTCTCTAAACTATACCGCGAATGCTTGGCAACAATCCCTGTTGCAGATGATAAAATCCGTAGGGCCTGGGAGGAGGACCTGGGGCACCCCATTCTTGATGAACAGTGGGTTAAATGTTGTTCATTGACAAAAACGGTTTCCCTAAACAGCCGCCATAAGCTCATTCATTTCAAATTTATCCGCAGATTGTATGTGACCCCAGCGACGACTCACAGGATAGACCCGACCAGACCACACAACTGCTTGAAATGCGGGGCCCCGCAGGCAGACTTTGCACACCTAACTTGGACATGCACAAAGATACGAGCCTACTGGGTGGAAGTACACAAGGCACTAGGGGACATGGTAGAACTGGACGTGGTTCCCGCACCTGAGGTGGCTCTATTGGGCTATGTTGTCAATTTCCCAAAACCAGTCCAGAAATTTGTCGCCCTCAGTTTATTACTAGCGAAAAGGGAAATTGCCATACATTGGGGGTGTAAAGCTGCTCCTACACTTAAGAAATGGCTGACCAGCTTGACATACTGCAACATGAATAGCGATCTTTATGCCAGTATCTTGCCGCGGACATCACGGCCTAAAGACATCTGGGGCCCACTCAAGAACTATGGGGCCATGGAGCGACTGCCCCCTTCCTCACCGCTTGAGCAGGGCAGAGTCCCCACCGGGGTGGGTTAATGACACTGCTAGGTTAGAAAGGATACCTAGATGGGACCCCTAGAAATGGATCTGTAAATCTATGTACTGATAGCACTATGGTTGTGCCGCATGACATTGTAAAGATTGGGGAGCTGCTGGGACGGCTACAGGCAACTTCTAGGATGGAGATTGCTATTACTTCGCGAAGACTGTACATGCTGTGTAATGCCTTTAATTATGTTTTCCTCTTCCTTTTGTGCTTTCTCCTTTTTCCTTTCCCGAATTGGACAATTTTCATGCTGACCAACTGTAACAGTGAGCACTCATGTTTTTTGATATCGTATGATGCAAAATGGAAAAAATAAAGTTTAAAAAAAAAAAAAAAAGTATTTGACCAGTCAGAAGGAGAAAGAAGGTGGAACTTTCCCCCTTTGGGCCAGGGTCCTGACATCCCTACCCTTATTAGGTCAGAATTGAGAAAAAATGTGAAAAGAACACACACAGATGCCTCCTATAGTTACCTTTATTATAGGCTTCCTCCAAATTCATCCACTTCAGACATGTTGTTTTAAAACATTGACATTGAGAAGAATAAGTTACTGTTGATTTAGATTTTATGTATGATTTTTATTGCAATTACTGCAAACTCATTCCCTCTAGGTACATTTACAGCCACATCCGAATGCATGACCAGAAAAAACTAAAAGATGCCAGAGATTACATTAATACTTTCTTGAAGGAGATCAGGTTAGGCAAAGAAGCTGTTCACCCTCTGTATGCATGCACATTGAAATGTAATTTGACCTTGACACATGTATAGTATCTAAAATTTTAGAAGCATTTTATATGCAGAGCACGAGGTCTCCCAAACCTGCTAAATTCGTAACAGTAAGGTGCATGCCTTGAAATAGGAGGCTGGCCCTAACTTGGAGCCAGTAAGATCTGCACAATGCTGTCACCAAACTTAACCTTCTCTTTCCAAACACCACACAGCCACCAGTTTTTAGGTCGATCCTGGGCAGCACATGCGCTGCTCTGTGAGGCATGCTGTATTCAGGTAGGGACATTAAGCTCCGCCCATGTCCTGCCCATCTTTTCAATTGGCTCCTGTTACTGTCCTTTCGAAATTGTTGCTTTTCATTCCTGAATAAGCTTGTTAGTCCCTCCTTGGTACAGCCTTGTCTGCATTTGTAACCTCCCATGAAGACTGGACTTTTTACTTGTCTTGTTACAAGGTCTGCTTTATGTAGTCTGTGCAAACACGAGATGATGGACTGAGCGCTGACGCTTTTCAGACACTCACCCCCAGACACAGATCTGGGTTGAATCCATCGTCGTTCTTTAGCTCACTTCACCACCCCAGTTCAGAACCCAGCTATATGCAAATCAGTCTTGACCCAGTGCCTCATGGGAACAGTCCAGCCCGAACTGCCAAGCCAGGTCTTCCCTTAACCGGAAACCAGCATCCTGGGACCGGTTTCAGGGTAACACCCTTCATCAGCCAGGCTAGCTTGAATCCAGTGGCAAAGTGAGCAAGGACCCATGTCTGGGCATATACTGCTGTTTTATAATAGCAAAGTATCGCGTTCAGTAGGTTTACATTGCAAACAGGTGCCAAGTTCGCCAACAAACAATCCTATTTGTAATCATAAGTAAATGTATGATGTTCGTGAATGCCATTAAGCCTGTTAAAAACCGAGAATAAGGTCATCATTACTATACCTGCAAATCAATAAAATATGTATCTATAGCTTCCACCTTGATGTGACGTTTTGAAATGGGGGAATCAGGCCAGTGCAGACACACTACCTTGTGAAGCACTCCCCACTCTATTCGCCCCCCAGCAGCAAGCCCAAGACAGTTGTATCAATCAATGCTGATTGTCCTTGGACTGCTTCAAAGCAGTGGGAGAGCCCTCTTTAGTGTGGCAACAGTAAATTCCGAGACTTTGCCTGTGGTCACAGAAAGGATTGCTGGATTTGGGGGGGTGGAAGAAAACAGGTGGCCTCAAGATTGCACCCATTGGCAATGAAGATCATTGAGCAGGTACCTGCATGCAACTCTGCTCAGTAACTTGTGTCTGTTGAAGAGGAGACTCAGAATGGAGGTGCCAGAAGTGCTTTTCTTCCCTTGGTGAATAAAGTAGATGACAACAAGACTGCTCCAATGAAATGAGGGAAAACACTGAAGGCACAGCAGTTTGATCCAAAAACATCTCCTGGATGGCACCTTTTGACTGACTTTTTGCAATCTTGGTATCATTCCCAAGGAGTGGCGAGTGGAGATCAAAGAGAGAGCAACTTCATAGCAGCCTATTGTGTGGAGCGGGAGCAATCCTGGCTTCCATAAACAAGCCTTCTGGTAGAGACTTCTAACGGCAGATTCCTCACCGTGTGAATTTCCCCAGTCGCCACTAAATATATGAAAACTTTCAGCAATTCCCTCATATGTCAACAGGTGGCGTTGTGCAGCTCTGCATTTGATCTGACCCACTCTTGATAGGACGTCGTGGCCCCCATATATGCGCCACCCCGACGCACTGACGTTAGTGCCTTTATTTCTGCACCATCTGACACAGATATGGACCTAGCATTGCTGTCTCCATTAGTGTTCCCGCTCCGACTCCCCCTTGAGTGGACTGCTACGGTGGATCAACTCTGTCAGCTGAAAAAGGCTGTAGAGAAAATATTTGTTACACCACCAGATCCCGCTAAAGTGCCTTTGGCCTCCAAGGATCTGAAGTGGCTTCCAGTCAGGCCCTTGTCGGCGGATCTATTTCTGACTCCAACTGCGCCGCTCGATCTCCGTTCAAGGTCGGCCCTCCCTTGAGCATGGTGCTGCTGGCTCCAGCTTTGGCACGATGTCTGAAGCCATCCATGGTATCACAACTGGTGCCACAGGCCTAAGCCTCAACGCCGATAACAACGTCACTGATGCCAAATATGGATCCAATAGTTTTCTGAGACTCCGGAGATCAGTACCTGTCTACTGGCCTTTGACATTATGCCCATTCCAACCCAGAAACATACCACCTCTATTATAATGATGATGGTGACTACAGAAATGATTTTTGTGATGAAAGGGACATGTTTGAAAGCCTTCAGGATGCCAGTGGTCTGGAAACCTCGCCAGACACTGACTTATCCTCCGCAAACCAAGCTATGTCTACTGAAGGCTCCGCCTCCTTCGCTGCAGTGATCAGGAGGGCCATGGAAGTCCTTGACTATTTATGCAATTCTAAAGGCAAATGTCTTGACTACGCTAGCCTCCCTTGAGAGCAAGCTAGTGTAATATGAGGAGGCGGCGCTTAGGGAAATGCCCTACCTCTGCATAGAGGCAGTCGCCCAGCGCTACGGGGAGGGGGACAGGGAGGGTAAAACACTTGCCAGACTCCTCCAAAAACCATGGGCAAGTGACTAAATTAGGGAACTCATTTATACACCTCCTTGATACCACATGACCCTTCAGCCTTGAACTCCTTTAACACCGTTCAATTGCTCTGGCTTGACATTGCGCACTGCCAATTCTTTGACATACCCTTTATGGTTCAGGACCTCATACAGGTCATCCAAAGCATTTTGTAGGACAAGGCACTGGAATTAGATGGCCAGATTGCAGCCTTGGATTGGATATGCTCCAATCCTTTCCCACACTCTCCTGGCAATGTACAAGGAGTCATTGCTTTGCGCTACATTGCTGCTTTCACTACGTGAGGCATTAATTGTCACCATACTGAAACCTGACAAGCAGCCACACACACAAATCCGACAGGCTATTATCCATGCTAAATGTAGACAACAAAAGTCTTGCAAAATTGATTGTCTCTCTCCTTCTCCTCCTGCTCCCGGATATATTTTTCACCCTGACCAGTCTGGCTTTGTCCCCAGCCGCTCGACGACACACAATCTACACACCTTATTTGCCCTCCTTCACACAGTTGACCCCCGACTAAGCGCTCTATTCCCTAGAATGGGCATACCTTGTCCAACTCCTGTCCCGCATAGGGATTAGTAATAGCTTCCTGCGCTAGATCAAATTACTTTACACTCAACCCATGGCCCATTTGTGTGTAAATGGTGTGATTGCTCTGCTATTTTCCTATTTTCAGGGGGTACTGATCAGGGCCGCCAACTGTCGCCCATATTATTTGCCCTTGCAATGGAGCCCATAGCAGCCAGATTGAGGTAACTCCACTCACATCTTAGGCTGGCCTTTACCCACAGAAGAATTCTAGTCTCTATGTACGCAGATGATGTCCCTCTATATTTTCTGGACCCCAACATCAATATCGCTCCACTCATCCGAGAAATTGTACACTGTGGTGGCTATGCAGGGATAAGTATTAACTGGTCAAAATACATCATCTTACTGCTCACCCCGAAACGCAGCCCTTCAAACCGGAATATCTTTTTCACTGGGCAACGGCCCCAGTCAGATACCTAGGTATTTGGCTTAGCAGGGATCTCACTGAACTCTGGAGAGCTAATTATGATAGTCATGATGTGGCTGGAGGACCGCGTGCCAGTATGTACGAGGCTGCCGCTGTCCATCGCAGGGAGGATTGCTGTCCCCAAAATGGTGGTACTCCCAAAGTTTCTTCATTTATTTATTAACCCCCCCAGTCCCGTTCAGAGCTCACTTTAAAAAACACCTTTGATCCAACCTGATCACTCTGGAATGGGCCGGCAAACAGCCCTGGGTGGCCTGGGAAATACTGACTCTCCTATTCGAGCAGGGAGTATTATGTGCTCTTGATATGGACCTTTACTTCTACTATGTGCAAGAACAGTTTTTCCCCTTCTGGTTGCATTCCACACTATTTCAGCCTCACAGAGTCCTCAAACATGATCACACAGCTTCCTGTCCTATGAGCACTGCCATATTCCTGCCCCCCTAAACAACCTCAGGCAGAAGTCAACAATGTGGCTTTCACGAATTGGGAATGGGACTAGTTGTGATCATCTGCCGAGCTTCAGTCTATGTACGCCCCAGATATCAGAAAGGCAGGGCACCCTATGCTGGTGCCTGCCGAGGCCTGCAGCATGTACAACTCTACACCTTCGGAGACCTTTACCCAGAGGGCTGTTTTCTAACCCCACAATGTATTCTTGACAACCCTGCTCACACACCTGTTGAAGTGCTTACTTACCACCAACTGTGCACCACCCTCCGAACTCTGATAACACTTTCCCTGACCCCCCGACATTTCACTCCTTAGAGTTGATTGCTCATCCATTACCACGCAAACTCATTACAAGACTATATGCTACGATGCAAGATAATGTCCCGATTTGTGTACCGAATGCTCGGTCTGCATTGGCTGCCTTATATAGATCCCACGCTCAGCAAAGAGCAGTGGCGCTACTGTTGCACTCGACCAAGAGCCCTCTCTCTAAACTATAGACTCAGGCTGATGCACTTAAAATATTTACATAGAATCTACCGAACACCAGCCGAGCTGTATAGGATGCGACTGGTTGACGATGCGCTACACACAAGGCCACCTTCCTGCACGTGGCCTGAGACTGCCCTCCAGTCACACAGTTCTGATCACGCTGATAACTGATCATGCCCTGCAGCGCGGATCTCTGGTAGCCTTGTTGAGATATGTGAAAGATGTCCCAGCAAGGATCCAAAAACGAATCGCTATCCTGTTATTGCTGGCCAACTGCAGGGTTTTCATCCACTAGGGCAAGAGCTCTGCTCCCCGGCTTGAACACTGGATAAGGGATGCAGTTTACTGTTTGGAGCAACTTGATACCTGCTGGGAGTTGATACCTGTGAGGTCAAGGTCAAACTACATTTGGGTTCTGCTGGTCACATATTCAGTGGCACAGGACATGGCCTCTAACCAGGAGGTGAATGACCCCAAGAATTCTAATGGGACCAATGTGGACCCTGTTCATGGACTGTTCATGGGCAAGCTCTATAGTCTCCTGCCTCCCCCTAACATCTTGTTAAGTAGCCTCATGGTATCTGCGCCATAACTGTGGTAGAGACTCCAACAGATGGTATGCTTGTCCGTATATAATATGTGATGCTACCTATAACTACTTCCTTGCGCTCTGTGTGACTCTGCCCCTTACCTTTTTGTTTCGCACTGCTTACCATGTTATACTTAATAAAATAAAAAAGATAAATGTCTTAACTGAGGATCTCAACCCTACACCGACCAGCCAATAACCCTTTTAATGAGGCCCTCACTGACAATCTGGTGGGCATCTGGGTGAAACAAGGATCTTGCCCTCCAGTAAACAGACTAGTGGTAAGATGACATAGGCCTGCCCTTGGAGATCCAGACTTGCTGCTCCAGCACCCCACGCCAAAAAGCTTTGTGGTACAGGCCTCCTCCATCCTCCTAAGCCCTAATTAGTTCCCTACCACCCTACCCGACAGGGCGTCCAAACGAATGGACACACTTGCAAAACGGGAGTACCAGTCTTTTAAAAAAAACATTTTTTTAAATAAATATCTTTTTTTATTTCGTTTTCATAAGCAGCCATATAATCGATTTAAACAATAATAGCAGTTATTGAGAAGACAATTACACAGTACATAACCGACAAGCCGTGACAAGTCAAGGGGAAAGTTTCAAAACAATCTTGGCAGAGTTCCATGATACACGTTAAAACAGCAGCATATAATGCGTTTCAGACATATCAACTAACCAGCCCACTTGTTCGTTGTGTGGGGTTCTGCGCTATCCGAGGGTCCCTCGGGCCCCATCAATCAGGCCCAACCCTTACTAATCCATCCATCAGCCCCAGATTCTACTGAATTTCGAGGGCAGCCTCTACTGTGATATGTGGCCTTCTCTGCTGCCATATAGATGTCCATCCCTCACCTCTACCGCCCCCATCTCCTGGCAACATCTCTTTTGGCAACGACCAAACTCAGGGCACTGAAGATGAGTTGGGGAGGTGGAGCGTCTACATCATTTAGGATTCCCAATAGTATGTCTTTGGGGTCCATCGGAAGAGTGACATCTAGGATGGCACTAAGCTCTTGTATTATCGCAGTCCAGTAGACCTGAAGGTGGGAGCACCCCCACAGTGTATGCAGAAAGTCCCCTTTTGCTGTGTAACATCGAAGACGGGTCGGGCTGCTGCCCTGCCCATGTTATGCAGTCTGCCTATCATGATATACCCGGGTGTAAGATTTTAAGCTGAATTAAACATAGCCAGGATTTAATGGGCACCTCTCAAGGGTGCATTAATGCGGCTTCCCAGTCAATGTTCTCTAGCTAGCTCACATCTCGCTCCCAGCGCTCCCAAAGCATTGCCAAATTATCAAGTATATTGTTCAGTGTTTTATACGTGAGCAAAATTGCCCCTTTTGTCAATGCCTCTTGTAACAATCTCCCTTCTAGTGGTACTCGGGTATTTCAGTGCCTATCTGCCCTTTTGCTAGCCAAGTGTCTCTCAATTGTGCATATTTAAGAAACTGGGACCAGTGTAGGTTATATTCTCTTTTGGATTTTAAGCTCCCCATGTTGCAAGATATCTCCAATAGTGGAAATCCCAATAAAATCCCCTGCTCCAAACCCGTGTAGTTTTCCCATCTCTTTAAGCCATGTACCTCTCCATAGTGGAGTCTCCATGGTGAATTTACAGTTCCAACCAATTTCTCCTGTTGCTCTCTCCCAGACCGCCATGGTCACCTTGGTCGATGGAAGTAATTTCTGCATTCCTCTACCACCATTTATAGATAATGTAGGTGGGAACGAGGCTCCGTGAGAGCCGCTCCAGCTGATATGTAGGGTGATCATGTGGTGCATGTACCCAGTCATTGATGGGGATTAGATAGGTCACCCAGTAGTAGGCCTCAACGTCAGGGAGGGCAATCACACCATTGTAGGAATTACGCTGTAAGGTTTGAAGTGCTATTCAGGGATGTCCACCCCGCCTATCAAAGACCTCACCTTCCCGTTGATGGTTGTAAACATTGCCTGTGGGATTGTGTAATAGGTATTCTGTAGGGCATACAGTAATTGGGGCAAGGTAATAATTTTCGAGAGAGCCGCCCGTCCTAGCAGCGAAAGGGGAAGGTCTCCATCCTTCCGCATCCTCCTGGAAGTTGGACACAATTCTCCCCAAGTTCTGATTATGGCATAGTTCTCTCTGGGGGGGGGCTCAAAAATTCCAAGTTATTTAAAACCCTCAAGCATCACCTTTAGGTTCTGGTAGGGATGGCCAGTCCAGTGAAGGGCCCAGGGAAAATAACGTGGATTTACCTTCATTAATCTGGTATCCTGAATACCGCCCAAGTGTTTGAAATGAGACAGAGTTGGATGTCATGGGTTCTGTATATACAAAAGGATGTCCGCGTAGAGGGAGATCTTTTCGTCTACGTCGTCGTTGGTGGTAATCTGTAATCCTTTGACACCAGGGTGGGCTTGTATTTTACAAGCCAGAGATTCCACTGTGAGAGCATAGAGGAGGGGGGACAATGGGCAGCCCTGCCGGGTCCCTCATCTAATCGGGAAGTCTGAGGATAGCAACCCATTAGCCTTTACCGCTGCCTATGGGTCTCGGCATGAGACTGCCACCCATTGCCAGATTTTGGGCCCAAATCCAAACTTAATCAGTGTATGTTTTAAAAACGGCTAGTGTATAGCGCAAATGCTTTCTTTGCATCAAGGGATAGGAAAACATGAGAGGACTTTTGTTCCTTTACTACCTTCCAGTTGTGTGTATGGCATAGGTTCAACAGGGTGGCCCGGCCTTGCATAAATCCCAACTGGCCATTGTGAATAAGAGGAGTGATAACCTGTAATAGGCATGTTGCCAGTACTGGAGCTAAAATTTTGACTTTCGTGTTCAGTAACGAGAACGGGTCTCACATTTCTCTGGTTTTGTCCTCCTTATGTAATACAGTAATGGTGGCCTTTCAAAGATCTGGGGGGAGTATGCCTGGTTCGCCCACCTCTTGGTATAGGTTCAACAAGTGAGGACCCACCAGGTCCACATAACATTTATAAAATTAGTCCGGGAGGCCATTTAGTCCAGGGGTTTTTCCTGTCCGCAATTTATAGATAGCTGTTTGTACTTCTCACTGAGTGTGAGATCATCTTCAGGGTCTTCCACAGCCTCTGCCATCAAAATTGTGGTAGGGATATCAGCTAAGTACTGGGTGATTTCCTTGGTGCTACTAAGGGGGCGGGCCTTGTAAAATAACTTATAGTAAGTAGCAAGTGAATTCCTGTACTATCTGTACGTCAGTAGTATGGGTTACTCCTTCGATGTCAATAATAGACCGTATCCATTGGCATTTTTTTTTTTTTTTTTTTACTGAACCATACGAGGAACTTCCCCGCCTTGTCCCTCACTCCATAGAGCCGGTGTACTGTCACTAATATTGTATTTTTGGCACCTTTGTGTGCCAAATCTCGATATTCTGTTGGTAATACTTCTAGCTGTGGGAGTACCCCAGCGTCTGCTGAGGCCACCGACTGCTCTTCTAGATGAAGGATCTGACATTAAAAGTTTTCCAGATTTGTAGGCCCCAGTTTTTTGTTTTTTTTAGGAGATCAAGCTTTGGGCCCAGTCCCTTAAGAAAGCCTTGAAGGCCTTCCTCTCGGTGAAATAAAGCTTGGTGTCCACTCGAAGTCCCCTATCCACCTCACTATCTCGTATGTCCCAAGCGTTCAATTTCACCCCATGGTTTGGTGCCTAGTTTTAGGTCCCAAACTAATAAGAAGGGGGAGTGGTCAGATAGTCCCCGAGCGAGGTATTCAGCTTGTCACCTCACCTAACTCCCCTGCTGGGACAAATACAAAGTCTAGTCGAGAATAGGCTTTGTGGGGCCCTGCAAAGTAGGAATATTGGCGATCCTGTGGGTGTTGGCATCGCCATAAGTCAGCCAGCCCTAATGCGATTACGTACCGAGCCAACAGAGTTATTTGTGGGGCCACAGTCGGTGGTTCGGACCTGTCAAGTGGTACCTGCATTACATCATTGAAGTTCCCACCTATAACATGGAGGGGGGAGGGAGCCTCCAAACGAATGTCCACAACTTTGGCCAGTGTAGGGTCCAGTAATTGAGGAGAGGCATAGACACTCACAAGGGTCATCTCCTGCCAACCCCAAGTACTTAACTTGCATCCTACATATCTGCCCTGTGGGTCGTTCCACCTCTGGGCCACCGTGAAAGGGAGTCTTTTTAATCAAAATTGCCACTCCTCGAGACCTAGAGGTAAAGCCTGCATGCGCCAGGATTGTATTTGCCCCCCTGCCCCAAGAATCTGCATTGTGTTCACTGCAAATGTGTTTCCTGTAGCATAACTATGTCTGGTTGCATATGTTTAATGTAGTGTGCCACCAAACCACGTTCTATCTTATGTCCCAGGCTATTGACGTTCCACGTCAGGACCGAGAGGCCCTTGCACTCCGGGTGTCTATTCAATCCCATAGGGGACCCTGATATAATAGCCTACTGGTAGAACTGTGACTCACGAAACCTGTGTAACAACATGCCTGTGTGTGTTCTCCCACAATAGTTGCAGCCAATGTAACAGAAAAAACAACTAAACTCCCTACCCAACCATCCCCACCCCACCCAGTCTCCCTACAATACTGAACCACATTACACTAAAACAACTGTGTGCAAGAAGTTAAGGAGAGGTCTGTCGTCCACCTCCCTTTGTAGCTCGCTACCCAAACACTCCAAACACTTAAAAGAACATCAACTTAAAAGGGTAAATAAAGAAAACGAAAGAGAGGGAATAGCAATAGGAGAGTACTCGGAGTACAAACAATAACTCCCTGGGGTACCATCACTCCATTCTCCGGGCTGCAGTTGCCTCCACAAGGGCCTTATTGTTCTGAATCAAGGGCATTTTCTTGCCTCCGAGACCCATGGGTTTCGGGGTCTTATTCCAGGGCTGCTACAGCTGCTGCAAGCGGGTGCTGTCCATCAGAGTCCGATGATAATTCTTCCTCCCCCAATCCAGATGGGGAGGTCCTCGACAGTGTCAATCCCTTTGTGTTCCTGGGGGTCCTCCTATGGTCTCCATCTGTGTCAGATGACAAACCCAGTCTGCGCCCCGGCCCTTTCGTTGGGTATGGAGTCCCTCTGTCTCTCCGTGCTGATGCAGGACCCCTCTGCCTCAGCTGTTTATCTGTGGCCTAGCCGTTTCTGTTATTCATGGTGGGAATTGCGATTCTCCTATTACTATGACCAGAGAATCTGGATTTCATTAAAGACACGAAGGCTAACATATGCATATTTCTTTTAGTGCAGATTCAAGCAGCCACTTTGAAGTAATACATCATAAAGTACAGATCTAGAATAGAATGCTCATGTATTACAATAGCCACAAGCCTAGTTAGATCTGCCTCTTTTAAATGCGAGGAAAACAAGGTTCAACTATAATGAAACTATTAAACTTTCTTCTTGAAGTAACTGGTAAGTTCCAAGTGAAGGGTTATACCTGGACGCCGAAGCTCGCTTGGAGGGAAGAGCAGGCAGTCTGGAATCTCCAGAGGTAAGCTCCTATGGGTGCATCCTTGTGGAAGAGCCATCTAAGCGGAGTTATCTAAAAAGGACAAAAGATTAAAATTTGCACTTCTAAGCCCTATGTATAAGGGAGAAATGTTTCACAGTGCATTATTAAATAAATTATACAAAGAAAACTGTCTTGTTTCTTTTTATTTTTTATTTCTTAGCATCAAAATTAAGACATTGTTTAAAAATAAACTAATCAACATTGTAAGTTTAATGTCCACTTCCGGGTGGGAAGGATTGGGATAATGTTAGCCTCTGTGTCTTTAATGAAATCCAGATTCTCTGCTCATAGTAATAGGAGAATCGCAATTTCATTACAAGACCGGAGGCTACCATTGTGCATGTTGGTAGTCAAGTAGAACTACATCAGACATGTGTTCAACAGGTTTACAGTAGCGTTTCGCAAAGGTATAGGAACTGGACCAGTCGGCCGCTTTAAGAATGTCGTCTAACTTACCCCCTTTCCAAAAGGATTGGCTAGCCATAGCTCCTCTTAATGAGTGTGCTTGAAATCTTTGGAGGTCTATGCCAGCCAATTGCATAGCTAATTTAATCCATCTAGCAATAGAGGAAGAGGAGATGGGTTTGAAGGGTTTAACAAAGGAAAAAAGAAGGTGGCTGACGCCAGCAGTGCGATGTTTGCCCATTCTTGCATCATACTCCTTCATACAATCTACCACACACAACTTTTTGCAAGCATCAAATCTTGGGTAGAAGATTGTCAGACATAGTTTTAGTTCCTTTGATAATTTCAAATCTGACACCGATACTCTACGACAGGATATTAGGCATAGAAGAGAAGCTAGTTTGATGGAGAGCCTTTTATCATCTAGGAGACTGTTATCGGGCCAACTACAGAAAAGGTCAAGTAGTAATTTCACGTCCGAGAGTGTTTCCTATTTAGGTTTAGGGGGTCTTTTAAGCCTAATGCTTTTCATAATTCTGCATATTATTGAGTTTTTCCCTATAGTTCTCCCGTTAAAAGGGAATGACCCGCTGAAATAGCTGACCTATAGCAGTTAATTGATCTATAGGTAAGGCCTCTTTCAAATAGTTCTACAAGGAAATTTGCTACATGTACGATAGGGGCCTCCACGGAATACAAGTTCCTTTCCATGCACCAACGAACCCGTCTTTTCCAGATGCCGTTGTATCTGTAATGTGTACCAGGGCCCCAGGATTCTTGGAGGAGAGTTGAAGCCTGTGCCGAAAGGTTAGTGATTTCATGGGCTCTCATGACACTTTCCAGACAAGAAGGCTCAAAGTCCCGCTCTTGAGTAGGGGATGTTCCAAACCGTCTATGTCTCTTAGGAGGCCTTGAGAGGCTGGGAGTAGAAATGGAATTTCATAAGCTAATTCCAAGGTTGTCGGAAACCATGGTTGGGACGGCCAGAAGGGTGTTATTAGGATTATTGAACACTGTTCCTTTCTCAACTTCTGTTGAACCCGCTGGATCATTGCAAAGGGGGGGAAAGGTATATCCCCAAATCCCTTTCCAAGGTTGAAGGAAGGCATTCACTGCCAGAGCACCTGGGTCTGGCATCCAGCTATAGTAGTTCTGTAGTTGAGATGTCAGTCTGCTTGTGAAGAGATCTACTTCTAAGGGTCCCCATAGCCGTTCTAGCCTTCTGAAAACATTCACATTCAGTTTCCAGTCGGTGTGGTCTACTAGGAATCTGGAATTCCAGTCCGCACAAACATTGTTTTTTCCTGGAAGGTATTCTGCTTTTAATGATATTTTGTGTTCCAGGCAGAACATCCATAGTTTTTTTGCTAGGTTAGAGAGGTCTGGGGATTTGGTGCCTCCTAGGCGATTTATGTAGGTTACGGCTGACATGTTGTCCATCTTGAGAATAACTGATCTGCCCTTCACCCTTTGGAGGGCCCGATAATGTAAAGGACCCGGGAAAATAGCTTGGATGGTGGATGAGAGGAGGCCCAGGAGTCTGGCTAGTTCTCTTAAGGTTAACATATCCTGTTTTAGGACATCTCGTATCTCCTTTTGAATCTTGATTATCTTTTTTGGAGGGAGTAATAACATTGACTTCACGGTATCTACTGGGAAGCCCAGGAACTCGAGACCTTGAGGGGGTCATAATGGATTTATCTCTGTTTATTATAAAACCTGCACTCTCTATTAAATCTACGGTAGTATTCAGGTCTTCCAGTATTTGAGTGATCTTGAGACATGAGGAGAATGTCGTCTAGGTAAATTATAAGGCAGATTCCTCTTTCCCTCAAAACCAAGGCGATAGCCCTCATTACCTTGGTGAAGCACCAAGGGGCAGAGGATAGCAAATTGGAGAAAAGATTGGGATTCTAATGCCATCGGAATTGTAAAGTAGGCGTCTTTCAGGTCTAGTTTCACTAACCAATCTTTTTCTAGAAGCATGTCTCTGAGGAGATGGATACCTTCATATGAAGAGATTTGTTCAGTTCTCTGAGGTTTATTACAGGTCTCCAACCTTTGTCCTTCTCCACCAGGAATATATTGCTTAGGAAGTTCATACATTCCCAAGGTACTTCTACAATTGCCCCCTTCTCCAACGTAGAATTCACCTCTTCTGCCACCATTCTCTTTAGGTCTTTGGTCAGTTTTAACACCTTGGGTGTTGTATGTTGTATTGGTTTCTCTATGAAATCTATTTTGAAGCCCTGAACGGTTTCTACAACCCACGGGTCCTGAGTAATTTGTTCCCAGGTGTGAAAGAAGTGTTTTAGTCGACCCCTCACTTTCCCTGTTGAAAAGAAAGGATGAGGTGAGTTGGTACTTACTTGGGATGTTGGAGGTGTTTTGACCTCTTGCTCTGAAGCCACTCGAACTAAAAGGTCTTCCTCACTGTGGATAGAAGGAGGGGTTCGTCTGGTAGGGACGACCAAAACCCCGTTGTCTAAAGAAGGGTCTTTGATAGGGACGGCCGGTAGAGCGACCCCTTCTGCTGGCCCTGGCAAAAACACTAGGGTGAAAAACTCTGTTTTTATTAGTTTGTACCTTATCAAGCGCAGTAAAGGTTGCCACATATTTCCCTAGGCTCTTGATCATGTCTTCCCCAAAGAAGAGTCCATTGGGGTTGACAGAGGGTTCCTTTTCGGCCATATCACTAGTTTAGGGTCTATTTTGGTCAGGAAGACTCTTCTCCTTTCGGTGTTAATTGCAGCGTTGGCATTCCCAAGAAGGATTAGCGTCCTCTGGCTCCATCCTCTCAGTAAGTCGAGGTTTGGGGAAGAGCCATTAATGTGGCTTTCTTCAATTAGGTCGATCATTCTACGCAAGGGACGTAGCTTGTCAAGCATGTGGACCTGGCATGTCTTAAGGCAGCGCTCCATGCCCTTCCCAGGGTCTCTGCCCATTTTGAATAAGAACTTAATAAGTTCTGGGTCTAGGTTAGGGGTGAGGCAAATTTTGTCTTGGACCATAGGTCTTGGGCATTCAGCCTTTAAAATATTTCTTGTGTCTCTCTCAAGGGGGTTTCTTAACCACCTTTTAATGAATTTGGCCATGTGGTTCTGAGGCCACCATTGAGAGCTCCTGGGATGTTGGATGTCATAGGGGGAGAACATTTCCTCACCTAGAGGGTCGATTATTATTTCTTTAGAGGAAGAGGGAAGTTCGTCCTCTGAAAGAGTAAAATCCGGGTCATTCTCGTCTGGGTCTAGGTCTAGGATATATTCGTCCATAGACTCAAGCCCTCCTTGTTGTTTAGGTCAATTAATTGGGGGTCAGGTAGAGCATTTTGGTAGTGTGTGCCACTTGGGGCATCCTGGTAATTTGTGCCGTTAAGGACACCTGTGGTCTTTGGGGCGCGTAGGCCACCCTTAGAGTTTGAGGTGCTTAGTCCTCCCAGTAGGTTTGAGGTGCTTGGACCTCCCAGTGTGGTCATTGGGCTCAGCCTTTCTATATTATTGCCTGTCTTTGACCTTTTGCCCCCACTTTTAATATAATTGTCATTACGCGCTCTTTGGTGGTCAGGGGTGTTGCTTTCCTCAGTTAGGGATCTTTTGCCCGCAACAACTTGGTTGATGGTTTCTCTCATGCAAGAGCGCATTTCTTGTTGGATTAATTTTTTGATAAGCTCTTCATTAGTGTTGGGAATGGGGGCTGGAGCTTGGGAATCGTCTGAATCAATGTCAGACATTATATGTTAAGGGATTCCCAAAGGGTTTAGTCCTTATTATATTAATGGCCAAGGCTTAAATATTAGGAAAGCCTTAAATATATATATATGTTAATCTTAATTGTAAAGGCTTAAATATTAGATATATGTTAATCTCCTTATAAAGAAGGTAATAGATGAGCGTTTTCCTGCCTGAGTAAAAAACAGCTGATTGGTCGCGACCCAACTGCCGGTTTTCTCCGAGGCAGGGATGCGTGAGCGATCAGCTGGTGGTATCCTAGGTAACGCGCGTTGCCATCTAGAGGCGCACGGTGACGGCGGTGACTTTTTTTTTTTTTTTGAATGCTAAAAGGGCTTTCATTAATCGCCCTAAATCTTCCCTTTTAAAAAGAAATGTTTTATTAGTGGTCGGAGAGGCTAAGAGTTGCGTCTGCGTAGAGCGCGCTCAAGGGGCTTTCCTCTAATGAGGCCCATCGCGGAGTGCTCGGCGGAGAGATAGACTTGGCCGGCGAAAGTGGGAAAAGGCGGCTGTTGTATGGGTGCACCGAGTGTGGGGGGAGCTGCACAACAAGCTGCGCTTGCGTCCGATGTCGAATAAGAAAAAGGTGCCCTCAGCAGCTACAAACGGTAGGAACTCCTTTAGTTCGAAGGGAGGAGAGGGGAGGGGTGGGTGAAGTCTCCGTAAATTGGAGCACGAGTAACGGGAGGTGATCATACCAGATAGTGTAAGCACCGAGGAAAGGTAAAACTATGTAAACAGCAGAAACAGCTATTTAAACGATGTAAGCACCATGGAATACATAAAATAGGTTAAACTATATATTTAGCGGTTTATAAGGCTATCTGAACGGTGATTTAATTAAGAGATGCAAAACAGTTCAAATCGCACAAGGTAAAACAGTCTTAACAGAAATATTAAGAGTAACGTTGGAGTAGTACTTATCTGCTTGAAGCCGCATTTAAAAGAGGCAGATCTAAGTTGGCTTGTGGCTATTGTAATACATGAGCATTCTATTCTAGATCTTTACTTTATGATGTATTACTTCAAAGTGGCTGCTTGAAGTTGCATTAAAAGAAATCTGCATAATGTTAGCCTCCGGTCTTGTAATGAAATCAGGGACACTTCTCCAGCCATGCCCTACGCCGCCTCCGGTGTCTGGAAAAAGAAGGACTTTTCTTGGTAAAGGACCTTCAATTTTGATGGAAATAACAGCATGTATTGGAATTGGAGGGCTCTTAGTTTTGTCTTTACTGAATCAAACATGCGGCGCTGACGTCGTAGCTCTTGTGTATAGTCCGGGAATACCATGATTTTTGCGTTGTCATATCTAACCTCCTCTTTGCAACACACTTCTCGGAAGATCATGTCCCATTCCATGAAATTGAGGAACATCACTATAATGGGTTGGGGTGGGGCCTCCGGGGGCGGCTTACCACCCAGGGCTCTTTGTGCCTGTTCTATCACAAAGCACATAGAGAATTGGTCAGAAGGGAAGCATCTATCAGCCAGGTCATCAGGAACGCACCCCTATTGGTTCCCTCAATTCCTTCTGGAAAGCCGACCAAGCGGAGATTTGTTTTTGTGCACAGATTTCTGCATCTTCCAGGCGCCACCTAGCGTCCTTATTTGTGATTTGGAGCACCCTGCAACCGTCACACTCTCAGAGACGTTACGCAGGTCTTGGCGCAGGAGGGATGCCTCCGACCATACCTCCCCTATCTTGCCCTCCAGCGCTTCACGGGATGACTGAATTGCCCACAGTAATATAGCATTGTCTGGCACGGGGTAGCATGCCCCTCTGGATCTGTTGAGGGGGTCACCACTTTGCTATAGATATCCATCTTTCCTTGCAGAGTGTTTAGAGTCTTTATCTTTCCCTTTTGCTCTGGAGGCCAAATGGTTTCACTAATGGGCGGGAGGGGCCTGCTAGAGAGCAGCTGGTCCCCTACTCTCCTCCGCCGCGGGTGTTTTCCAGTCTCTCACTGGCATTCTGGCACTCATGGATTTTACAGACTTCTGTCCCCAGTCCTTGGATATCTCATAGTGTGAGCAGTGGGGTGGAGGGCTGGGGGGTCGGGGAGTGAGAGAAGAGGGTCATCACCCACAGGCCCCAGACAAGGAGAAGAACACTGGTCGGTCCTCAGTAGGCACGGAATCGCTGCGCTTCTGTGGCAGAGCACTCACCCCACAGCTCGCCCTTATGTGCTGCTATATGATGGCGTAACCCTCACAATCTGGATGACGCTGCGGTCACTCCTGGGCCGTGTGCCGCAGTAAGAACTGTGCACCCACGCCACTCACTGAGTCAAAAGAACATTAGAGGGAGGGGAAATACACTTGTCCCATAAGAATGGGCCTCCGCCTCTGTCTCCAGCCCCGGTCTCTCTCAGGGCTCTGGCTACGTACACGGCACTGCAAGCCCCGCACTGTGTCGGTCTGACCCGGGCCTCCAGGTAAACAGCTGGCTCATACCTCTGACCAGGTGAGTCTCTTGGAGCATGGCAATACCCACATTGTGTCTGTGTAAGCATGCCAGCATTTGGCGTGTTTATGCGGGTTGTTTAGTCCTCTTGTATTCCATGTGAGAAACTGCAGTGTTTGTATACTCATCAGCGCACAATATTTACAAATGAAACTACTGCATGTCGGTGAGGCAGCCTCTGATACCTCTTAGTTGCCAGGTACTGCTTGTGCAGGTTATGACTCCACTCAACAGCTGCATGCACATTTGAACCCCCCCCGAACAACCTCCCATACTGGCATCACAATCATGTCAACAGAATGTGAATCTCCCCCTCACTCTAACATTAAGGCAGTACCAACAACTACAGTTCTGCTACCAGAGGATCTTAATACAGCTTTCTTAGTGATTTGTAGGGTATTTTCCTGCATTTGCGACCTTCATGTCAGACTCAACCCTCCACAGGCTGGCAGTAAGTGTCTATATATAACCCATATCGTATCAAGGATTATAAATACATCAGACATATCTCTTACAGGTATGGCAAGTGTACTCTTGCCACTGTGTTGCATCCCAGTTCATTGTGGACATGGGCATGTCCGCACCTGGGGGGGTCATGCAACCAGTGTTCCATATTGGCAGTGCCACCACAGCATAGCTCAAGTTCTCTGTGGATCATGGGTCCAGCAGTTCAAATCTCAGTAGGCTTGAGGCTTAGTTTAAACATTTAATGGTTCTCCCGATGCAGTGGTGTCCTACTTTTTCGTTTGCTCCTGTCTGAAGGCTTTCTCTTTTTGCAGTGCTGCCATGGCCTGCTGCGGGCTAGTGAAGATACAGACTTTGCTGTTCAGTGTCAGTCTAAGGCTCGCACGGTATAGCATGGCATACTGAATGTCTGCCATTTGTAGCTTCTAAATGGAGAGATACTCTTGTCTAGCCTCCTGCACTGCCAAGGTGAAGTCTGGGAAAATGGTGATGTGATTTCCAACATGCACAAGTGCTTTCGTTTCCCTGGCTAGTTGAAGTACTGAATCATGTTCGTGAAATTTTTAAAACGCAGATGGGGTGCTAGGGAGTGGTGCACTCTGTCTATTGTAAATTGGTGAGAGAAGTTTTCCGCTCCGAATAGTGCCGCTAGCATCTTCTTTATATATGGCTCAAGTCGGCCCATGTTGATTGACTCTGGCACCTAAGCATGCACAGGTTGTTTCTTCTCGACTTGGCCTCCAAATGTTCATCCTTTGCTTTGATCAACTGGAGGATGCGGTCCATGTTCAGCAGTTTATTCCCACTGTTTTTGGCTCTATCTTCAACAGCTGATGTCCACTACTCCACTTCTGTCAAGCAGTTTTCTTGACTATCCATCTTGGAATTTATGCGGTTTGTTCTGCTAGTGAGGGAGTCTATTTTGGCACCTGTGGAGGGCAGGCTGCGCTCCATTACCGTCAATAGCTTTTTTTCGTCCGATTTATCCCCCTCAGTTCCATTTGCTGTTCGCTGCTAGTGGACACCAGTAAGCCCCTGACAGTTTTTTGCTGCCCTTTCCGGGTTTCAAATGCAAGTTTGGTTGGTTTGTTGTCTTCCATGCACATGGGTTACACTTAGTCGCTCATTCACTGGGCAGAGTTCCATCTAGCACCAACCACAGCTATCACTGGTCCTCTCGCTGTTTACCATTCGGTATGGCCAGTACAGAGGTGCACTTTTGCTTCAGCGTCGTCTGGGATTTCAACCATGTTCCTCCCTGGTCGCCTGTATCACTCTACATTTTGTATTTAATGGCTGCTGCTCTGTAGAGTGTATCTGTCTCTTTTAGCAGTTGTTCTGGCAATCACGGCCTGTAGTAGGGCCTTTCACTGAACCCCACCTTCATTTAGCATAGCCAAGCCTGAGAGGGCACAAACAGATTGATCTGCTCCTATGGACGTGGTTGAGGTTGGGGGTGTAGTTGTGGTCTCTGGTTTCGCAGTTCTACCCCATCACTCCTTATTGGTCTGGTAACATCTAGCTTAAATTCATGGACGTGACAGCACGCACTTGGCGTGCCAGCAAGTGGCCATGCACGTCCTCATTTGATTTCCTTTTATGATTGTCCCCAAGGCCCAGTGGTTGCACCAGGTTGTGTTTCATGGCCTAGTGGCATTAATGATGGCTGAGCCCACCACCACTCATTCTCGGAGTTGTGCACTTACTTTAATGCAATCAGCACGGATCTTCTCCTTCATGGTGGGCGATTTCCTTCTGCAGCTATGCCCATCTAGGCATCCTGCTCTCTGACTCCCCCCACCGGTCAATATCCTTGTTGCTGTTTTGTTGCCTTGGTTGCTCACATCAATAGCTTACACCTTCAGACTCCTAATTTGTGGATCTGTTGGAGACTAGGTTTCTCCCTCGTCATAACCCTAAATCGATACTGCTTGCAGTTATGGGTGATCTGATATTGGAGTGCAATAAGGGCAAACCACCACCCTCGTACGTTTGGATTTGTCCGCTGCATTTAACAGTATAACATCCTGATAGATTGTGTCGAGGCAGCTGGCATATGGGACTCAGCAATGCAGTTGCAGAATTCTTTTCTATCTGGCCGCTTGTATGCAATACAATTGTCATCCTTTTCGGCCAGTAGGGTCACGTTCAATATATATTGGACTCCCAGAGTCTGCTGGGCCTTGAAGATAATTTGGCTTTTCAACTCGCATTACAGAATGTGATGTGCTATATCTGGAACTGGAGGGGCAATAACCAAGTTAGCAAAACCAAAGGGGATGATGGACGGAGTGTTGAACATTGCAAGCACTCACCCCCAGTCAACTGATCTGGGTTTAATCCATCATCATTCTTTAGCTCACTCCGCCACCCCAGTTCAGACATGGCCATATGCAAATCAGTCTGACCCTGTGCCTCATGGGAACAGTCCAGCCCGAACTGCCAAGCCATGTCTTCCCTGGACCGGAAACAAGCATCCTGGGACCGGTTTCTGGCTTACAGCCGTCATCAGCCAGGCTATCTTGAATCTAGTGGCAAAGTGAGCAAGGGACTCACGTCTGGGCATACCCTGCCAACTTAGGGCGAACATAGCAAAACCAAAGGGGATGATGGACGGAGTGTTGAACATTGCAAGCACTCGCCCCCAGTCAACTGATCTGGGTTTAATCCATCATCATTCTTTAGCTCACTCCGCCACCCAAGTTAAACTTAAAGCGGACAAGATCGAGGTTACTGTTGTCAATAACAGAATGGTACTGTCCTGCCTTCTGAAATAGAACCTACTCTCTACCACATTGGCTAAATGTGTGGGGGTGGCCATTGATAGCAGTCTCGCGCTGAAACCTAAGAGCTCTCTGGTAGCCTCAAAGTGTATTTTTCTACTTGGGCATATATGGGAAATAGTGCTGTTCTTATAATGGGATTGCTTAAAAACTGCAGCTGTGGCCCTGATCGACTCCAGACTGGATTATGCCGATTCATTGTACATAGCATTATCCAACGTTTCCCTTCATAAACTGCAGGTAGTCCAAAATGTAGCAGCCCGGTTAATTACCAACGTGTCCAAGAAATCTCACAATACACCGTTGCTGAAACATCTGCATTGGTTGCCTGGGAAATATAGAATTCAGTTTAAATACTTTGTACTGCCATTAAAGACCTCCATGAACTGACCACTCCCTTTGTCACAAAACAAATTATCAGGTATGTCCCCACTTGTTCTTTAAGTGCTTCCTCTGTCCACCTTCTTACAGTGCCTACATTTGCCAAAGAAAGAGATGGGGCTGCAGTTTTTTAGTTTGCACCCCCCTGCTGTGGAATTCCCTCCCTATCTGGCTGCCTGCGGAGACTGATTTGCTCTACTTCATACAACTCTTCATACAACTCCTAAAGACCTGGCTCTTCAAACAGGATTCTCTGTTCTGTTAGCACCAAGGAACCAATGGTGTACGAGTGCTCTATAAAGTCCTGATTACAATTACAAGCAGAGTATCTTTGAATCCTCTATACACAAAAGAATAGGACTAATGCTTACTCTAAGTGGGATCTCGAGTTTACAGTCTAAAATCACACAACCGTGATACCATCGATATCTATCATTTTCACCCATTCACTTTTGTGTACTACTCAATCAAGTTTGTTTATTTTGCGGTCAGCAACTTATGTCCACCAAAACTGAAATTACTCTGAATGTATATGGTCATAAAAAGATTGTGTTTAGAATACAGATGATTTATGCATTTGTTTAAAACTTGGAGCATTATGCTACCATGAAAATGTAATAAATGAGGGAGAGGTGTGGTGCAGCGGCCAGAGCGGCTGACTCCGGAGCGCGGGCCTCATGGTTCGATCGCCGGCAGCAGCTCAGCTCAGGATCATGTGACTCTTGGCAATAGCTTACTTAATCTCCCTGACTGCCCCCAGCGCCTTGAGACCCTTAGGGGTGATTAGTTTGCACTTTAAAATAACCAGATTTATTTATTTATTTAATACATTCTTGCTGCAACAGTTGTCTTGTCCCCTTTTATCATTTAGAAGCAATACTTGAATAATTGAAAGAAAGTTAAATCTATTCATCTCCTTTCCCAGTCAATTAGATACAGAATACCCTGCATTTTAAATTTGAAATAGGATTTAAATGACACATGGGAGTCACTATTTTGTTTCCTTGATGGAATTGGAATGAAAGTCTTGGGCTCTACTAGGTCCCAAGATTATACTCAATGTGTTAATGACCCTTTAAGTGAAACATTTGCGTTGGTTTCCGGTGGAACTTTGCTCACCCCCTGCAAGTAGCTGTACTGAACGCAAAACACAGAAATTGCAGGAGCTGGGAAATGTGTCTCAGTCCCAGCAAATTGCACCCCCAGGACAAAATCAACACATTTCACTGGAGCCGGCAGAGCGCAGCCTGATAAAGCAATTTTCTCATTCCCAGTGTAACACAACAGATACAAATATTTTTGAACCTTGAAAAATATCACGTTTTTTCATAGTGCGCAGCCTGCTGAATTATTTATCTTGCTCTTTAGAGGTAGAATGCTAGCATAACATGATTAGCACACTGCACCCAGCCAGTGCTGGAATTAGGAAGAAACATTACTCCGGGAGCTAATATATTGGGGGTCATGGTGTGCCAGAACAAAGGGGTGGAGTCACAAGAGGCGGAGCTTGATAAACAGAGTATGCTGTCAACTTATACATTTATTTAAAGAAAATTCTCCTGCAAAGATTGGCAATGGGGCCAAATGTGACAAGAAATCGGTTCTAGCTTACTCAATTGTTCACAAAGAGGCTGCATTTAAATAGTTCTTACAGTTTAAAGACACCTGCTGCAGAGATCTCAGAGAGCATTTTTGAGGGGATCATAATAGCAGTAAGATAACTGGAAGTTAATGAAGTTCTGGGAGAGTTCTGTGTTTTGTCCAATCACAGTTTTGACTCCTAAAGTAGCACAGAGAGTTAATGTGCCTGCTGAAAAGCACATTGTGTAACATGCATGTAAAGATGGGCAGACGTGGTGAATTGTAGTAGAAGTATTTATTTATACGAACTCGGGTAGAGCAGAGAAACACCTCCGCTCTCTTCTCTATCTCTCCGTCCACATCTCCACATTCTAGAATACTGCTGACGTGGAGTAATGGAGCGAGAGTAGGAAGAACAAGAGCGAGACACTGAACCATAATGAGGAACATAACAATGAATTAACATAATACATCTTCCTCCTTATAAAAACACACAAAAAAAATATATATATATGAGAGAAGAAAAATAGGTTAAGATCCAAAGGAAAAAAAAAAAAATATGGTGGATTAAGATTCAACATCACAAACATAATCCGACATCCACTTGGGTTTAGAGCGAATACGTTTGTCACAAAGTGGTAAATCAATCTCAGTGTTGCTTTGTTCCCCACCAGATGGCAAATCCATTTCACGACATGGTAAATCAACATTAGTGTTGCTTTGTTCCCCACCGGTGGAAACAACTAAACCATTGTTTACATTTGAAGAAGCAGAATCATTAATAACAGAATCATGAGTGTTATCACAATTGTCATCAGAGTTAGTATGAATGCAATCCTTAGTGATAATTTCCCACTCAGAGTGTGCATCAGAGGAGCAGGTGGTATCAGAGAAGTGTGTGTTAGTAGACCAACTAGAAGCGGGTCGAAAAATGGCTACCCTTTTAAGGTTCCAAACTTTACCATCAGATAGTCGTACAGCATTTTTTAAAACCTTGTCAACTCTTAAAGGTTTGAAATATTGACTATCGCCTTTACTTGTTTTCCAGGGTTTCTTGACTCTAACCCAGGAACCAACCTTAATACAGACATTACTGGTGTGATGTTTTAGGTTATACATTTCATGATCCTTGTTACTTTTGTTGACGATCCTTGACCTAATGACCTCTACAGGGGTGGTACTGGAAATGGCTTCTAATAACCACTCTGGATTACATTTAGTTCTAGCACCACGACCCCTCATGACTTCGAAAGGGGAAACTTCCAAAGAATCATGAGGAGTGGTCCTATACATCCACACAGTTTTGAAAATTTGTACTTCCCAATCACAACCGTTCTGGACAGCCATTTGAATCGAATTCTTTAAAACTCTATTAAATCTCTCTATCATGCCATTACCAGAAGGATTGTAAAGAGATGTGGTCCTGTGTTTTATGCCAGCTCTTTTAAAATATTCTTGAGTCATATTAGACATGAATTGGACTCCATTGTCTGAAATTACCTGTGCAGGTAACCCTTCCTCAATAAATGTCCTGTCAAGAAACTTCAAACCTTCATCAGAAGTAATTTTGTTAACAATTTTGATGACAGGCCATCTTGAGAAAACGTCCATGATTGCAATGATGTATTTCTTTTCCAGACCGATTGGGCCCATAATGTCAATAGCAATAGTGTGCCAGGGTTTGGTTGGAACAAAAGACTCACCTAAATTAGGTCTTAAAGTGACTAGAGATTTATCAGAATTGCAGCAAGGTAAACAATCATGCACGACCCTTTCGATAAGAACATCCACACCTGGCCACCAAAACCATTGCTTGACCCTTTGTTTGGTTTTAACAATGCCACTGTGCTCCTCATGACAAAGTCTGACAATTTTCATTCTCAATGAAAAAGGAGGAATAACCTTGTCTCCTCTGAAAATGAATCCATTGGTAACGGAAAGTTCATGTCTGATTTCCCAAAAGGCTCTAACAGCCTCTGGAGGTTTACTTTTGCAAGGCCAACCATTATTATGGAACACAATCACTTGCTGTAAAATGGAATCAGATTTATAACTATTTGACCATTCATTCACATCAAAGCTGGACAAACCTTGATTGTAAACCAAAGCAACTTGTTCAATGTCTAAGTCGGAATGGTCACACTCACGCATCTCAATAGGCAATCTAGACAGGAAATCCGCAATTACATTCTTCTTGCCAGGGACATACTCAATCTGGTAAACATAATCTTGTAACCGCAAAGACAATCTTGCAATTCTAGCCGAAGCATTCAAGATTCCTTCTGAAGTGAGTAACTTGACCAACGGCTTGTGATCGGTGCGTAAAACACAGGACTTCCCCCAAACAAAAGATCGGAAATGGTCCATAGCCCATGCACATGCTAGAGTCTCCTTTTCAATTACCGAAAATTTTTCTTCAGAAGGGGATAAAGCACGGGAGGCATAACCAACGATATTCTCCTTGCCATCAGCCCTTATTTGGGATAAAACACCACCCAATCCCTTGTTGCTAGCGTCCACAGTGACAAAGTTGTCTAAATCAGGATCAAAACCCTTTAGAGCAGGGGCTTCTACAATGGCAAGTTTGATGTTGTCAAACTCTGACTGACACTCATCGTTCCACAAAAACTTGACCCTATTCTTGAGAAGCTGTCTAATGTTGAACATTTTAGACGAAAAAATTTTCACAAATCTGGAATAAAATTCAGCAAGTCCCAAAAAGGACCGTACCTCTTCCTTGTTTTTTGGGTTGGGTGCATCACGAATAGCCTCTATCAAACAAGGTTTAGGGGAAATACCTTCACTACTGAGAGTATGACCTAAGTATGTGATGGATTTAACGGCAAACTTACATTTAGAATGTTCAACCGTTAACCCCTTGGACTCCAAGATGGTAAGGACGTTGTCCAAAATTTTGTCATGTTCAGTCCTATCAGCACCAAAAATAAGGATATCGTCTTGGAAGCACCTGATGTTTTTGATTTGACCAAATAAGTGGTACATTAACCTCTGAAAAATAGCGGCCGCAGAGGCTAAGCCAAAAGGAAGTCTCTTATACTGGAAACATCCAAAAGGAGTGATAAAGGCTGTCAACTGTTTACTCTCATCCGCAAGGGAGATCGGATGGTAAGCAGCAGAAAGATCTATTGAAGAAAACCACTCAGCATTTTTCACCAGAGACAACATTTCAGAAATTTTAGGAAGGGGAAATTTATCAACTACAATATTATTGTTTAGATGTCTGAGATCAATACACAATCTCAATTTACCATTACTGCGTCTAGCAACTACGACCGGAGAAATCCACTCCGCAGATTCAATAGGTTCTATTATGTCAGCTTTAACTAATTTTTCTAGCTCTTTTTCAACATCCTCCCTGAGAAGAACGGGAATTTGTCTGACCTTGTGAATTTTCGGGCAAGCACTAGACTTCAGTACGATGCGGTGTTCAAAATCGTTAAGGTTCCCTATACTCCCATCAAAAACCTTAGGAAATTTCTCTAAGAATTCCTTGGAAAGAAAATCAACCTCATTGAGCACCATGACAGGATCCAAACTGTTAGGGTTGAGAATGATATCCAATTTACCCTGGTCCCTCCAGCCTAAAACTGCAGGTCCTTTCTTGGCAACATAAAGATTGCTGGTAGTCTGTCTATTCTTAAACTTAAAAACTAAACATCTGTACCCAACCATATCTATTTTCTCACCAGAGAACCCTTCAGGATGAATATCAGATTCCAAAAGTTTGTCACCTAAACGTGCAGCAAAAAGAGATTTCCACGTTTCCTCATCTACAATAGTATATGGCGAGCCAGAATCCGCAAACATTTGTACTGGGATGCCCCCAATAATCATGGTACACAACGGTTTTTTAATAGATCTATTATTGTAGTCATTTATATTCCAGATGAATAATTCTTTTGGATTCAAATTTTGAGAACAACTGCTAGAATCATTAATATTAAGTTTCTTAATACTATTCTCACAATCACTGGAGTCACAGTCAGCTTCATCCAAACATTTGATTTTACCACTACTCTTTCTTTTACAAGCTTTAGTGAAGTGACCCACTAACCCACAATTAGAACATCGTTGTCTTAAAGCAGGACATGTTTTACTGGACGCTAGATGTGTGGGACTATCACAACGGTAACATTTAAATTTGGTATTACGAAAATACTCCTTTTTTGTTACTTCATTTTGTGTTTAACCTGATTATTTATTTTGGATGTAGACATTCTGTCTTTAATTTTGCTGACTACCTCTGCAGATGTTTCTGCAATAGCGGCATCTTGTTTAAGCAACTTGGCGCTGCGACTAGACATTTCGGCTTTTCTAACAATACTCAAAACATCTTTTAACTCAGCATCTCCATTTATCCATAACCTATCTTGCACAGCTGGGTCCTTATTGTGCATAACTACTTGATCTCTGATGAACTGATCAACTAAATGATCAAACTTACAATCAGCAGCCAGTTTTCTTAAAGCAGAAACGTATTCATCCACCGTTTCATTAGCTTCTTGTTTCCTATGGAAAAAACGAAACCTCACAATGCCAATACAAACTTTGGGAGCAAAGTAGGTGTCAAAATCACTCATAATAGCTTCAAATACATTAACATCACCACCCCCTAAAGCTTTGGTCATTCCTTCGTAAGCCCTTAACCCTCCTGGACCAACAGAATGTAAAAGGAGTTTCTTTTTCCTGTCATTTGTCATTTTCCCATCTTCATCGATAGTGTCTATAAAGTTGAGAAAATAGGCTTTCCATTCTGACCACTTTATACATGGATCAGATCCAGCAGGCCAGAACGCTTGAGGAGGCTGGATTGAATAGTTTTGATTGGTCATCGTGAAGATAAGGAAACGCTAAAATTAGAGGCAGGAATAGGGTGTACGCGATTGAGCAATTAACTTGTAGTGCACCACACTGCGAAAATCAAATAGAAACAGCTGGGTATGAATAATCTATTAAATAGATGTACGCATTAGTAAAGTTAAAGTAGTTGCTCTAAGGTGAAGAGTTCCTGAAGCAAGAGTCAGCTGTGAGCGTCTAGAATAAACAATAAGTTGGTGATATTGTTTATTTATATGTAATCAGGCGTGCGCAAATAGACAATCGATTAGAAAAGTGTGCTCATCACCGTGTGTATTAGTGGAAGCAGCTGTATAATAATTAGGTGTGCGCTTCACCGAGAAAAATGAAGCGCGTTGGTGCCTAACAAAATGATGGCACGTAAAGGTCATAAATTATGCTGTAATCAGGAGTGCACACAAATGGACTACCAATTTGATAGGTGTGCGCATCACCGCGTACATCAGTGGAAGCAGCTGTGTAATTGATTAGGTGTGCGCTTCACCGAGAAAAATGAAGTACTTAGACGCCGCCCCTGCGCGCTGACGTCAGTTCTTCTTTTTCCGTGCCAGTAAGCGCAGATCCGGGAAGAGCAGTGCCCTAGTCAATTTTTGACTAAATTTTTGGTGAATTTTTCACTGTTTCTTTTCGAGTCTTCTAACGACTCTAAGGTGTCAGTAGGGATGCCCGGCTTCAAGCCATGCGACGCCTGTGGTCGAATGATGTCTCGCTACTCGGCTGAGGCCCCTGTCGGCACCGTCCCCGCGGCCCTGGACGTGCCTGTGGAACCGCCCCCGCATTACCCGTCCTTTCCGGGTTCGGGGGCGACTCCGGCCGAAATACAGGAATTCCTGTCGGCCATGGCCCGCCTCTTCGGGCCTCAAGGTCCCTCCGGTCGCCTTCGGGCCCCGCGGGCCCTGATGGGGTTGCCCCGGCGTCGCCGACGACTCCGGTCCCGGCGTCGCCTGTCCCACCAGCCCTGATCCCGGCCTCGGCTCCGGCCTCGATCTCGAATGATGTCGATCATAGACCCGCACTTAGAGTGTCTCTACTGTCTCGGCCGAGACCACAACACGAAGTCGTGCCCTGACTGCCGGAAACTCCACCCGAAGGCTTTGCGAGAGCGGTCTCGAAAGCTCCTCGAGGTCCGGCAGTCGGCTCCGCGCCGCACCAAGCCCCGGTCCCGTGAGAGGTCGAGGGGCCGGTCGCGGAGCCCCCACCGGTCGTCGGAGTCCAAGTCTTCGCGCTCCTCGGGTAAGTCGAAGCACAAAAAGTCTAAGAAGCATCATCGCTCTAAGACTTCGCCTCGCCGGTCTCGCTAACGTCAATCGCTTCCTCCGGAAGGAGAAGTTCAAGATGCTCACCCTAGCTCAGGTCTTGACTGCCCTCGACCCTGGAGACTGGTTGGTAGCGTTGGATTTGCAGGACGCTTATTTTCACATCCCCGTCCTGCCGGCCCACCGGCGTTACCTGCGGTTCACGGTAGGCCTCGAGCATTTTCAGTTCACCGTCCTCCCCTTTGGCCTTACAAGTGCCCCTCGGGTGTTCACGAAAGTGATGGCGGTGGTCGCAGCTCATCTGCGCCGGGCAGGGGTTCCAGTCTTCCCCTACCTCGACGACTGGCTGCTGAAGGCGGGCTCGTCCCAGGCAGTCGTCTCCCACCTCCAGACTACGGCCGAACTCCTGCACTCGCTGGGGTTCTCCATCAATGTGCCGAAGTCGCATCTGATTCCTTCTCCACAGCTCCTTTTCATCGGAGCAGTTCTGGACACGATGCAGTTTCGGGCCTATCCTCCCGAACGGCGAGTCCGGGATATTCAGGCTATGATTCCAATCTTTCAGCCTTTATCCTGGGTTTCGGTACGGATGACCCTGAGGCTGCTGGGCCTCATGGCCTCCTGCATCCTGCTGGTCGATCATGCCAGATGGCATATGCGGGCTCTGCAGTGTGACCTGAAGTTCCAGTGGGCGCAGCACCAGGGCAATCTGTCCGATCACGTTCAGATCTCGGAGGGGACTGCCAGACAGTTGCAGTGGTGGCTCTCGAACCGGCAGTGGGTCATGGGCAGATCCCTCTCCCTTCCCCAGCCAGAGCACACAGTTGTGACGGACGCGTCCCTTCTGGGATGGGGCGGTCACATGGGAGAGGCGGAGATCAGAGGCCTCTGGTCTCCGGCGGAGTCCCGGCTCCATATCAACCTTCTGGAGCTCCGGGCGATCCGACTTGTACTCAAGGCATTCCTTCCCTCTGTCAAAGGGAAAGTAGTGCAGGTGTTCACAGACCACACCACCGCCATGTGGTACTGCAACAAGCAAGGCGGGGTGGGGTCGTGGACCCTATGTCAGGAGGCTCTGCGCCTCTGGACATGGCTGGAACATCAGGGCATTTTCCTGATGGTTCAACACCTGGCAGGTTCCCTGAACGCCAGGGCGGACGAACTCAGCCGCAGGTGCATGATGGATCACGAATGGCGTCTTCACTCGGAAGTGGCGCAAGGACTCTTTCTACAGTGGGGAGAGCCTTGGTTAGAGCTATCGCCACCGAAGAGAACGCGCAATGTCATCAGTTCTGCGCGTTGGAATTTCCAAGGCAGCACTCGCTCGGCGACGCTTTTCGTCGCGAGTGGAGTTGCGGTCTGTTGTACGCCTTTCCGCCTATACCACTTCTACCCAGAGTGTTGAAGAAGATTCGGCACGACCGGGCCCAAGTCATCCTTGTGGCTCCGGACTGGGCTCAAAGAGTTTGGTATCCCGAGCTACTCAGTATGAGCGTCGATCCCCCGAACCGTCTGCCTCTTCGGGAGGATCTTCTGTCGCAGCAGCAGGGGACGGTCCTCCACCCGAACCTGTCCAGCCTCCACCTGCTTGCGTGGAGATTGAGCGGCGGCAGTTGATTCCTTTCGACTTGCCTCCCGAAGTTTGTGATGTGATTCTGGCAGCCAGGCGTCCCTCCACTAAGGTGGTATACGCCTGCAGGTGGAACAAGTTTGTGGCATGGTGCACAGCAAAGGCTGTGAATCCCCTCTCTACCCCTCT
The DNA here is from genome assembly GCA_963921515.1 of Calotriton arnoldi. Classification (NCBI taxonomy): domain Eukaryota; kingdom Metazoa; phylum Chordata; class Amphibia; order Caudata; family Salamandridae; genus Calotriton; species Calotriton arnoldi. The sequence continues at coordinate 3,792,040 of CAWUFW010000616.1, read as the reverse complement.
CTCTGAGGTTCTTCTGTTCCTTCTTTCTCTGGCCCAACAGGGTTCTGCCCTGGGTACTATCAAGGGCTATCTTTGTGCCATTTCGGCCTTCCTCAGGCTTCCTGATCAGCCCTCCCTTTTCAAGTCCCCTGTTAACAGGTTCCTAAAAGGCATTACACACCTCTTCCCTCCTGTTCCGTTTGTGATGCCTCAGTGGGACTTGAACTTGGTTCTTACCTTTCTCATGTACGCTCCCTTTGAGCCTCTACATAACTGTCCTCTTCGTTTCTGACTCTGAAGACAGCCTTTCTGGTGGCCATCACCTCCGCTCGGCGGGTGAGTGAGCTCCAGGCTCTATCATGCAAACCTCCCTTTCTGTCTGTCCATTCAGACAAGGTTGTTCTTCGGACGCGTCCGTCCTTCTTGCCAAAGGTGGTTACTGCCTTCCACATTGGGCAGACCATTACTTTGCCCACCTTCTTTCCGCCTCCGCATCCTTCCAGAGAGGAAGAGAGGCTCCACCGTCTGGACCCAAAACTTGCGCTTTCCTTCTATATCAACCGCACACAACACTTCCGGGTGGATGACCAGCTCTTTGTTGGCTACGTGGGCGCCAAAAAAGGTCGGGCGGTGCACAAGAGAACCATCTCCCGCTGGGTAACCTTGTGTATCAAAGCCTGCTATTCTTTGGCTAAGAAGGAGCCTCCTGTTGGGCTGCGTGCCCATTCCACCAGGGCAACGGCTGCTACCACGGCTTTGGGCCTCGCTGCACACGTTTACAAAGCATTACTGCCTTGACAGTCAGGTCCGGAGGGACGGCTTCTTTGGCCGTTCTGTCCTCCGGGACTTCCTTGTCTGATCTTTGTTCGCAGACCCACCACCGGGGTTGGTATTGCTGGGGTATCTATTCTAAGGTAAGGAATCTGTCACTAACGTGTCTCTTTCAGATGCACAAGTTACTAACTTGTGTAACGATATATCTGTAAGAGACAGTAGTTAGTGACAGATTCCTACCGCCCACCCATCCTCCCCGTTCTGCGAACTGATTTCTAGGGTTAAGGACATCCCTTTCAGGGCCCTAGTATTTTTCAGACACCTATGTCAGCTTCTTGCATGGCTCTGCGTTCCTGGTGCGGAAAGTCGTGTACAGAACTGACGTCAGCGCACAGGGGCGGCGTCTAAGTCCTGCCCGAGACGTCATCCCGGCGATCACGACGCCGACGACGGACGCGGAGCCGCACGACGCCGCCTACCGACGCGCAAGGGTACTGCTACGCAAAAACTTTCCGGATCCAGCCTGACGCCTGGGGATATTCTAAGGTAAGGAATCTGTCACTAACTACTGTCTCTTACAGATATATCGTTACACAAGTTAGTAACTTGTGCGTTAAATTTTATTTGCGTTTCTTGCTGTTTCTTCTGACTGTTCACTCTTAACATATGGGGCCTGATTACGATGTCAGTCGGAAAGCCTCAGACGGAGTTTAAACCGGCGGGGGGAATCCAACGCAGTTCCGACGGGCTCAAGGAGCCCGTCGGCCAGTTGGAAAGCGCTCATAATCCCTTAAAGGCTGCGTTTTCGCCGTCGGGATTATGATGTCAGTTTCCGACAGCCAATCATGACGACCTTTCTGACATAGATTGGCTGTCGGAAACTGACTTTGGGGGCCCCTAGCAGGGCCCCGTTCACCCTGTCCCTCCGCATTTGGCAGGTGCCTGCCACACGGTGCAGGGATGTTTACAAACTTCAATTTTTCAATGGGAGCTTGTGCTGCGGGCGCTTTAGGCCCGCCACACAAGCTCCCATTGAAAAATGGAAGTTTGCGACCGCACCATGTGCGGTCGCATCCTAATGGGGTTGTCGGAACCGCCGACCTATGGTCAGGCGGTTCCTTCCCCAAAACGGTGTCGGTCTGAGTCAACTCGGACCGACATCGTAATTAGGCCCATAATGTCTAAAAGTATGGACGATATGTGATTACTACACCACCCTCGTTGTCTTAAGTAACATTTCCTATACATTGATTTGCATACTTGGTTGATTTATTGTGTCTGTATGTGATGTGAAGTGCTCTGACACCCTATACTGGAAAGAGCACTATAAAAATAAATGAGTAGGTGCCATTTAAATTACTATTAGTGTAATTAGTCGTAGACTCATATAAATCTTGCATTCTTGCAGTGCATGCACATCTCAAACACGTTGGGGAGAGGCTTGAACAAAGTAAAAAACCTACCTCCAAGTCATAGCTTCTCTACTCTACTTGTAAACTGATAAGATTTGTGCCTTTGTTTCCTTCCATTGCATTGCTATCTGTGTGTTCGGTTCCAGATGGCGCCCAGGCAGGATGATACTTGAACAAAAGAATGGACGATGGTCCTTTAAATTATTCCTTTGTTTGTACCCGGGTGGAAGTGAAAATAAGAAAGCCCCCTCACTGCCTGCAGGTTGCTGCACTGAATGGAATGCAGACAACGTGTGAGCGCTGCTGAATTGTGTCCTTGTGTTGGAAAATGACATCAGAACAAATTCTGGATATTTCCCTGGGTTGGCCTGATCTCACATCCGGTCCAGAAATAGCCACGAGAACTGGGATCCAGTGAGATCCCTCTCCTTTACATCACTGCACCCAACTGTATATGATTTCACGTCGGCTTCTGCGGCAGCACTGCATATACAGGGAAATAAACTTGGGGAAGATCGGTCATCTAATCCCTTTTTGTCATCCTCTTCTCTGCACGACTGCATGTTTGTGGGTTTTTTCTTTATATGCATTAGACAGCCAATATTGTGGCCAGGATTTAACAACTACAATCTGAAAGAGACTGTTAGTTATAGATTCCTTACCTTAGAATTACCCCCAGGCGTCAGACTGGCTCCGGAGAATTTTTTCTTAGCAGTACCCCTGCGCGTTGGTAGGTGGCGTCGGTCGACTCCGCGTCCTTCGTTGTGTTCGCCGGGATGACGTTGCAGTGTCTATTTAGACGACACCCCTGCGCGCTGACATCCCTTCTTTCTTTTTTCCGCGCCAGCCTAGTGCAGATCCGGAGAGAGCTACCCCTTTAGTCACTTTTTGACTACGCCTTTTTTCGACTTTTGTCGACTTCTTTTTGAGTCTTCGACTCCTGGTGCGTGAGGGATGTCCCATCGTCGAACCGGCTTCAAGCCCTGCGAGGCCTGTCACAAACTGATATCTGTGACGGACCCCCGCATCTCGTGTGCCTCTGGTGCCTGGAGCGCGACCACGATCCGAAGTCGTACTCCGACTGCCGGGCCATGAATCTAAAGTCTTTGCGGGAGCGGTCTCGAAAGCTCTTGGAGGCCCCACATCTCGTCACACTCAAAGTCCTCCAAGTCTTCAGGTAAGTCGAAGCACAAGAAGAAGGCGAAGAAGCTCCGGTGCTCTTCGCCTTCTCCCCGTCGGTCGGCTGACGCGACATGGGACCCGGAGCGTTGTAGCTCTAAGGCTCCATCTTCGGTGCCTACTTCTGGGGCGACTCCGCGCCTCCCTCCCTTTCCAGGAGCCGGAACATCCCCTGCCCAGCTTTGTGTATTTTACGAAGCCCACCATTTCATCTTTGGGCAGCCCGACTCCGCTGGCGCGCCTTCGGGCCCCGCGGAGCCAGTGGGGGGTCCTGGGCCTTTGATGCTGGTGGCTTCGGCGTGGGTGGAGCCCTGAGGATCCAGGCCTGGATCCGGATCAACGCCGGTCGACCTTACTCGACCTTCCCCGGTGCCGATCCCGGTGACAACGCCCCCGGCGCCGGTCGTGCCCCTGACTGAAGCTGTCCCCAACCCCACCTCCAGGATGGCACTGGAGCCGGATCGACTTCAGCCGGATCAACTTCAGCCGATGTGGAATCCGACGCCGGAGGGTACTTTTGTTCCCCTTTTCATCCCTGGTGTTCCCTATGGCCCAGAAGGTGGTGATGAGGATTGGGAGGAGTCACCTGGCCCTTTAACAGACCAGCTTGAAGAGCCAGACTGGAGAGAGGACCGGGTTGACGCCAGTGGTCTGGACACTTCCCCAGACCTTGGCATGCTTTCTCCCCCTACCGTGGCTACGGAGGAGGGAGCGTCTTACGCTGTGGTGGTCCGAAGGGCAGCTGAGGGCTTGGGCCTGGAGCTCCCTTCAGTGGCGGTCAGGATGAATCTCCTGACAGAGGTCCTTCAACCGGCGGCAACTTCCTCTGTTCTCTTCCTGCAGCTTGGCACTGCGGTCCGTGAATACCATGTGCCTCGGGTCGATACTCCCATACCATCTGGGATACGGTCACGCAGGTGCTGCCTCAGTGCGTGGAGGAGGACCGGACCGTTCTCTCCCTAGCAGTGGCAGATGGGAGAGACGCAGCAAAATTCACGATTCGCTGTGGACTGGATACCACCGACTCACTGGGCAGAACGATTGCCATGTCGGTAGCCCTTCGGCGCTACGCCTGCCTCCCCTTCGAGACTACCCCTCCCTCCATGCCATTGTCTTTCGATCGCATGTCGGAGGATCATTTTGCGCTTCTCTGCCAGGATGTTTCAGTTCTCTTGGCCAAGGGAGCTATTGAGAGGGTTCCTACGCCAGAAGTAGATCGTGGTTGTTATTCCCGCTACTTTCTGGTGCCCAAGAAGGACACAGGCCTGCGTCCTATTTTAGACCTCATGGCCCTCAACCGCTTCCTCCAGAAGACGAAGTTCAAAATGCTAACCTTGGCTCAGGTCCTTTCTGCCCTCGCCCCTGGAGACTGGATGATGGCGCTGGACTTGCAGGACGCCTATTTATACATCCCTGTCCTGCCAGCCCACAGGAGCTACCTGCGGTTCACAGTAGGTCACAAGCATTTTCAGTTCACTGTGCTCCCCTTTGGCCTTACCAGTGCCCCTCAGGTGTTCACTAAAGTGATGGCGGTGGTCGCAGCTCATCTACGCAGATCGGGGGTTCCAGTCTTCCCCTATCTCGACAACTGGCTGTTGAAGGCGGGCTCGCCCCAGGCTGTCGTCTCCCACCTCCAGACTATGGCGGACCTCCAGCACGGTGATAGTAAACCCCAGCGAATGCAGAAGTCACACCTGACTCCCTCTCAGACAATCCCTTTCATCGGAGCTGTTCTGGACACAGTGCAGTTTCAGGCATATCCTTCCGAGCAGCGAGTCCGGGATATTTGGGCTTTGAAACCAGTGTTTCAGCCTCTATCCTGATTTCGGTGAGAATGGCCGTGAGGCTGCTGGGCCTCATGGCCTCCTGCATCCTGCTGGTGGATCATGATGGATGGCATATGCGGGCTCTGCAGTGGGACCTGAAGTTCCAGTGGGCGCAGCATCAGGGGAATCTTTCCGACTATGTCCAAATCTCGGAGGGAACTGCGCAACAACTGCAGTGGTGGCTAACGTACTACGCTTGGGTCAGAGGCAGATCTCACTCCCTTCCCCAACCAGATGTCACAGTAGTGACAGATGCGTCACTCCTGGGATGGGGCGGCCATCTGGAAGAGGTGGAGATCAGAGGCGTCTGGCCTCTGGCGGAGTCCGGGCTCCATATCAAGCTTCTGGAGCTCTGGGCGATCCGCCTGGCACTGAAGGCATTCCTTCCCTCTCTAAAGAGGAAGGTGATGCAGGTGTTGACGGACAACACCACCGCTATGTGGTACTGCAACAAACAGGGCGGGGTGGGGTCGTGGACCCTATGTCAAGAGGCTCTTCGTCTCTGGACATGGCTGGAAAATTCAGGGCATGACCCTGGTGATTCAACACCTGGCAGGTTCTCTGAACGCCAGGGCGGCCGAACTCAGCCGCAGGTGCCTGGTAGATCACGAATGGCCTCTTCACTCAGAGGTGGTGCAAGGTCTCTTTCAGCAGTGGGGAGAGCCTTGGTTAGATCTGTTCGCCACCGAAGAGAACTCGCAATGTCAGCAATTCTGCGCCTTGGAATTTCCAAGGCGGTGCTCGCTCGGTGAAGCTTTTCGTCGCGAGTGGAATTGCGGCCTCCTGTATGCCTTTCCGCCTGTACCACTTCTGCCCCAAGTGTTGAAGATGATCAAGCGCGACCGGGCCCAAGTTATTCTTGTGGCTCCGGACTGGGCGCGAAGAGTCTCGTACCCAGAGCTCCTGAGCATGGCCATCGATCCTCCACTTAGACTGCCTCTTCGGGAGGATCTTCTGTCGCAGCAGCAGGGAAGGGTTCTTCACCCGAACCTGTCCAGCCTCCACCTCCTTGTGTGGAGATTGAATGGCAACAGTTGACAACTTTTGACCTTCCACCCGAAGTCTGTAATGTCATCTTGGCAGCCATGCGTCCCTCCACAAAAACGATATACGCCTGTTGATGGAACAAGTTTGTGGCATGGTGCACAGCAAAGGCTGTGGATCCCCTTTCTGCCCCTCTTTCAGAGGTACTTTTGTATATACTTTCTTTGGCCCAGCAGGGGTTTGCCCTGGGCACTCTTAAGGGCTATCTTGAGGCCATCTCTGCTTTCCTTCGGCTACCAGATCAGCCATCTTTGTTCAAGTCCCCTATTGTAGGTAGTTTCTTTAAGGGCATTGCTCATTTCTTTCCTCCATCTCCCTTTGTAATGCCCCAGTGGGACTTGAACCTTGTCTTAACTTATGTGTGCTCCCTTCGAGCCTCTTCAGAACTGTCCTCTCAGGCTCCTCACTCTGAAGACAGCTTTTCTTGTTGCCATCACCTCTGCTCGCAGAGTGAGTGAGCTTCAAGCTCTTTCTTCTAAGCCCCCTTTCTTCTCTGTGCATCCGTACAAAGTGGTGCTTAGGACAAGACCATCGTTCCTTCCAAAAGTGGTTACACCTTTTCACATTGGACAAACCATTACTTTGCCCACCTTTTTCCCACCTCCCCACCCTTCCAAGGAGGAGGATATACTCCTCCGTCTGGACCCTAAACGTGCGCTGTCCTTCTACCTTGACCGCACGAAAGATTTCCGGGTGGATGATCAACTCTTCGTTGGCTACGTGGGTGCCAAGAAATGTCGGGCTGGTCAAAAGCATACCATCTCTAGATTGGTTGTCCTTTGTCTTAAAATCTGTTACGCTTTGGCGAAATAGGAACCTCCAGTGGGGCTCCAAGCTCATTCCACCAGAGCTACCGCTGCCACCACTGCTCTTGTACGTGGAGTTCCCCTCCTTGACATCTGTCAGGCAGCCGCGTGGGCATCCTTGCACACATTCACCAGACATTACTGCCTGGACAGCCAAGTCCGGAGAGACGGCTACTTTGCCCGTTCGGTCCTCCAGGATTTTCTGGTGTGAACTTGGTACGCAGACCCTCCTCCGTGGTTGGTATTGCTGGGGGTATCTATTCTAAGGTAAGCAATCTATAACTAACAGTCTCTTTCAGATGAACAAGTTACTTACCTTCAGTAACGATGTATCTGTAAGAGATATATGTTCATTATAGATTTCTTACCGCCCTACCCATCTTCCCTGCTGTACGAATTGACTTCTAGGGACAGGGACCTCCTTGCAGGGCCCTAGTTTTAGCACACGGTCTCTTTCAGATGAACAAGTTACTTACCTTCAGTAATGATGTATCTGTAGGAGACAAATGTTCATTATAGATTCCTTACCGCTCCACCCAGCTTACCTGCTGTGCGAATTGACTTCTAGGGACAGGGACTCCCTTGCAGGGTCCTAGTTTTAGTGCACCAGTGGTCAGTGTCTTGCATGGCTCTGCGCTTCTGGCGTGGGAAGTCGTGTCAGAACTGATGTCCGCGCGCAGGGGCGGCGTCTAAATAGACAGCGCAACGTCATCCCGGCAAACACGACGCAGAGGACGGACGCAGAGTCGACTGACGCCACCTACCCACGCGCAGGGGTACTGCTAAGAAAAAATTCTTCGGATGCAGTCTGACGCCTAGGGGTAATTCTACGGTAAGGAATCTATAACATACATATGTCTCTTACAGATACATCGTTACCGAAGGTAAGTAACTTGTTCTTCCAGTCCTTCCACATTTGTGCTGGTAGCAATTTGTGTACTCCCGCCTTGTGTACCTTGATGATCTATGAATGAAGGAATTTCCTGACAAGAGAGATGTACACAACTAACTCCACAAACCATATAGCTCTGCATTGAGGCACCACATACAAGTTTGTGAGACCGCCAGATTTATTTTACATTGTTCTCCTAAAATCCCTTGTCCGTGGTTAAAGTCATCTCTGTGCAGCTAGACAGCTCTTTGTGGGCTTCAGCAGGGGTGGGATTTTTTTAAAGTATCTACTTGTCTATGGGACGAGATGCTTCATAAATCTACCTGTCCTGTGAAAAAAAAATCCACTTGTTCCTTTTGGTGCCATGCAGCCAGGTGCCCGATTATGGCAGCATTCTCATTACATCCGAGCTCTGATAATGATCTCTCTGATTATGCCAGGGCTCGCATTGTATCAGGATTGGCATTCAGCAAGACTCTGATCTTGCCAATTTTTAGCAAATCTACAGGTATTGGCTGGAAGTAGGTGGGAAGTGGTAGTTCCAAGGTTGGAATACCTTGTACATCTGTGGGTGTGGGTTACTGACAGGTTTAAGAGTATTTACCAACTCCTCTCCAAACTCTTCCACACCGGGAAAGTTTGGAACTTGACTCCTGACAAAGGAGTATAAGGTTTTCCAGAATAGGACAAAGGGGGTGTTGCAAAATTAATTTGCAATCGTTCAGCAGATTTTCAAATGAGAAAATCTACAAGTGTATGTTTGCTAATGTGGAAATGGAATTCAGAAAAGTGTGCATGGAGTTTCATTTCTTGGCCTACTTCTGTAAACTCTTCTGAATTCCTCAAAGTCGGAAATTATCTTCCTTTACACTCCCAAATAAAAGAAATTGAAAGGCATTCAGTAAAACAAGAAAACACCTGGAAAACTGCTCCACCCTCACCAAATGAGGCACATCAAGAGACAGTTTTCAGAATAAAGCGTGGGGTTTTATTAGTGCAACACTCTCTAACAGAAAGGCTTTCCCAGATACAAATACATGTGTGTGTGTGTGTGTGTGTGTGTGTGTGTGTGTGCAAGCAGATAATTATGGTAAAACACATGCAGATAATAAACACTTACAAGTTAGATAATAATGAAACATTCACAAGTGAAATGCAAGGGAGCAAAATCTAGGCAGATAATAATAATGGACATTCAATGCAAGAAACAAGCGCTGTCAAATGCAAGTAATCAAAAAAAAGAAATAAGCACTATCAAATGAACGACTCAAATGTAAAGCGCATGTATACACAGAATGGAAGCATATAAAATATATTCACAAAATACATCAGATAATGCCAATGAAAAAGAACCAATAAATAAAAATACTTCACAGGCTGGTCACTAAGCACACAGACAAAAACGCATGTAGAAATAACTCTATATCTCTACATACATCTCAATACCAATGATCAGAGCAAATACCTCACCGGCTGCAATATCTTCATCTTAGCCCACACTAGACTGGGGGATCCCAAATTACAGTCCTGGGGTCTAGAGACTCCTCAATCCAGAAAATACAGCCCTAAGCAGATGCGTCCGACTCTCAGACGAGAACCCGGTTTCCAAGCCAAGAAACCCCAGTTTTATAATATTCTCAATGCACGAGAAGACACACTCTACAGCAAGGAAACTTACTGGTGCTGGCCAAGCTCCTGCAAGCATTCCTAGACAAATGCTTTCTCACACAACCTCCTCGACATGTTCCAGCCCCTTATCTTAGTGAAGCTTATGAAAGTAGAAAACATCTCCCAAAGTACAGGAAACACCCTCCCAGGGGAAAACAATCTTGAATGTGATTGACCTGAATAACCGTGAGTAACCGGGGTGGGGGGGGGCGGGGGGTGGGTGTGTGTGTGTGTGTGTGTGTGTCAGTGTGTGTGTCAGTGTGTGTGTCAGTGTGTGTGTCAGTGTGTGTGTCAGTGTGTGTGTCAGTGTGTGTGTCAGTGTGTGTGTGTGTGTGTCAGTGTGTCAGTGTGTCAGTGTGTGTGTCAGTGTGTGTGTCAGTGTGTGTGTCAGTCTCAGGCCAGACAGAGTTAGAATTCAAGTTAGAGCACGTTAAAGCCCTTTGGTAAAACTCCATTTCACAATGTACAACATAATGCACATTTGCGCACCACTGCCTACAGCACTATACTCCGAGACAGAGAAGTACATTCCACACATTTCTCTCTCTCATGCCTTCAAACACACGTTCTGTTTTCAGTCAAGGCTGCGTTGAAACACTAGTACTCTGAGGCTATAAGGAGACACGAAATGAAATCACAAGTTAAAATGCAAGTGCACTGAAAATGATGTTGTACATTCATGTTAGAGTAAATTAAAACAATGGTAGTCAAAGCTCATCACATGGTCCCAATACATATGAGTGCATGTAGCACTACAGAAATATACACCAATGTAAGAAGAGCAGGCAGGTTCACTTTTGTGACTTTCCTTAAGAATAGGCCTCTAATTTGTTTTCATGTTGCCCATAACTATTTTACATTGATTCTCTATTAATCTTTGGGGGGGGAAATTGCATGCATCGGATAGACTTTAATGAATAAAGCCTCAAATATATGGTAAATAAAGTTGCACAATAGTTTAGCAATATGTTTTTTCTCTTGGTGCAAATATTCGGATGTATATTTATTACCTGAAAGAGACAATTCGTTCTGGATTCCACACCTTAGAATTACCCCCAGGCGTCAGACTGGATCCGGAGAATTTTTTCCTCAGCAGTACCTCTGCGCGTCGATAGGTGGCGTTGGTCGACTCTGCATTCGTCATTGGTGTCGTGGTTGCCGGAATGACATTGCGGTATCTACTTAGACGCTGCCCTTGTGCGCTGACGTCAGTTTTTTCGTTTTCCGCGGCAGCCAGCGCAGATCCGGAGAGAGCGGTACCTCGAGTCACTTTTTTACTCTGTTTTTTGCGACTTTTGTCGACGCCCGTTTTTGAGTCGATCGACTCCTGGTGCATGGAGGGATGTCACGTCGGACCGGCTTCAAGGCTTGTGACTCCTGTCACAAATTGATGTCGGTCACGGACCCGCACCTCGTGTGCCTTTGGTGCCTGGAGCCCGACCACGACCCAAAGTCGTGCTCCCACTGCCGGGCCATGAACCCAAAGTCTTTGCGGGAGCGGTCCCGAAAACTTCTAGAGGCCCGGCAGTCCGCTCCGCGCCGTTCGAGGTCCCGGTCGAGAGGGAGGTCATGGGACCGGTCGCGGAGCCACCACCACTCGTCATCGAAGTCTTCGGGTAAGTCGAAGCACAAGAAGAAGGCGAAGAAGCATCGTCGCTCTTCGCGTTCTACCCGGCCGGCGGGACACGGGTGGTAGTCGTCCGGCTCCGCCCGCAGAGCCTGTTGGGTCGACTCCGGCCTTCCCTCCCTTTCCGGGATCCGGAGCGACCCCTGCCCAGCTTCGAAGCTTTTACGAAGCCTTACATTCCATCTTCGGGCAGCCGACTCCGCTGGCGCGCCTTCGGGCCCCGCGGACTCGGTTGGGGGCTCTAGGCCTACGATGTCGGCGGCTTCGGCTCCGGCGCCGCAGGGCCCCCAAGGATCCAGGCCTGGATCCTGATCGGCGCCGGTCGACCTCGTGACGCCTCCTGTGGCACCGATTCCAGTGACGACATCTCCGACGCCGGTTGTGTCCCCAGCCGGCGTCGACCCTGGCCTCCCCCTCGATGAGGACACGGAGCCGTACCGACGTCGCCCGACGTCGGGACCAGCGCCGACCGGTACGTTTGTACCCCTGTTCTCTCCTGATGTTTCCTACCGCCCTGAGTGGCTCACAGGAGAGGGTGAGGAGGACTGGGAGGGGTCTGTGGACCCTCTTGCAGACCAGTTGGAGGAACCGGACTGGAGAGAGAGGAGTTGAGTGAGGCCAGTGGTCTGGACACCTCCCCAGACCTTGGCATGCTATCTCCCCCTACCGTGGCTACGGAGGAGGGTGCATCTGCAGTGGTGTTGCGTTGCCGAGGCCCTAAACCTCAAGCTTCCTATGGTGGCGGTCAGGACTAACCTCCTGACGGAGGTGCTTCAACTGGCTGGGCCTCTTCGGAGCCCTTGCTGCTGTTTAATGAGGCCATTATCGACATCCTTTTGGGCACTTGGTCCAAGCCCAACTCAGGGGCTCCTGTGGACAGGATGATTGCCCGACGCCACCTCCTGGCCCCGGGCGACCCCATTTTCCTCTCTTCCCATCCTACCCCTGAGAGCTTGGTAGTCCAAGCCTCAACGTCCAAAGGCGCATTCCCTAACGCACCACCTGATAGGGAATCCAGAAAGCTGGACCACCTTGGGAAGAAGATGTTTTCTTCCTCCAGCTTGGGACTGCAGTCGGGGAACACCGCATGTCTATTGGGCCGTTATTCCCACTGGGTGTGGGACACGGTTGCGCAGGTGCTGCCACAGTGCCGGGAGGATGCCCAGGCCGTGCTCTCCCTTGCTGTTGCCGAGGGGAGAGACACAGCGAAGTTCACCATCCGGTGTGGGCTGGACACTGCCGACTCACTGGGCAGGACGATTTCCACTTCGGTAGCACTGAGACGCTACGTCTGGTTGAGGTCCACTGGTTTTTCAGGGGATGTCCAACCAACGCTTTTGGACATGCCCTTTGATGGCCGTCGCCTGTTTGGCGACAAGGCAGACCACGCACTCGAGCGTTTTAAGGATTCTAGGGCTGCGCCCAGATCCTTGGGTCTCGCTTCCACCTCCCGCCCAGCGCAGTCTGCTTTTCGCCCCTTTCGTGGCTACGGAAGGGGTGCCCCGCCACGTTCCACCCAGAGCCACAGACCTGCGCAAGCTGGCCAGGCTCTGCGCTGCCGAGGACGTGGATCCCACCGCCGTGGGTCAGGGGGCCAGCGGGCGGGCCAGTCCACCAGCGCCCCCTCTGCAGCAGCCTCGAAACCCTCCTAGTCCGACCTTTCAGGCCCATCAATCGCCAGTGGGCGGCAGGATTCTCCATCACCTCCCCCACTGGCTCAACATCACGTCGGACAGGTGGGTTTTGCAGATAGTCCGAAGGGGCTACTCCCTCCCCTTCGAGACTACCCCTCCATCTATGCCACCTCAATTCCATCGCATGTCTAAGGATCACCTGGCCCTTCTCCAACAGGAAGTTATGGCTCTCTTGACCAAGGGAGCCATCGAGCGCGTTCCTGTCCCAGAAGTAGGTTGTTGTTGTTATTCCCACTACTTTCTGGTGCCCAAGAAGGAAAAGGGCCTGCGTGCTATCTTGGATCTCAGGAACGTCAACCGCTTCCTCCGGAAGGAGAAGTTCAAGATGTTAACACTGGCTCAGGTCCTGTCTGCTCTCGACCCTGGAGACTGGATGGTAGCGTTGGACTTGCAGGACGCTTATTTTCACATCCCCGTCCTGCCGACCCACCGGCGTTAGCTGCGGTTCACGGTAGGCCACGAGCACTTTCAGTTTACCGTGCTCCCCTTTGGCCTTACCAGTGCACCTCGGGTGTTCACAAAAGGGATGGCGGTGGTCGCAGCTCATCTGCGCAGATCAGGGGTTCCAGTCTTCCCCTATCTCGACGACTGGCTGTTGAAGGCAGGTTCGCCCCAGGCTGTCGTCTCCCACCTCCAGACTACGGCGGACCTCCTGCATTTGCTGGGGTTCACTATCAACGTACCGAAGTCGCACCTGATTCCCTCTCAGAAGCTCCTTTTCATTGGAGCGGTTCTGCACACAGTGCAGTTTCCGGTTTATCCTCCCGAGCAGCGAGTCCCGGATATTCGGGCTATGAATTCCGATCTTTCAGCCTCTATCCCGGGTTTCGGTCAGACTGACCCTGATGCTACTGGGCCTCATGACCTCCGGCATCCTGCTGGTGGACTATGCCAGGTGGCATATGCGGGCTCTACAGTGGGCCCTGAACTTCCAGTGGGCACAGCATCTGGGGAATCTTTCCGATTGCTGCCAGATCTCAGAGGGCACTGCACACCAATTGCAGTGGTGGCTAACAAACCGGAATTGGATCAACGGCAGATCCCTCTCCTTCCCCAACCAGAGTTCACAGTGGTGACAGATGCATCACTGCTGGGGTGGGGCGGCCACATTGGAGAGGCGGAGATCAGAGGCCTCTGGTGTCCGGCGGAGTCCGGGCTCCATATCAACCTTCTGGAGCTTCGGGCGATTCGTCTTGCACTAAAAGCATTCCTTCCCTCTGTCCGGGGAAGAGTGGTGCAGTTGTTCACGAACAACACCACCGCCATGTGGTACTGCAACAAACAGGGCGGGGTGGGGTCCTGGACCCTATGTCAAGAGGCTCTCCGCCTTTGGACATGGCTGGAACATCAGGGCATATCCCTGGTGGTTCAACACCTGGCAGGTTCTCTGAACGCCAAGGCGGACGAACTCAGCCGCAGGTGCATGATGGATCACGAATGGCGTCTTCACTCGGAGGTGGTGCAAGGTCTCTTTCAGCAGTGGGGAGAGCCTTGGTTAGATCTATTCGCCACCGAAGAGAATGCGCAATGTCAGCAGTTCTGCGCGTTGGAATTTCCAAGGCGGCACTCACTAGGCGACGCTTTTCGTCGCAAATGGAGTTGCGGTCTTCTATACGCCTTTCCGCCTATACCACTTCTGCCCAGAGTGCTGAAGAAGATCAAGTGCGACCGGGCCCAAGTCATTCTTGTAGCCCCGGATTGGGCAGGGAGAGTCTGGTATCCCGAGCTGTTACACATGGCCATCGATCCTCCGATCAGACTGCCTCTTCGGGAGGATCTTCTGTCGCAGCAGCAGGGGACGGTCTTTCACCCGAACCTGTCCAGCCTCCACCTCCTTGCGTGAAGGTTTGAGCGGCGACAGTTAACAGCTTTCAACCTTCCTCCCGTAGTCTGTAATGTTATCTTGGCAGCCAGGCGTCCCTCCACTAAAACGGTATACGCCTGTAGGTGGAACAAATTTGTGGCATGGTGCGCAGCAAAGGCTGTGGATCCCCTTTCTGCTCCCCTTTCAGAAGTTCTCCTCTTTATTCTTTGTTTTGCCCAACAGGGCTCTGCTCTGGGCACTCTCAAAAGGCTATCTTTCGGCCATTTTGGACTTCCTTCGGCTGCCTGACCAGCCTTCTCTTTTCAAGTCCCCGTTTGTAACTTGCTTCCTTAAGGGCATTACTCATTTGTTTCCTCCAACTCCTTTCGTGATGCCCAAGTGGGATTTGAACCTGGTTCTTACTTATCTTATGTGTGTTCCTTTCGAGCCGCTCCATAACTGTCCTCTCAGACTCTTGACCCTTAAAACTGCCTTTCTGGTTGCCATCACCTCTGCTCGCAGGGTGAGTGAGCTACAGGCTCTTTCTTCTAAGCCTCCTTTCCTGGCTGTTCATCCGGACAAGGTTGTCCTCCGCACTAGGCCTTCTTTCCTTCCCAAAGTGGTTACCTCTTTCCATATAGGACAGACCATCACTTTGCCCACCTTCTTTCCGCCTCCGCATCCTTCTAAAGCGGAAGAGAGGCTCCACCGTCTGGATCCAAAACGTGCTCTTTCATTCTATCTGGATCACACAAAACAATTCCGGGTGGATGACCAGCTCTTTGTTGGCTATGTGGGCGCCAAGAAAGGTCGGGACGTGCAAAAACGAACCATCTCCCGATGGGTCGTTCTTTGCATCAAAATCTGCTATTCCTTAGCGAAAAAGGAACCTCCAGTTGGGTTGCGTGCCCATTCCACCAGGGCGACGGCAGCCACTACTGCTTTGGGACTTGGAGTCCCCCTTCTTGACATCTGCCAGGCAGCTACGTGGGCTTCACTGCACACGTTTACCAAACACTACTGCCTGGACAGCCAAGTCCGGCGGGACGGCTTCTTCGGCTGCTCAGTTCTCCAGGACTTTCTGGTGTGAACTTGGTTCGCAGACCCACCACCGAAGTTGGTATTGCTGGGGTATCTATAGTAAGGTGAGGAATCCATAACTAATTGTCTCTTTCAGATGAACAAGTTACTTACCTTCGGTAATGATATATCTGTAAGAGACATAGATTGGTTATGGATTCCTCACCGCCCCACCCATCCTCCCCGTTCTGCGAACTGACTTCTAGGGTAAGGGACTCCCTTTCAGGGCCCTAGTTTTCGTGCACCAGTGGTTAGTGTCTTGCATGGCTCTGTGCTTCTGGCGTGGAATGTCGTGTAAAGAACAGACGTCAGCGCGCGAGGGCGGCGTCTAAGTAGATACCGCGACGTCATTCCGGCGACCACGACGCCAACGACTAACGCGGAGTCGACCGACACCACCTATCGACGCGCAGAGGTACTGCTGAGGAAAAAGTTCTCTGGATCTAGTGTGACACCTGGGGGTAATTCTAAGGTGAGGAATCCATAAGTAATCTATGTCTCTTACAGATATATCTGAAAGAGACACGTTAGTGACAGATTCCCCACCTTAGAATATCCCCAGGCGTCAGGCTGGATCCGGAAAGTTTTTGCGTAGCAGTACCCTTGCGCGTCGGTAGGCGGCGTCGTGCGGCTCCGCGTCCGTCGTCGGCGTCGTGATCGCCGGGATGACGTCGCGGGCAGTACTTAGACGCCGCCCCTGCGCGCTGACGTCAGTTCTTCTTTTTCCGCGCCAGCAAGCGCAGATCCGGGAAGAGCAGTGCCCTGGTCATTTTTTGACCATACTTTTTGGTGAATTTTTTCACTGTTTTTCCATCTTTCAAGGTGTCGTAGGGATGCCCGGCTTCAAGCGATGCGGCGCCTGTGCGCGGATGATGTCCGTCACCGACCCGCATTGGGAGTGTCTCTTCTGCCTCGGCCGAGGCCACGACACGGAGTCTTGTACCGACTGCCAGGCCCTCCACCCGAAAGCTTTGCGAGAGCGGTCTCGAAAGCTCCTCGAGGCCCGGCATTCGGCTCCGCGGAAGCCCCGGTCGCGTGAGAGGTCCAGGGGTCGATCGCGGAGTCCACACCGGTCGTCGGCGTCGAAGTCTTCTTCGTCCGGTAAGTCGAAGCACAAAAAGTCCAAAAGCATCATCGCTCTAGGACTTCGCCTCGCCGGTCTCGCGACTCGGCTGAGGCCCCTCCCGGCACCGTCCCCGCGGCCCCGGACATGCCTGTGGAGTCGCCCCCGCCATACCCGCCCTTCCCGGGTTCGGGGGCGGATCCGGCCAAAGTACAGGAATTCCTGTCGGCCATGGCCCGCCTCTTCGGGCCTTCAGGCCCCTCTGGTGCGCCTTCGGGCCCCGCGGGCCCTGATGGGGTTGCTCCGGCGTCGCCGACGGCTCCGGCCCCGGCGTCGCCCGTGCCTCCAGCCTCGATCCCGGCTCCGGCTTCGGCCCCGGCCTCGATCCCGGCTCCACAACCCCCATCGACGCCGGTCGACCTAACGACACCTCCGCCGGCGCCGATGTCTCCGGTGCCGTTCTCGGCGCCGCCCTGGGCTCCGGGCGGCGTCGTCCCCCTGTTCCTTCCGGCTCCGGACATGGATCCGGACCGACGTCGCTCGACGCCGGCTCCGGCGCCGATGGGACCTTGGGTCCCAACTGTCCCTCCTCCTCCTTATTTTGAACCAGAGGAGGACCAGTTGGACTGGGAGGGGTCTGATGACCCTCTGACACGACACTGTCAGTACGATCAGGACTGGACAGAGAGTCTAGGGAGGCCAGTGGTCTGGATACTTCCCCTGACACTGGCATGCTGTCTCCTCCCGTGGCTACGGAGGAGGGAGCCAATTTTGGTACGGTGTTGCGTAGGGCAGCTGGGGCCTTACGTCTCCAACTTCCTACTTTGACGGTCAAGCCTAACATCTTGACAGAGGTGCTTCAGCCGGCAGCCTCCTCTGCGGAGACTGTGCTGCCGTTTAACGACGCCCTCACTGACGTTCTTTTGGGCGCCTGGTCCAAGCCCAACACAGGGGCTCCTGTGGATCGGAACGTGTCACGACGCCATCGCCCAGCTCCGGGCGACCCCCTGTTTCTCTCTGTCCACCCCACTCCTGAGAGCTTGGTTGTCCAAGCCTCCGCTTCCCAAACCGCCTTCCCTACCGCTCCTCCGGATAGGGAATCCAAACGCCTGGATCAGTTTGGGAAGAAGGGTTTTCTTCCTCCAGTGCTGGCTTGCGGTCCGTCAACACCGCTTGTCTTTTGGGCCGATATACCCACTCCCTGTGGGATTCGGTGGCGGATGTTTTGCCCCAGTGTCCTGAGGAGGTCCAGACACTGCTTTCCCGCGCCATTGCGGAAGGAAGGGATGCGGCTAAATACAACATACGTTGTGGCCTTGACACCGCCGACTCGCTGGGCAGGTCTATTGCAACGACGGTGGCGCTCAGACGCCACGCCTGGCTGAGAACCACTGGTTTTTCAGGGGATGTCCAGAATACTCTCATGGACATGCCCTTTGATGGAGTCGGTCTTTTTGGGTCCAAAGCAGACCATGCGTTGGAGCGCTTTAAGGACTCACGGGCTACTGCCAAGTCCCTGGGCCTTTCTGCTACACGCCCTCCGCTGACTTCTGCTTTTCGCCCCTATCGTGGCCACGGTAGGGGCGCCCCTTCACGTCAGCAGCCCAGCCACCGGCCCGCGCAGCAGGCGTCTTCGCGTGGCCGAGGACGTGGATTCCGCCGTGGCGGATCGGGCAACCAGCGTGCGGGTCAGGCCACCACCTCCAACCCGTCCGCGGCCTCCAAGCCCTCCTAGTCCCTCCTTTCAGGTGCACAGCACGCCAGTAGAGGGCAGGGTCCGCCATCACCTTCCCCACTGGCGTACCATCACCTCGGACAGGTGGGTCTTGGACATTGTCCGAAGGGGCTACTCCCTCCCCTTCGAGACCAACCCCCCAGCCATGCCACCTCAATTCCACCGCATGTCAGGGGATCACTTGGTGCTTCTGCAGAAGGAAGTCGCGGCCCTCTTGACCAAGAGGGCCATCGAGCGTGTTCCGACCCCAGAAGTAGGGCGTGGTTGCTACTCCCACTACTTTCTGGTGCCCAAAAAGGACAGGGAGGACATGCGTCCTATCTTGGACCTCCGGAACGTCAATCGCTTCCTCCGGAAGGAGAAGTTCAAGATGCTCACCCTAGCTCAGGTCTTGACTGCCCTCGACCCTGGAGACTGGTTGGTAGCGTTGGACTTGCAGGACGCATATTTCCACATCCCCGTCCTGCCGGCCCACCGGCGTTACCTTCGGTTCACGGTAGGCCCCGAGCATTTTCAGTTCACCGTGCTCCCCTTTGGCCTTACAAGTGCCCCTCGGGTGTTCACGAAAGTGATGGCGGTGGTCGCAGCTCATCTGCGCCGGGCAGGGGTTTCAGTCTTCCCCTACCTCGACGACTGGCTGCTGAAGGCGGGCTCGTCCCAGGCAGTCGTCTCCCACCTCCAGACTACGGCCGAACTCCTGCACTCGCTGGGGTTCTCCATCAATGTGCCGAAGTCGCATCTGATTCCTTCTCCACAGCTCCTTTTCATCGGAGCGGTTCTGGACACGACGCAGTTTCGGGCCTATCCTCCCGAACGGCGAGTCCGGGATATTCAGGCTATGATTCCGATCTTTCGGCCTCTATCCTGGGTTTCGGTACGGATGACCCTGAGGCTGCTGGGCCTCATGGCCTCCTGCATCCTGCTGGTCAATCATGCCAGATGGCATATGCGGGCTCTGCAGTGGGACCTGAAGTTCCAGTGGGCGCAGCACCAGGGCAACCTGTCCGATCACGTCCAGATCTCGGAGGGGACTGCAAGACAGTTGCAGTGGTGGCTCTCGAACCGGCAATGGGTCATGGGCAGATCCTCTCCCTTCCCCAGCCAGAGCACACAGTTGTGACGGACGCGTCCCTTCTGGGATGGGGCGGTCACATGGGAGAGGCGGAGATCAGAGGCCTCTGGTCTCCGGCGGAGTCCCGGCTCCATATCAACCTTCTGGAGCTCCGGGCGATCCGTCTTGCACTCAAGGCATTCCTTCCCTCTGTCAAAGGGAAGGTAGTGCAGGTGTTCACAGACAACACCACCGCCATGTGGTACTGCAACAAACAGGGCGGGGTGGGGTCTTGGACCCTTTGTCAGGAGGCTCTGCGCCTCTGGACATGGCTGGCACATCAGGGCATGTTCCTGATGGTTCAACACCTGGCAGGTTCCCTGAACGCCAGGGCGGACGAGCTCAGCCG
Source organism: Calotriton arnoldi (assembly GCA_963921515.1). NCBI lineage: Eukaryota > Metazoa > Chordata > Amphibia > Caudata > Salamandridae > Calotriton > Calotriton arnoldi. The sequence goes on along the minus strand of CAWUFW010000616.1, from coordinate 3,771,997 downwards.
CAGGTGCATGATGGATCACGAATGGCGTCTTCACTCGGAAGTGGCGCAAGGACTCTTTCTACAGTGGGGAGAGCCTTGGTTAGATCTATTCGGCACCGAAGAGAACGCGCAATGTCATCAGTTCTGCGCGTTGGAATTTCCAAGGCGGCACTCGCTCGGCGACGCTTTCGTCACGAGTGGAGTTGCGGTCTATTGTACGCCTTTCCGCCTATACCACTTCTACCCAGAGTGTTGAAGAAGATTCGGCACGACCGGGCCCAAGTCATTCTTGTGGCTCCGGACTGGGCTCGAAGAGTTTGGTATCCCGAGCTACTCAATATGAGCGTAGATCCCCCGATCCGTCTGCCTCTTCGGGAGGATCTTCTGTCGCAGCAGCAGGGGACGGTCCTCCACCCGAACCTGTCCAGTCTACACCTGCTTGCGTGGAGATTGAGCGGCGGCAGTTGATTCCTTTCGACTTGCCTCCCGAAGTTTGTGATGGGATTCTGGCAGCCAGGCGTCCCTCCACTAAGGTGGTATACGCCTGCAGGTGGAACAAATTTGTGGCATGGTGCACAGCAAAGGCTGTGAATCCCCTTTCTGCCCCTCTTTCTGAGGTCCTTCTGTTCCTTCTCTCTCTGGCCCAACAGGGTTCTGCCCTGGGTACCATCAAGGGTTATCTTTGTGCTATCTCGGCCTTCCTCAGGCTCCCTGATCAGCCCTCCCTTTTCAAGTCCCCTGTTGTTAACAGGTTCTTAAAAGGCATTACTCACTTCTTTCCTCCTGTTCTGTTTGTGATGCCTCAGTGGGACTTGAACTTGGTTCTTACCTTTTTAATGTGCGCTCCCTTTGAGCCTCTACATAACTGTCCTCTTCGTCTTCTGACTCTGAAGACAGCCTTTCTGGTGGCCATCACCTCCGCTCGGCGGGTGAGTGAGCTCCAGGCTCTATCTTGCAAACCTCCCTTTCTGTCTGTTCATCCAGACAAGGTTGTTCTTCGGACGCGTCCGTCCTTCTTGCCAAAGGTGGTTACTGCTTTCCACATTGGGCAGACCATCACTTTGCCTACCTTCTTTCCGCCTCCGCATCCTTCCAGAGAGGAAGAGAGGCTCCACCGTCTGGACCCAAAACGTGCGCTCTCCTTCTATATTGACCGCACAAACGCTTCCGGGTGGATGACCAGCTCTTTGTTGGCTACGTGGGCGCCAAAAAGGTCGGGCGGTGCACAAGAGGACCATCTCCCGCTGGGTTACCTTGTGCATCAAGACCTGCTATTCTTTGGCGAAGAAGGAGCCTCCTGTTGGGCTGCGTGCCCATTCCACAAGGGCAACGGCTGCTACCACGGCCTTGGGCCGCGGTGTTCCGCTGCCGGTTATTTGTCAGGCAGCTACGTGGGCCTCGCTGCACACGTTTACAAAGCATTACTGCCTTGACAGTCAGGTCCGGAGGGACGGCTTTTTGTCCGTTCTGTCCTCCAGGACTTCCTTGTCTGATCTTTGTTCGCAGACCCACCACCGGGGTTGGTATTGCTGGGGTATCTATTCTAAGGTGGGGAATCTGTCACTAACGTGTCTCTTTCAGATGCACAAGTTACTAACTTGTGTAACGATATATCTGTAAGAGACAGTAGTTGGTGACAGATTCCTACCGCCCCACCCATCCTCCCCGTTCTGCGAACTGATTTCTAGGGTTAAGGACATCCCTTTCAGGGCCCTAGTATTTTTCAGACACCTATGTCAGCTTCTTGCATGGCTCTGCGTTCCTGGCGCGGAAAGTCGTGTACAGAACTGACGTCAGCGCGCAGGGGCGGCGTCTAAGTACTGCCCGCGACGTCATCCCGGCGATCACGACGCCGACGACGGACGCGGAGCCGCACGACGCCGCCTACCGACGCGCAAGGGTACTGCTACGCAAAAACTTTCCGGATCCAGCCTGACGCCTGGGGATATTCTAAGGTGGGGAATCTGTCACTAACTACTGTCTCTTACAGATATATCGTTACACAAGTTAGTAACTTGTGCATTGTTACCGAAGGTAAGTAACTTCTTCTTTAAAGCAAACTCTCACCAATTTTGTTTTCAGTTTTCTGCATACATTTGCATATACCTGTGAAGCATTTTGGGAGAATTTTAGGTAGCCTGACATGTTCACGTTTTTATATTGAAACCATTGTCAGTAATGCAGGCTGAGCTCACTGTGTTTTTCTTGGAGTACTTACACTATTTAGTAGACGTTTAATTGAAGAATCCTATATAAAAGTTTGAACAACTTATAAATAAAGATACAAATTGTGCTTTGGTTGCAGACAATCGTCTATTAAAGACCCATGCTTTCGTACTTAAACTGGCAGCAAAACGGTTTGTGCTGCAGGGAGTTGGGCTTACTTTTCCAATGGACAAAATAACCATGAACACTTTTTGTCCTTTACCCCGAACATCGTGTCATGGATCTCCTTCAATAGGAATTCACCAACCCTGTTTCAAGTCTCCTATGTCAAGGAAAGGGGTTTCAAAGCATCTCCCGGTGCCTAGTACTGTGCAGCAGTTGTAATTTCCTGGCCATCTTGGGGTTCCTTCTGGAAGATGCATTGCCAGTCTTGGGCAACCTCCCTTTGCAAAAAGCTGCTACTTAAAATTATTTATGCCCATTTTTGAGTGTCGCAAGTACCATGCTGCCCATGATGGAAGCCAACTTTCTTAGTACTTCAGTTTAGGGCAGTGATACTCAAAGTACGGCCCAGGGGCGGCATGCGGCCCTCCTGACCTTTACATGTGGCCCCCTGAGCCGCAGCACTGGGCTGCTGCTTACTCAACTCAGCACTAACATAAAAAAAAATGTTAAACATACAGCAAGCACTTATTTAAAGGTTAATTGCAGTTAAACAAAAAGAAGTAACCAGGCCCTTAACTGTAGGAACGCCTTCATTTTTAAAAGCAGCAAACATGTAAAAATAGGATAGTCTTTTCAAAATTCAAAAAGTGTATTTCATTGGCCTGTAGAACCAATTCACCTTAGTTATACAAATTATAACAGTGCATTTAGAAGTATTTTTTCAAACATGAATTTAGAAATGTTCATGCTTCCCACCCTGACAACAAGGCCATTAGTGATTACATCCAAGCACAGGAGATGGTTGTACAGCAGCCATCCTGAAGTCATGTAGTTTGAGGTCCTCTCATATGTGATAATGAAGAAAAAGAAGGGAAATTGAAATAAAACAATTGCCCAGGGTCAGACAATTTGGTCAAGTGGAAAAGCCGGGATTCATCCCAGGTTATCTGGTTTCACATTGCGCAATTGAGTTCAGCCAGTAGATATACATGCTTTGCTTCCCCTACACCCACTTTACACACCTCCTCCCCCCTGGCATCAGCGCGGCCCTCGGTCACACTAAAGACCAAACTTTACGTCCCCCGGGAAAATGTTTGTGAGTACCCATGGATCTGAAAGAGACACGTTAGTGACAGATTCCTTACCTTAGAATATCCCCAGGCGTCAGGCTGGATCCGGAAAGTTTTTGCGTAGCAGTACCCTTGCGCGTCGGTAGGCGGCGTCGTGCGGCTCCGCGTCCGTCGTCGGCGTCGAGATCGCCGGGATGACGTCGCGGGCAGTACTTAGACGCCGCCCCTGCGCGCTGACGTCAGTTCTTTCTTTTTCCGCGCCAGTAAGCGCAGATCCGGGAAGAGCAGTGCCCTAGTCATTTTTTGACTAAGTTTTTTGCTGATTTTTCACTGTTTTCTCCAAGTGTCTCGACTCCGTAGTTGTCGGTAGGGATGCCTGGCTTCAAGCCATGCGACGCCTGTGGTCGAATGATGTCGATCACAGACCCGCATCAGGAGTGTCTTTACTGCCTCGGCCGCGACCACGACACGAAGTCGTGCCCCGACTGCCGGGCCTTGCACCCGAAGGCTTTGCGAGAGCGGTCTCGAAAGCTCCTCGAGGTCCGGCAGTCGACTCCGCACCACGCCAAGCCCCGGTCACATGAGAGGTCGAGGGGCGGGTCGCGGAGTCCTCATCGGTCGTCGGGATCCAAGTCTTCGCACTCCTCCGGTAAGTCGAAGCATAAGAAGTCTAAGAAGCGTCATCACTCGACGACTTCCCCTCGCCGGTCTCGCGACTCGGCTGAGGGTCCTGTCGGCACCGTCCCCGCGGCTCCGGGAGTGCCTGTGGAGCCGCCCCCGCATTACCCGTCCTTCCCGGGTTCGGGGGCGACTCTGGCCGAGATACAGGAGTTCCTGTCGGCCCTGGCCCGCCTCTTCGGGCCTCAAGGTCCCCCCGGTGCGCCTTCAGTCCCGGCGGGCCCTAGTGGGATTCCTACGGCGCCGCCGGCGACTCCGGTCCCGGCGCCGCCAGCGACACCAGCCCCGGTCCCGGCACCGGCTCCGGCCTCGACCCCGGCTCCGGTGCTGCCACAACCCCGATCGACGCCGGTTGACCTGACGACACCTCCACCGGCGCCGATCTCTCCGGTGCCGTTCCCAACGCCGCCCGGGGCTCCGGGCGGCGTCGTTCCCCGCTTCTCTCCGGATCCGGACAAGGTGACGGACCGGCTCCGACGCCGATGGGACCTTGGGTCCCGCATGTCCCTCCTCCATATTTTGAACAAGAATTGGAGGACGCAGAGGACTGGGAGGGGGCCCCACCCATCCTCCCCGTTCTGCGAACTGATTTCTAGGGTTAAGGACATCCCTTTCAGGGCCCTAGTATTTTTTCAGACACCTATGTCAGCTTCTTGCATGGCTCTGCGTTCCTGGCGCGGAAAGTCGTGTACAGAACTGACGTCAGCGCGCAGGGGCGGCGTCTAAGTACTGCCCGCGACGTCATCCCGGCGATCTCGACGACGGACGCGGAGCCGCACGACGCCGCCTACCGACGCGCAAGGGTACTGCTACGCAAAAACTTTCCGGATCCAGCCTGACGCCTGGGGATATTCTAAGGTAAGGAATCTGTCACTAACTACTGTCTCTTACAGATATATCGTTACACAAGTTAGTAACTTGTGCTTTAAGGGATACAGCGTTGTTCAACAATAAGTTGTGACGTTTTGTGTTTGCAGTTGGATAAGCAAGCTCCAAGTGTCTAACAAATTTGATATATACCAAGTGTACATTTACAGTACCACAAACGTGTAAGAAACAGTCCTTGTGTAAAAGTTGTTCTGTGGCCAGATAGATTTGAGGGTATGTCTCTGAAAAACACTCAGAAGGAAATAATTTCCACCACAGTGGCAAACCCCAGGAATGAAACCGAGAATAACTTGGAAACAAAAAGACTCGTAATTTAAACATCAGGAGAAAACATAAATCTTAGGGCAATCCTTGATAAAAGTTTTACATTATGAATTCACAGTACAGTTCTGCTACCTGCTGTGCTTAACTCACAAGGCAAAAAACGTAACTGAAGTAATATTTTTACTGATGGAAAGGACACTATGCTCATGATTGACAGTAACTCCAATTATTCTGCCAAACAAGGAGAAAACTGTTGGTTGACCATCCTTCTCCATCCAAATTGCCAAACTATGGAATTCACTCCCAGCAAAGTCTACCGCAAAACACCTGGAGTTTAGAAAAATACTGAAATCCTGTCTCTTCTCTAGCTTACCCCCAGAGTACAAACTAGAAAAAGGGTATTGCTGTCAGCAACTTTTAGTACACGCATAATCCGGAGGATACACCTCTGAAATTACAAATAAAAACGTCATCGTGCACTTGAGCTCTTTGTCTTGACACTGCTTGTAAAACATCACAAAAAATGCACGACTTGCAAAACAGGCTCACTCCTGTTAACTGAATCGGTCTCTTTCTGCCCAGTACTACTTGTCCTTCCAAACTACCCCTCCTGAGCTCTCCCCCACCCTGCTCACAGACGCAGCCATGATACCATGATCCACAATACGTCGTGTAACTGTATTCTCTACCAACACTACTGCCATCTGATAAAACAGTACTCTAAGACAGCCAAACAATAGCATAATACACTTTCTATACTGCAAGCTCACTATTCCCACATAGATATCTATACATAAATGAAGCATCTGCAACAATAAAAATTAACAGCTAACTTTCTCCAGACTAATACCTGCATGCAACTAATCGGTATACCAACTCTTAAAAATGTTGCATCATATACGAGTAATAGCAACGCTTAGAGCATAACCCTGGGCTCCATGGAGAAGCATAGTACTCTCTGCAAAGTGCTTCATCAGGGGCAGTGAATTCTTTTTAACTATATAATACAATAAGCAAGCTGATCATTTTATTGTCAGGAATCCCTAGTCTTGAAAAATGATGCGGCTTGAATATTGAATTTGCCACTCTTCCTTCTTTAGCATGCCCTTTGTTCATGTCTTTAGGTGACCTACCAGCTGAAAATACCTTGCACAGCTTTATGCATGGTCGTAATGCTCCAGCGGTCGCTGAACAGGTTGCAGTGGTTCTCCATTTTCATGTTATGTGGCGGAGTGACGCTGGTTCAGTGGAATCCCGCACAAGCAGGAAAGGTTCAGGTAAGCAGCATCAAATAAACGATACGAGCAGTGTTTGTAGACCTGTTCAGAATATTCACATGGACATTTTCAGTGTACCAGTTCATTAATTTTATTAATGTTTGTTTGCAAAAAATTAATGTACACTCACTTGCTGAATACAGATTCAGTAGAATGAATCCATATAACTGAGCTAAAGTGGGGTTTCTCAGAGCCTTCAATGGAGAGGCGGAAATTGTTAAAATCCAAGAGAAAAACATTGTGTCTTCATGTGGAGTTCAAAAGAATGACTTACTGGATTTATAGGCAACTGGTTTGTATATATTACTGAAGATCACTGGATGTAGAATGTGTCATAGACTCATGATTCAACTTCAAGAAGTGATTGTTTATCTGGTACAGGTTTTACTAGCTACCAGAGGAGACGCCCGAGTTAAGCATGACAATAAAGGTCCTTGTTGAGGTCCGATTTGAAATTGAATGCAAATTGGAGATCGTAGTAGATGACATATGGAATGTGGGATGCAGTGATAAACCAGACCATCACATTGGCTCTTTGAATGTTCACGCAGTTGGCAGTGCAGAGGTGGCAAGATTCCAAACTTATGAAACATATAGAATTTAATGTGAAGTGCATGCGTTCTGTGCATCGCTGCACTCTGCACCACTCTACTCTGTGACACTGCGCTCTGCAACACTGCACTCTACTCTGCACCACTCAACGCCACTCTACTGCACTTTACACCAATGCACTCTATGCCACTACATTCTATGCCAATGCACTCTATGCCACTTTACTCCATGCTCTGCACTCTACGCTACACCTCTGCCCTGCATGACTCAACTCTACTGTGATACAATCTACTCTGCACCACTGCACTCTACTCTGCACCACTTTACGCCACTGCACTCTACACCACTCAACTCTGCATCACTGCACTCTACACCACTAAAAACCAATGCACTTTACGCCAGTCTACTCTGCACCACTGTACTTTACGTCACTTCACTCTATGCCACTCTATTACACTTCACTCTGACACTACACTCTACGATACTCCACTCTATGATGCTCTACTTCACTCTGTGCCACTCCACAAAACTCCCTCTATGCCACTCCATGCCACTTCACTCCACTCTTTTCTGTGACACACTACTCCATTATACTCCACTCTGACACTCTTTGCTGCTTCACTCTACGCCTCTCGACTTTACAACACTCTATTCCACTCTATGCCAGTCCACTCTCCTTCACTACTCTACGCCACTCCAGTCTGACACTCTACTCTACAACACTCTACTCTAAACAACACCTTCTACGTGTCTCCACTCTACGGCACTCCACTCTTAAGACACTCTCCTTCACTCTGACACGCTACTCAACTCTATGCCAGTCTACTCCACTCTATGCCCTTCCACTCTAAGACACACTACTGCCTCCACTCCACACCACGCTACACCACTCTACGCCACTCCATAGCATTCCACTTTACTACACTTTACAACACTCCTCTCCACACCACTCTCCTTTACCCCACTAACTTTTAAGTATGCTTAACAGCAGCAACGCTGGTGTACAAGATGGCTAAAAAATATTGGCAAAGCCAGTAGCTCTTGCATAGGCGAGACCTATTGGCTTTGCCAATGCTTGTTTTTGTAAGTAGTGATTGTATGTGTCTGTTAGTTGGGTGACATGGCTAAAAAAGGAGAGGAATTTGAGAAGGATGCTTGGTAGTTCATAGTAGTTAGAAAGGCATGGGATGAGTCATAGAGAAGAGGGATAGGACAAAAGTTGAATGAAGAAACTTTTTTATATAAAAGAAACTGAAATTATCTTGTACATAGCTACACATGCACGTGACACTTGGTAAGATTGTATTGGTTGGTGAAAACCGCTCTATATGAATACCCATATGAGCACAGAAGCAGTGATATTTACATTCTCATGTGCACAGTTCTCTTGTAGGGAGGTATGACATTTTTTCATTACCTTTCTCAGAGTTTTAGTAGCAGGCATTAACTCTTTTATAGCTGCACCCTTTATGTGCATAGAAGCAGCAAACATGGCATTGTCTGATATACACGTGTCTTGTGGTGTATTATACTTTGCTCTCCCTACATGAATATATCTGCTTATTACAGTAAGCATTGTTCAATGGCACATGCGTATACACTCACATATAACCATATATATACCTACATACATACACACACACACACACATATGTTTGTGTATATATTATATATATGTATGTGTGTATGCATATACCTATTATACATACATACATACATACATACATACATACATACACACATATAAGACATATTTTTATGAGGGTTTGTGCCACTGGTTTTCAGTGTCCAGAATTGGAGGATATGGTGTGCTCGCATGTTCTACGAGTCTTATTCACCTCATGAAATTGAAACACATGTTTTCTATATCATATAAAGCCATTAGAAAGCCTCAAAATCTTGTATGGCTATATGGGGTAAAACATGTAGGTGGTAATTGCACTGCATATTTCTGAAAGACTGTTCTTTCAGAAGAACTGACAACTGAAAATGATTGTAAATAGTTTGGGATTCTGGAAAAAAGTTATTGTTTAAGGAAAATCAACTTGCTGTAAATAAATGCATGTGAACTAAGTCCGTTACAGACAGTGGCCATTTTCTTGTGTATTCCTCTGGCCAACAACTGAACAGCAATTGAACAGATTGATAAGAAATTTGTGGACACATTTATACAATACTTATTCAATAATTTCTAACAGCTCAAGGGAATTCTAACTGCTTGCTACTCCTCATAGATAAAGTATATATTTAAGTCACCCCTAGGGTAGGCTCTAACACAGCCCAGAGGGCAAGGTGCAGTATATTTAAAAAGTTGGACATGTACTTCTAGGTTGTACATGTCCTGGTAGTGAAAACCTCATACATTTTGCTTTTCACTGCTGCAAGGCTTACCTCTCCCATAAGATGACTTTAGGTTACCTTATTACATTTAATAAGTGATAACTTTCAATTAGGAGCAAGTAGGTTTGCCGCGTTTGGTGTCTAAGGAAAAGTCATTTAAAACCCTCTTTAATAGTAAAGATGGATTTTAAGTCACAATTCTGAAAATGGCACTTTCGTAAAGGTCAAAAACTGGATCTAGCTGTATTATTTCAAACACAAATTAATTTTTTTAACTAGGTCAAGTAAATTAATTGGCTTGGCCCCTGTGTTTATTCACAATTCTTTTAATAATCATTTTAACACATGGAACAACATACATTTCATAAAAGGACCACTTTTTTGTGTACATAACCATGCCACACAGAACTGTGCTGAATTTATCAGTCCTCTACACAAATAGCATATAACATAATCGACTGTGAATTGTGCAAAAAGGAATATAAACACCTAAAAAATCAAATTCTCTATTCACATTATTAAGCAAACCTGAGAAAGTACTCTTAGTACAAGTCAACTAATTTTAACAAGAAACAGAGGTAACCAATCACCCTCTAGAAATGTCTCCTATTTCGAATCTGGCACCAAAGAGAAGTAGTGGGCCCTCAGACCCAACTCTTCAGTATACACCTGGACCTGTAGATACGACAGAAGAAGGACTGCTGTGCTGTACTGCTCTGCTACCAGAAGGACTGCTACTCTGCTGCCCTGCTTGCTGAGAAGGAAGACTGGATCTGCACCCTTCATCCCAGGCTGAAGTGACTCCATGCTGACTGACCTCCTGTTCTGAGCTACAGGGAAATAACAAGGTCTAGAGGCCTCCCTGCATCTGCCCAGCTGACCTGCTGCCTGGACCTGTAACTGGGCCTGCCAGAGCCCTGCTGGCCTCTGCTAGAGAGAGTTCCTGATCCCCAAAAAGTGCCTCTCGGATCCTGGACCCTTGGTGTGGCATCAGTTGATCTCCCCTTCCGGAAAACAAGAAATCCTGAAGTTTAGGGCTCTTTATGACTGCAACTGGCCTGTTTGCGCTGACAATTTGCTGCCCACATGACTGCCAATGCGAAGCTCCAGTGAACCAGACTCTTAGCGCTGCAGTGACCACCAGCAACAACCTCCAACGCGAAGCTCCAGTAACGAATATCAGAGACACCCAGCCTAAGGTTCGTGCTACAGTTACAACCATCCATAAAACTCCCCCTGCTCCTCGCGCCCCCCTCACGAGTGAAGCTCTTTGCCCTGGACTTCAGAAGGTGACCTTTTCTACGGGACTAACCTAGCCCCTGTATCCAGCCCTTGCTCCATTATGGTTGGCCTCAACTTGTGACTTTCACCCGGTCTTGTACGACCAGATACCCGAAAGTGGAGCTTTGTGCTTTTAGGCACTAAACTTACCTTAAATCTTTGGAATTGCATATCTCTGCTTCTACTGATTGGATTTCATCATTTTAGTTTCAAATAATTTATTGCATTTTACGCTATGTTTCTAAATTGGTGTGGAATTCTTCCTGTGTTGTGTTTTCACTTTATTACTGTTTGAAGTGCTGCATAAATACTTTACACACTGCCTCTAAGTTAAACCTTACTGCTTTGTGCCAAGCTGCCAGAGAGTTAAGCACAAGTTAATTTGAGTTTTGCTTGTGACTTCACCCTTATAGGAATTGTGGTTGTAGCTTGAGACGAGTTTCACCCTCCTCAACCAATAACAAATTTCCCACAATTAGATTATAATGAAAACCTGCACCACCATTATGCATTTGAGAGATTTAGTCATTTCCCCCCAACTTGTTCCCAAAGATTTGGGCCTTAAAGAAAAGCCACAGAGGGTCACCAAATAGCATTGTGGCACACTGACATTTGAAGAAATTGTAATCACCTTACCTCCTGAATATTTTGCAACAAGATCACACAAACAATGCAAAAACAGGATGAAGGTAAAAATGCTGAGACATTGAGGCTGCTGATCAGCACACCAGTGTACTGTCCCCTCAGACCTGCTAGGTCCCTATGACTAGAACCCTGCCTGAGTTTGTCAGGCAAAGTAAGTCGCAAGGCTGTTCTCACCATTGATTGTTGTGGCTTACCCAAATATGATACTCACAGTGCATTGAAAATATTGTCTAATTTTGAAATGACCATCAGATTATATACTGACCATGGATAGATCATATCTCGACTACCCCCAGTATTTTTAGAAAATGTGAGCATAATTTACAAAATACCAATACAACTAAATTTAAGCACAGCATTTATTTGTCAAATCATGACGGCAAAGAGACAATATAGAAACAGAAATAAATCTGAGGAGCTAATGTTTGGTTGATGGAAAATAGTGATTTAATTTACCACTCCACCAGTGATTCTTGCAATGCCTTCAATGTGCATAATTCCATAGTGTAGGAAGCTGGCTCTCTAAATGGTACACAAAAAGAGGGGTGTCAGACATCTGCAAATACACACAATAGTCAATAAATGATACACATGACTCAATAAGGAGATCCACACCAATTTATAAAAATAACACGTATCTTTATATTTGCTTAGGCACGAGAATCAGTACAGTCAGGTAAGTACGTTTTTCAAGAGGAATACTTTTGCATTTAAAAAGCTGCAATGTTATCCAATTGGAGGAAAAACAAGTACAGCATTCAGGTACAGTACAGCGACTCACAAGACCAGTCTCCTGGACCTAAGGTGAGTATGGGGCAAGGTCCAAGGCAGCACCCACAGGTCACCTCGAGCGGCACTGGGGCGGCCGGGTGCAGGGGTGCTTTTTAGCGTTGGGTGCCCAATGTTATCCTATGGGTGAAAAACATGTACTGCATTCGGGCACTTCACTGTGATTTACGGGACCAATCTCCTGGACTTAAGGTGAGTATGGGGCAAGGTCCAAGGCAGCATCAACAGGTCACCTCAGGCGGCACTGGGGCGGGTGCAGAGGTGCTTTTCAGAATCGATGCCCAATGCTATCCTATGGTGATCGGTCCGGTCGAAAGAGGCCGCAGGCTTGGACTGGGAAGCCAGTTGGTCTGAACATCAAGAAGGGCTCAGGTCTCACGATGCTTGGGGACACCTTTGGTCCTCTTCTCCATGGGCCAGGGGCGATGGTGCAGAGTTGTCTTCAGGTGTCGGATTTTCATCACTGGGAGCACTCACTGTCGAGTGGGCCTGCAAACAGAGGCTGCAGGTGGCGTTTGTAAGTCCACAGTGAGCAAGTCCAGGGTGGGCTTTCTCCCTGGAGGGCCGGGGGACCACGCTGGCACCGTTGGCCCACTTCAACTAGGGCTAAGCGGCACGGGTGCTTTCCGGTGTATGGTTTTGGCAGTCCGGAGTCCTCTAAGGTCTCTTTGGATCCCTGCAGGATGCAGGGAAGCAGCTCTACTGCTCCACAGAAGTTCCTGCATCTTGGCAGAAGTGCTGGCAGTCCTCCCAGGCTTTTGGAGGCACAGTAGCTTGCAGAATGAGTCGACTTTGGCGCAATCGTCTGGAACAGCAGACAGGCCAGCAGGGTTGCCGCCAAGTCAGTTGCTTCTTCTACAGTTTTGCAGCGTGAATCTTTCTGGATTCACTATGCTGTGCATTATTCCGCCATCTCGTGGTTGGGTCCGGATTCGTAGTCTTTTCTTTGTTTTTGTCTTTTTTTTTTTTTTTTTTTGTTGGCCCAGGTGGGCGGCGACGCCCACCATTTGGTGTCTTCGGTGACGTCGTCGCGCTTCCGGCGGAAGCTCCCACCTTTGGTAGCCATCTTCAGATTCTTTTTCCGCCGTGGGGTCTGGATCGTTGCCGAGAAGTTCCAGAAAGTTGGACGAAGAATCTCGAAAAGTCGAAATTTCATCACAGAAGATATACTACTGAGACACCGGACGACGACACTAGTACCGGAGAAGAAGGACGACGAGGTAGAAGGTCCACGACCGAAATCTCGACGCCTACAGAGAATGCGCTCACAGGGGGCTCCCTAAGCGCGGTTATGGACAAGACTCCGTTCAAGTTCTGCAGAAATTGCCACCACAAATACGCCCAAAAAGACCAGCACCCAGTCTGCAACCTCTGCTTGCCGCTCGACCACGCCAGCGAAGACTGCAACGCGTGCTCGGCGTTCACCCCGAAGACCCTCCGGGTGAGAGACAGACAGAGAAGGGCGAATTACAGCATGCAGGGCCAGGGACCAGCACCATCTCTCCGAGACCTGGGTCTCTCGAGCGGAGAGGAGGACAACATCGCAGAGGGACCAGAGGACTGCGCTGTCGTCGAAATCGAAAAGAAAACGTCGAAGGAGGTAAGGGAGTCGTCGACCCCAAAACACCAAAGCGACGCTCGAAAGAGTGAAGCCAGAATCCCTAGCGACACTGCCAGAAGTGTAGCAAAGTCCACCAAGGGAGCGTTGCCGCCGAAACACTCGACGAAAGCAACAGCACCAAGGGACAAACAGCCGAGCGGATCCTTGGACAAGGACTCTCAATCGGCGAAAGCCTCCGAAAAACGAAGGCGTCGAAGGTCGTCCCCGAAAAGGAAACCTCGACACCGAGAAAGGAAGGCCCGGCGTCTGTTTCGACGACCGCGACCGCGAAGAGAGGCACTGCACCACTCGACGCCGAAAAGGCCCACGAGATGGCGAAAAAGAAGAGGAGGCTCGAGGCAGAGATGGCGAGCATCCTGCAACGCAAAAAAGACTTCGACGAGAAGATGAAACAATACGCTATTCCGTTGAAGCAAGCCCACGAGGCAGTCGAGGAGTTCGAGGTCGAAGTCGACGAGGCCCCGGGGACACCCGAACAGCTCGAAGAACAGGACGAGGAATACTACTACTTCGAGGCCGAAGGCGAAGAAGAGATGCTGTCTTACAGGGACTCGGCGTCCTCTGAAGTACAAGACCTAGACTGGCAAGACCTCGACACAGAGTCACCAGAAGAAGGGGTAGACACTTACCCCTCGAGACCTTCGCCGCCAGACGACATCGGAGTCTACAATGAGGTCGTGCAGAAGGCTGCAAACACTTATGGGGTCGAAATGCAGGAGGAAAAGACAAAAGCAGGTTTCCTCTTCGAAACCCTGCTCCCCCAACAGACAAGGAGTCAATTTCTACCCATGTTACCTGGCGTTCTCGACCAGGGAAGGGAGGCCTTCAGGGAACCAGCAATCTGCAAGGCGGTTACCCCTAGGAGCGAAAAGAAGTATAAGCACTCCACAAAAGATCCTGCATACATACAGGGGTCTGTACCAGCAGACTCCATTATCGCTGCAACAGCCAGGAAGAGGGCCGGTGTGCCCACCAACACAGGCCCACCTCCAGACAAGGAGAGCAAAAGAATAGACCTCACAGGACGTAAGGTGGAGAGGAACGCAGCCATACACTGGCGTATCGCCAACTCCAACGCCCTCATCAGCAGGCATGCATACCAGCATTGGGCAGAAAAGAGCCAGCTCATTAAGCACCTGCCAGAAGAACACCAACAAAGGGCCAATTACCTAGCGGAAGAAGGCAAGGCCATCGCGAACACTTGCCTAAAGTCAGCCTTGGACGCAGCAGAGAACTCCAGCAGGCAAATGATGATAGGGATGACTGAGAGGAGACACGCATGGCTCAGGATCTCCGGCTTCAAACCAGAAGTACAGAGCAACATCATCAACACACCGTTCGACGGTGAGAAACTGTTTGGAGCAACAGTTGACAACAAATTAACACAACTAAAGACGGACAACGAAACTGCAAGGTCCATGGGAGCGCTGCAGTTCAGGGGATGAGAAGAGGGAACCCCTCAAGGCGAGCCAGTGGTAGAGGAGGCAATGCACCTACCACTTCACATCAATCACAACAACAAGGGTACCAAGGGAACAACCAGGGCCAAAACCTGCAGGGACAACAGCAGCAGAATTGGCAGTACCAACCCAGAGGACGGTCCTTTCGAGGCGCGGGTACGGACGGGGACAGGCCCGAAGAGGGGCCAGCAGCCCGCCTCAAAGTGACTCCACACACATAACAAGCCCCCCACCGTTAACACCAAGGTTGAGGGGAAGTCCGCAAAAGGAAAATATAAAGAGCAGAAGCACACAGCAAATAACCACCGAGCATACGACACCAGTGGGAGGAAGAATAAGAAAATTTCTCACACAATGGAGGAAAATTACCACAGACAAATGGATACTAAACACCATACAGCACGGGTACTGCATAGACCTCCAAAAACACCCGCCAGGGAGAAGACCAAGACATCGGTCAATACCCGCAAGAGAACTAGCCCTCCTCCGCCTAGAAGCAGAGGAACTGCTACAAAAAAATGCAATAGAACCAGTTCCAAACAACGAAAGGAACAAGGGAATATACTCAACGTACTTCCTAGTGCCAAAGGTAGACGATACACTAAGACCTATACTGGACCTCAGATTCCTGAACAAGTTCGTAAAAACCCAAAAATTCAAGATGACTTCACTTCAGGAAGTAATACCCCAAATCCAAGAAGGGGATTACATGGCGACCTTAGACCTAAAAGATGCATACCTGCACATACCCGTCAACCGCAAACACAAACGGCTATTAAGATTCGTGATAGGCCACGATCACTACCAGTTCACAGTGCTAGCCTTCGGACTAAAGTCCGCACCAAGAGTGTTCACGAAATGCCTAGCAGCAGCTGCAGCGCACCTTCGGAGGAGGAGCATACATGTATACCCCTACCTCGACGACTGGCTGGTAAAAGCAGGATCATACAGACTCTGCAAAAAACACATCAAACAAGTCATAGAAACACTGTCCACATTAGGTTTCTCAATACATTGGGAAAAATCGTCAACAGAACCCCAACAAATCAAGATATTCTTGGGGGCACAAATAGACAGCACACAGTCCAAGGTGTTCCCCAGCGACAAGAGAAGTATAGCGCTCCTGAGGGAAACACGTCATTACCGCAAGGGGCAAGTTCTGACAGTGAGGACGGTGAGCAGGCTAATGGGAATGATGGCATCATGCATCCACCTTGTCCCGCATATCAGACTGCACATGAGACCGTTCCAGGAATGGATACAACAGCAATGGTCACAAGCCACAGGGAGTTGGGAAGATCTAGTGGTTGTCACACACGCAGTGCAGAAAGAAATAGCGTGGTGGAAAGAAGAGAACATATTACAAGGGAAGCCATTCCCACAGCCAACTCCAACAGTGACCATCACAACAGACGCCTCACAGCAGGGCTGGGGCGCGCACATGACCAGACTCCGCGTCAGGGGGCTCTGGTCACAACAAGATGCAGTGAAACACATCAACTACCTAGAACTCAAAACTGTGTTCCTAGCCTTAAAAGCCTTTCAAAAGCAGCTTTACGGCCAGCGAGTGCTGATACAAACAGACAACACAACTGCAATGTTCTACATCAACAAGCAAGGTGGGACACAATCTGCACCGCTGTCAAGTCTGGCACAACAGATCTGGAGATGGGCCATCCCTCCAAGGATAGACCTGCTAGCAATACACCTCCCAGGAATAGACAATGTAGAAGCAGACCGACTCAGCAGGCAGACGTCTGCATCCCACGAATGGGAACTGAACCAACAGGAGGTGCAGCAACTGTTCCAAAAGTGGGGAACACCACGGATAGACCTCTTTGCAACACCCCACAATGCAAAATGCCAACATTACGCATCCAGACAGCCGGACCAAAGGTCCCTAGGGAATGCCCTATGGATAAGTTGGTCGAACGAATTTGCTTACGCTTTTCCCCCGATACCACTGTTACACAAAGTACTCAGCAAATGCAGGAGCAGCAGCATGACCCTCATACTGGTGGCACCTCAGTGGGCCAGACAAACATGGTTCTCACAGATTATGGAAATGGCGCAGGAACCAGCACACAGGTTCAGCAGAAGGAAAGACCTCCTCACAATGCAAGACGGAAAAGTGCTCCACCCAGAACCAGACAGCCTCAGCCTAGCAGCATGGCTCCTGAGGACCTAGAATTCGCACACCTCAAACTACCTCCAAGCACCATGGCAGTACTCAGAGAAGCAAGGAGACCCACTACAAGAAAATGCTACATTGCAAAGTGGAAAAGGTTCTCACAATGGTGCATTACAGAGGGACTGCAACGAAAAGTCACAAAAGAATCAACAGTACTGCGATATTTAACACACCTACTACAAAGCGGGCTGAGCTACTCGTCACTAAGGGTTCACCTAGCAGCCATAGTGGCCTACACCAGGGGAGAAGCGGTGAAAAGCTTCTTCACCTCCCAAGTGGTCAAAAGATTCCTGGAAGGGGCTAAAAGAATAGCCCCCTAAAGGATGCCAGCCCCAAGCTGGAACCTCAACACTGTACTGACACAGTTGATGAAATCACCATTTGAACCCATACACAAGAGCACACTGCACATGCTCACACTAAAAACGGCTTTCTTAGTGGCTATCACGTCACTGCGAAGAGTCAGTGAACTACAGGCTCTCACACTACAAGAGCCCTACTTGCAAATACACAAGGACAGAATTGTCATGAGGACGGACCCACACTTCCTGCCAAAGGTGGTGTCGCGGTTCCATATCAATCAAACAATACAGATACCAAGTTTCTTCCAGAAACCTTCAACACCCTCAGAAAAGGCGCTACACACGCTAGACGCCAGAAGGGCAGTGATGCACTACATAGAAAGGACGAAGGAATGCAGGAAAACAAAACAACTCTTCGTTTCCTTCGCAAGCAGTTTCCTGGGACGACCAGTAACAAAAAATACCATTGCACGGTGGATTGCACAAGCAATACAACTCTGCCACAAGCAGGCAGGACAAGAGTTACAAGGGGCCGCCCAGGCTCACTCAACAAGGAAAAAGGGAGCAACGGTTGCGTTCCTAGCGAACACACCTATACAAGACATTTGCCAAGCGGCAACATGGTCTTCCGTGCACACGTTCACCAAACACCACTGTGTTGATATCCAAATGAACAAAGAGGCACAAGTAGGACAGAAGGTCTTACAGCACATTTTCAGCAACCAATGCTCATCTTCCACCCAACCACCGCAATAACAAAACCGCTACTAAGTCTATGCACAGCATAGTGAATCCAGAAAGATTCACGCTGCAAAACGAATAGTTTCTTACCTGTCGGTGTAGTTTTGCAGCTTGAAGACTTTCTGGATTCACTAGCGATCCCACCCGCCTCCGCCAGGAAGATAACATAGGAGGTTAAGGGTACAACTAAACTACATACAAGGTTTTAAAGGGATCAAAGAATAATTGAAGGATTAAAGGTTAAAGACATAGACAACAAAAAACTGTAAGAGGAAAAGAAAAAAGAATCCGAAGATGGCTACCAAAGGTGGGAGCTTCCGCCGGAAGCGCGACGACGTCACCGAAGACACCAAATGGTGGGCGTCGCCGCCCACCTGGGCCAAAAAAAAAAAAAAAAAAGACAAAAACAAAGAAAAGACTACGAATCCGGACCCAACCACGAGATGGCGGAATAATGCACAGCATAGTGAATCCAGAAAGTCTTCAAGCTGCAAAACTACACCGACAGGTAAGAAACTATTCGTTCTTCCTTTTCGTGGCTCTTTGGTCCTTCTTCTTTTGGTCGGCAGGATCTGATTACTAACTCAACACTAATCCTTTATGGGTTCCGTAGTAGTGTGCTACTCCCCGAAAAAGCGCTTCAACGCCTCGTCAGGGGTAGTAAGCGCTATATAAATGCAATTACAATACAATATAATTATCTGGTGCCAGGGTTCCCCTAAATAATGAATTTAGGGGTTTTAGGGGAGTGTAGGGTAGTAGCCAATTGGCTACCTACCCTTGGGGTCACTACGCCCCCCTATATGACCATTTTCCACGGTAGGTGGTCATAATCCTGTCCCAGAATTCCCGATGTTTCCATCACCAAAATGGCTAACTTTGAAATGTCGCCTCCACCTCAGGTAGCCCACTTTAGGGGTGGCATTAGCCTAAGGGTGGACACCCCTATCTGACCAGATAATTTTCCCGCCTGTCCAGGTGCCAAATGGATCTGGACAAAGGGGGTCAACTTCTTCTCCTGTGAAAGAAACAAGATTCACACCAAAGGCGGTAGGTACTTAGAAGCTCCCCTGCCTTGGAATGTTAATCTGCAGATCATCCTGTGGGAGGAGGTGAAAACACCCCCCTGCCCAAGAAGGCCTGGTTTCTGGCCTCCCGGGAGCAAAAGCCCCCAGCCTTTGGGGTCAGAAACTCATCTCTGGTGGCAGGCTGATGAAAGCCAATCAGTCAGCACCAGGGGCTGGTTGGCTTTCAGGGGGCACCTCTAAGGTGCCCTCTGGGTGCATGTATCACTAACTCCGAAACTGTCATCAGTGTGGGTTTATTAATATGAGATGTTTGATACCAAATATCCCTCTTTTCAGTGAAGCCAACATGTAGCTGGGGAACTTGTTTTCACCAATGTCCAGCACATGTTTTAAAATGGCTTCCCTGATCATTTGTACTGGTCACAATGGAACTGACCAGCACCGCGGCATATCTGTTCAGTCAGCTATATCCTGACATGTAATATAAGGCACCCTGCCTTAGGGCTCTAAGGCCTGCTGTAGGGATGACTTACAAATATTACATGCAGGGTTAGGGGACATGGCACACAGGGATGTGTGTCATTTTGTGTTTTCACTTTTGGTGCTTCCCCAAAACACGCAGCCTGCAATGGCAGTCTTGCCTGGGTTTGGTGAGGGGGTCCCTTAGGTTGGCACAATTCGTGCTGCAGCCCTTAGGATCCCTCTTTAGTACATGTGGCCCTGGATGCCAAAGGGACCATTTTCTAGGGACTTTCAGAAGGTGCTAAAGGTATTACCAATAGGAGAAACAATAGCATAGTTTTAAGAAAGAGATCTGGCACTGGGGTCCTGGTTAGCAGGAACTCAGTGCACTTCCAGTCAAAATCACATCAAATACCAGGCAAAAAGTGGGGGTTCCCATGTCGAAAAGGGCACTGTCCTACAAATAACCTCTTTCTCTGGCAGGAGAAGGTTCTGAGTGGCCTGGGAGAGTCACTACCAGTCTGCTGGACCTCTAGGTGTGCTTTGGAGGCCGGGGAGCGTACTCTGCCTCGCACATCATTCTAGCACTTGTGAATTTCCTCCTGTGAGCACCTGGTTTGAGATATGGCATTCACTTTGGTGAATATTCTATCCCACATTTGCCTTTTCTCCGTCACGGTCATGTTGGTACTCTGAACAAGGGCACCAAACAACTGTGTCTGAACCCTAATAATTTCATCTACCTTTACTGTTAATTTTGTATCTGAAAATCTAGGGTTCCTTCTCCGTGCCAAGTTGAGAAAAAAAAATGTAAACAAAAAATACAAGCAAAGTAAACAAAAATAACTAAAGATTTTTTTCTTTTTTTTAAAAAGGGGACCAAAAAGTCTGTAGCTCCTGCTGCTTTGAAAATGTTTAGGACAAATGGCTGTTGGTTAGGAAGGGGTTTGTTTTATAGTGTGGACTCCAGGTGTGATTAATGTTCACTGTGCCACTGGATTCAAGCTAGCCTGGCTGAAGAAGGGTGACATACCCTGAAACCGGTCCCAGGATGCTTGTTTCCGGTCCAGGGAGGACCTGGCTTGGCAGTTCGGTCTGGACTGTTCCCATGAGGCACAGGGTCAAGACTGATTTGCATATGGCTGGGTCCAAACTGGGGTGGCGTAGTGGGCAAAAGAACGATGGATTTAACCCAGATCTTTTGACTGGGGGAGAATGTTTGCATTGTCAGCATTCCGTCCATCATTTGTTTGCTGTAACACTTTTCGCCCTAAGTGGGATGGGTATGCCCAGACGTGGGTCCCTTGCTCACTGTGCCACTGGATTCAAGCTAGCCTGGCTGAAGAAGGGTGATATACCCTGAAACTGGTCCCAGGATGCTTGTTTCCGGTCCAGGGAGGACCTGGCTTGGCAGTTCGGTCTGGACTGTTCCCATGAGGCACAGGGTCAAAACTGATTTGCATATGGCTGGGTCCGAACTGGGGTGGCGTAGTGGGCAAAAGAACAATGGATTTAACCCAGATCTTTTGACTGGGGGAGAATGTTTGCATTGTCAGCATTCCGTCCATCATTTGTTTGCTGTAACACTTGAAAATGTTTAGGGCAAATGGCTGTTGGTTAGGAAGGGGTTTGTTTTATAGTGTGGACTCCAGGTGTGATTAATGTTCACATCAGGCTCCGGTGTCTTTGAAGTACGCTCCCATCATTAAGACGGAAGGTTATGTCAATAATAAGCACATCCACTATGAATTTACTCCGTAGAAAGCCCCCTGCAACACTTCTGTGATGACAGAGACATTTAAATCTGGCGTCCGGTTAACTGCTACTTCAACGCTGCTTGAGTAGTATCCGATGACAGACAAGTGTGCACCACCAAGAGGGGACAACTGCTGGTCTTATTGATTTCTTATCAGCTTACCGATTTTTCTTCTCTGTAGGGCAGTTTAAGGCATACCCATATGTTTCAGCACAGAATAAATGAAGGAAAATTCTACAAGTTAGAAGTCTGTAAGGGAAGGAAAAGGTATTATTGTTATTGCGTGGTCAGCTGCATGGTGCAAGCATGAATGGTTGAGCAGGCCTATCTGGTAAATCCGAGTTGTTTTCTTTGACATCGTATAAATAATTTTAGAAAATGAGTGTTGATTGTCCTCGAAATTCATTGGTGATCTGGGAAGTATTAAGAGGATATGTTAATTATTAGACTCCCTTCATCATCATTAGGTTTGTTATCTGTACTGGGTAATGTTAAACATCTGACACTTTACGTAAAAACATTAAAAAACAAAAGAGTTGTACCCCGGTTAACTGACCCTCACAAGGCTAGTAAGGAGGTGAGTGTTTTAGGTTTAACTTTGTTTTTATTGACATCATTAGCAGAGATACAATTCTTATAGCCGCCTCCCAATACGCACTGTTACCCAGTGACCAAAACATACATGACTGCACTTGTTATTATCTACGAAGGTGCAATCCAACATATTCCCTCAAAGTTGTGAGGCGTGCCTAATATCGATTATGTACTACATAGTAACAAAAGCAATAGTACTCAACATTGTCAAAAGGTATTCGAACAAACCCACCTTCCCACCCCACCCTCCCGCGAACTGGTGTGCACAATGCCCATTCCGGCTTTAAAATTGGTGTTCCAAGCGAATTCCATAGCAAATCTCAAGGTCCAGTGGGCGACTTCTCAGGTGCCGTGAGACGAAGGAGGCGGAGGTACTTTGGGCATGTGATCTCGTTAAATTCGGTGGACAAAAGAGACACCAGCGGTCGGCAAACCTCCCCAAATCCCGATACGGTGTTTGTGAGGGAAGCCTGTATCCTCTCCATCCCCAGGATATGCCATAATCTATGTAGCCAACCCGTGTGCGTCGGTAGCGTCTGTGTCCCCCAGTGCGATAAGATGTTCTGAAGTGCTGCCCCCAGAGCAAGGCCCATCTGCTTCCCCTTGCAGGACTTCAGAGGGAACGTTAAGGGGTTGGGTAGCCCCAGCACTACAAAAGCCGGGAATCTTGGAATCTGCATCTCAAACTGCTGATCTATGTCGTCCAGTATCTTAGGTCAGTATGCAGCCAGCTCCTTACATTCCCATAACAAATGTACTAACGTCCCCTCCTCCCCGCACCCCCGCCAGCAAGTAGGACTGCGCTCTGGATTTCCTTAAGGCGCACAGGCGTCGGATACCAGTACGTAGCGATCTTAAAAGCAGTTTCCTTACTGGCTGAGTTTCGCACCATATGTTTGGCCCTGTAGTAGATGTCCCTCCACTCTTTCCTCGTGAGTTCCCTTCCCAATTCTTTCGCCCAGCGTTTCTGACTGGCAGTGGGTTGTGTGGGGATTGGCGGACGTAGCATATCATATAACTCAGAAATCATTTTCCTATCGGTGCGCTTCGTCACTAACCATTTCTCGTATGTTGTCAGTTTTCTGTTGACTTTCAGATGCACGTCTGGGTGGAGAAGCCAATGTCTTATCTGGAGATAGTGGAACCTTTCTGTCTCTGGGAGGGAATAATCCTGCCTTGGGTGGGAAAATGAAATGATCCCCTCTACATCAAACAGATGACCTGCCGCTTTGCACTCCGAAGCCTGCCACGCCGAGAACACCTTCCCATCAAGCCCCGGGGTAAACTCCCTGTTGTCGAATAGGGGAGTCATCGGGGAGGGAAAAGTTGTCAGCCCCCTTCTACTGGCCACCCCGTCCCACACCTGCAGTACTGTGTTCGTGATAGGTGAGCCCGGAAGATTCTGTGGTCGGTCTGCTTTTTCAGAAAGGGAACTTTCCATAAGGAGAGTTTCGCTAATGCCCTATCCTGAAATAGCCATCTCTTTTCCGATTCTGATCTACTCCATTCCACCAAATATCGTAGTTGAGCAGCCCTAAAATACTCTAACAGATTCGGGATCCCCAAGCCTCCATCCGGCGGTCTCAAATGCCCCAGCTCCCTCCGCGTGCGGGGGCGCGCTCCTGCCCAGACAAACTGGAGTATTGCTTTTTGCAGCGTTTGAAGTGTCCCCCTTGGTGGCCAAACTGGTAGCGTTTGGAACAAATATAATGCCTTGGGGAGATTAGGGATTTTAACCGCGGCAACGTGTCCCAGCAGTGACAGCTGATGCTTCTTCCAGTTCTGTAACTCTCTTGTTACCTGTCGGACTAGTTTGGAGTAGTTTAGTGTGATCGTCCGCTGGATAGACGGAGCCAATTCAATTCCCAAATATGGGATGGACTCCATTATCCTAATCCCTGAGGAATTATCGTCTCCCGTCCTTAAGGCTGTCCGTCGCCCATCCAGTCGGAGGATCATTGACTTCCCTACGTTCACAGGGAAGCCGGAGACCTGACCGAATGACTCCAGTTCCCGTAAGAATGCCGGGACCGAGCGATCTGGGGACTCTAGAGATGCAATGATATCGTCCGCGTATAGGCTTATTGCATGTCGTTCCCCACCAAAGGGAACGCCCGTGATATTCGGGTTGTCACTGATGTTCTGGGCCAACGGTTCGATGTATAAGGCAAAAAGGTGGGGCGACAGCGGGCACCCCTGCTGCGTCCCTCTCTGAATGGCGAAAGGTCGAGACGATAGCCCATTTACCCTAATAGTCGCGGTGGGTGAGCGATAGCAACTAGTCACCCATGCCCTGAACCGGTCTCCCAACCCGAAGTGGATCAAAGTTTGATCTAGAAAGTCCCAGTCCACCCGGTCACACGCCTTCTCGGCGTCGACCGATAGCAGTAGGGCGTCCATATTCGTGCGGTGAGCCTTATCAACCAAGTGGAGAATCCTTTTGTTGTTGTCACTGCTCTGCCTATTTTGGATGAATCCCGATTGATCCGGCTCTATGATACCCGGCATCAAGGGGCCTAATCTTGCTGTTAAAATACTGGTAAACAGCTTTAGGTCCACATTAAGAAGGGACACCGAACGATGGGAACCACAGAGATTTTTATCTTTCCCCGGTTTAGGCAGGACTACTATGGATGCCGCCAGCATATCCGGGGGAATCGACCCCGGCCCTGCAAAGGAGTTAAAAAGTCTCATCATGAGCGGAGCTAAGATATGGCAAAAGGATTTATAGAAACCCGCCGAGAATCCGTCCGGTCCCGGCGATTTCATAAGCTTGAGGCGTGAGATCGCCCCTATAACTTCTATCCGGATCGGGGCGTCTATCAAATCCGCTTGACCCCTATCGAGCACCGACGTGTTTGCTCCCCGCAGATATGCCGTTGTTTGCGGTCCTGAGGGGACCTCTCTTTTGTATAAGTCTGCATAAAAATCTCTAAATGCGTTTGCTATCTCTTCGTCCTCCTCGACCACTTCCTCCTTGTCGTTCGTGATTGATTGGACCTTCGTCTGGTGGGTACGGGCCCTAAGTTTCCTCGCCAGCATGCGCCCAGTCTTGTCCCTCCAATATAGTAGGAGTGCTTGAGACGAAGCGCTGCGTATTCGGTTCTATCGATGCAAGCCCTGCCAGTTGAGCTCTTGCCGCCTTCAACTGTCGCCAGACCCTCGAAGCCCCAGTCCTACTGTGCACCCGCTCCAGTTCTAGCACTTGTGCTGTGAGATGATCCCTCTTTTCTTTGCGCTCTTTGTTCTCTGCGGCTGAGATGGCTATCAATTCTCCTCGCACCACCGCTTTTAGGGCCCCCCATAAAGTGGGCAAGGAGATGTCAGGGGAGTCATTTATCTCTAAATAATCGTTGTTGCATTTGTGTATCTGCCATGTCACTGCCTCCCTGTGTAGCATGCTTTCCCTGAGTCGCCAACCTCCCGGCTGTCTCCTTGTCGGGGGCAACCAAAGGGATACCGTCACTGCGTCGTGGTCAGTAAAAGGAGAATTGTGAGTTCTGTGGATGTGCCACTCGCCACAAATCTATCAGCCCCCTGGATTGAAGCCATTCTTTCCCCTCACCAGTCAATTCCCCCGTCCGGGTGAATCGGTGACCTGACCGATCTTTAGTCTCATCCATGACAATGTTAAGATCCCCTCCCACAATCGTCCTCCGTTCTTGTTTGCTCAGGACCTCAGAGAGCCGCCTTCAGAAATTTCTCCTGCCCCGAGTTGGGCGCATAGATTGACCCCACCGCTAGTGTGTGCCCCCCTATCTGGATCGTATAAGCCAGGAGACGGCCTTTAATTTCAGCAATCTTATCCCTGAAAATCGCTTAGCGACCAAAATAGCCACCCCCGCTTTTTTATCCGAGGTGGAAGAGAAAAATTGATGGGGAAATGCCCTTGCCCTCAGCCGGTGCCAATCTTTGGAGAGAAGGTGGGTCTCCTGGAGGAGACACACATCTGCCCCCAGGTTCTCCAAATATGAAAGGATGGATTTCCGCTTAATAGGATTATTAAGGCCCTTCACATTTAGGGTAACTACTTTCAATGTGGGGTACGACATGGTGTAAGATCATGGTGTATCCTCCGCTCCCGTGGGATCTTGAAACCTCGGTCCCTCTTTGTGCCTCCCTCCGCCACCCCTCCTGGATCGATCTCCATCCCTGCAACACCAGTTCCCCGCACCACCAGTTCCCCGCACACCAGTGCCTTCCCTCCCCCTCCCTAACCCCAACCTAGAACCCCCTAACACCCCATACTGTCCAGAGCCCGCAGTTCGTGCTCGCGTGCCCTTGGAAAAAGAAAATGATAGGAGTATGTTGTGGTCCAAGGCTCCCCATCTCCACGCTCCCAACTACAGCCCCCCTTATGCCTGTCGATTGTAGGTATCCCAGCAGAGTTCAAGAGCCATCTTGGGAAGCTGTGTCCTTGAGTGCCGTCTCGAGAACCGATTGCCTCTCCTGCACCATTGTTGTGGGATCTGGCCCTAGCATATGCTCTGTGAGACGCCTCCCTCGGATTCTTTGCCACCGGTCTTGTGGGGGCTTGCGTTCTTGACTGGCCGCCTCCTCCTGACTTGGTTGTTCTAGGCCCAGTGTTCTGCATGCTTCTTGCAATTATTTGAAATGGTGGAGTTTTCCGTGCCACTTGAATTTCAACCGGAACGGGTGGCCCCAGGAGTATGCCACCCCTTGGTCCCGCAAATGCGTTGTCACCACACAAAACTCCCGTCTTTTTTGTAAAGTTATTAAAGCCAAGTCTTGATAGAGGGCCACGGGATGGCCCTGGTATGTGAGCGGGTGCTTCGCCCTGGCCTCCCGTAGAATACGTTCCTTGAGAGGGAAGTCCGGGAGGTAGGCCAGGATTTCCGGCGGAGGTGCGGGTGCCTTTCTTCTCAAATCCACTCTATGCGCTCGGTCTATCCTGATGTCAAAGTCCGTTGGGACCCCTAGTATGCTCTGGAACAGCCCCTGCAGCTACTGAACTATGTCCGAGCCCTCCTTCTCCGAAGGAACTCCCTTCACACGTATGTTATTCCGCCTGGAGCGGTTCTCCAGGTCTTTCGTATGCGCCTGGAGATCGATCTGCTGGGCCCGCAGCTGTATCACCTCCTGTTGGAGCTGCTCCATTTCTTCCTCCCTAGCCTGTTCCTGGTCCTCGATGCTTGCCACCCGTTCTTCGACTGCATCCACATCCCTCCGGATTTCTTTCACATCCCTCGCGAGTTCACCTTTTAGTGACTGAAAGTCGTCTCTTAGCGTGTTAAACAATGTCTCTAGGAAGGAACGGGTGACCGGGGCTTCCGCTCCTTCCGTCTCATGATCCAGTTGCGTGGGTGGAGACATTCTACCCTCTCCTCCCCTGGTCTGCGGGGTTTTGGTCAGCATGTCCTTCAAGGTCCGATCCTTCTTCCCTCTCAGCGAGGACATGCCGGCTGTGCTATCAGCTGCCCTGTCGCAACGTCTCTCTACCCCAGTTCTATCCGTTGTAGTAGTCTGGAGGCTCTGCAACTTGCACCTCTCACAGACTACACTCTCTCCTGGGCCGCCTCGACCAGTCGCCTCCTCGCTCCCACGCTGGTGCCTCTCCTGGATTACATGCCGTGCCCTCCGTTGGCAGATCTGGGGCTTATCCGTGCCACTTGTTTATCAGACCCGCACAGCCGGACGTTGAGGCCCAGGTCTTCGATCCCCTGTCCTCGTGTGCCTGCCCACCCAGTCTAGTCCCGGATGGGAGGAGTTTGTTTGGGTGGACCGGTGGCCCGTGTACCCCTCCGACCCTAAGTCCGGGGACCCCAGCCTCCCATCCTTTTTCGGCCTGCGTCCACACCTGAACTGAGAATGTTCGCCCTCGGGCGGTCTCGGGTCGATCTCCTTCCACCCGTGCGCTAGAGGCGTAGGACACCTTACCCGGGCTTCTTGGCGAGTGCGTGTCTCTCTGGGGCTTCAGAGATCGCCCCCCGCCACCTCTGCCCGAGACTGCTCTGCTCCCCCTCCTCAATGGCCCTCGTGGAGATTGCCTTGTGCTCCCTGATAGAGGGCCCAGCTGCTACAGTCCTCCTCGGCAGCCCCGTGGTACGGCTGCATGGCTCGGCGGCCCTGGGAGTCTCCGCTTCTTCCTTCCTCCCAAAAGCACTTTCCTGACCCGGGCGGTTCCGGCCCGTCGATCGCCACGTCCACCCTGCCGACCAGGCACCCCGGGGAGTTCTCAGAGGGTAGGCCCAGTACAAATGGGCCGCTTGTTCTTCCCCGGCTGCGAACCCTCTGGCGTCTCGCTCTGGCCGCCCTCGCTGCTTCTCTTCACCAGCCCCCACCTCTCACCGGTGTGTCTAGGTGCCCCTCTCTCAGCGGAGCTCTGTGCTGGCTGGCCATGGGGTCGCGCCGATCTCTACCCCAGGCCGCTGTGTGACCGGCTCCCACCGAGCCTTTCCTGCAGCCGCCGGCCTCCCACAGCCGTCGTGCCGCCGCGCCGCTGCTCTCCCACGGGCCCGGGTCACCGGCGCAGTACTCTCGCTCACCTGCTGGCTTCTGTTTCCCGCTCCGGACAGCAGCGAGGCAGGCATCAGCAGCCCAGGCGCAGCAGGACCAGCCTGGGATTGTCAGTGGAGCACTTCGCCTTGAGGATTTGCCGGCGAGTGCCCACTGCCGGTGACCTTCCTCTACCTACGGAGCGTCTCTGGTCCCCCGGCTCCTGATTTCACCCGTTCTGCTCTCCCGGACCCCGCCAGCCGATGACGCTGGCCGAAGCTCTATGAGGTGAGAACAGCGCAGCTCAGTGCGCCATTGCCGCCGCGTCACTCTTGGGCTCTCCGCAGCAGGCCCCAGCCCATCTGCGTTCCATTAGGCCCTGCCACTCTTTCGGTCCGCCTGCGGTGGTTCACTCGTGGGCCCTCTCCCTCCGCAGACCTCTCGCCGTCCCCCACCATCCACCAGTGGCCTCCGGACTCACGCAGCTGGGCCCTGGTGTGCCTCGGGGAAGCTCCGGCGCGAAGAGCAGCTTCCGTAGGCCCTTCTGAGTCCGGCTGCCATTTTCTTGCGCCGGCCTCACGTCGTCCCAGAGCCCGCACTCTCCCGGAGATGGGCCCCAGCTCCAAGTTACCGCTGTTCACATATGCCTTTATGTCGGGGCATGTGTCCCCTCCCGTGCTGCGGTTTGATGCGGGGATACCACTCTGATCTAGGCCGGATTGGGCGCTCGGGAGCGGGGATACGAAAGAGACACGTCTTACCCGCTCGCCATCTTGGCCACGCCCCGAGGTGAGTGTTTTAGAGTTATTGAAATAAATCTTGCTCAGTGGTATGTCAGTGACTGTTGTTAACTTGAATAGCCGTTAATATGCGCTATTTTCCCCTAGCCGCTGCCTTATTAGGTAATTCCAGTTTAACAGATTGTGAATGGTTTCATTTGTTTAAAATATAACACGACGGAGAGGATTGAAAATTAGAGTATGGGCTCTATAAGGCCGAACAGGCTCAATGAGATAGTGTAGGGCAGGGTAGGGAAATTATTGTAAGGTAATAGTTGTAGGGTAATTGTTGCTTCCTCCATGGTTTGAAATGTTACGGAATGCACCTTTTTGAGAGGAAATGGTAAATTTGAAAAGGGTAAGAAGACCACCAACTTTCATGTAAAATAATATAGTCCTATTTTCTTGGCTACGGCACAAAGGTCACAAAATATCTTTAATTTGTTTATTTATTTTTCATTCCATTGAATCTGGAAGGAAAGAATTAAATGTACTATGAAATCATTTATTAAGCTTTCTATCCATAAGAGTCCTTGTCGGTATTGAAGCATAAATATCCTAATAATAGAACACATAGGCTTTGTGCATCCATTGTGCAGTACATTTCTTGGATAAATCACTCAAATGAATACAAGTATTTTTGCATTTGAAACAAAGATTATTTTCATAGAAGTTGTTTTATTTCCTGAAATAACATTGCAAGTTGAAGTAATCTATCAAATATATATTGTAACAAATGTAATCAATGTTCTTAAAGCCATTGTAATGACACATATTTTTTTCAGGTGGCGCAGAATCCATTAATAGGGTTTGGTGCCATAGCAATCGCTGTGCTGTGCTCTGGATTTGCAGGTGAGGAAAAACATAGGATTAGCATTTCTAAGAATGTGGTCCTGTCATGTGTCTTAGTTAGGCCCGGGGAGAAACTGTGCCATTTTAAACATGTACACGTTTCCTAAGTTGCCTTCTATTTCACATGATGACTTTTAACACACATTTGCTCTCATGACAATGCAGGATTAGTTTCTCTGAAACTACATTGCTTACATATTCCGCTTAGTAGGAACAGTATCACAATATCTTGAACATCCCGTACAAGGTTTGAGTATACATGGTGCAAATGCGGTTGCTTGTTGTTCATCCATGCGGCGACGCAGCTATCTATAGAACATAAACAATGGCGGCCTGACTAGAGGTCTCGGCTCAGAGCAAGGATGCTTTTTGTTATAAATAAACAAGCATTTCCGGGTTTTAGGAAGAGGAGCACTTGCAAGGTCACTACATGCTGAAAACTCAGCCCAGCAGCTTGCTGATTCCTCTGCGAAGAGGGATGCCCAACTCATGTCCAAGATGGGGAACTACATTCTTTCCTTTCAGGTAGAGGGGGTTGATCATCCAATAGGGGATTCTTGGCAGAACGCATACACATCCACCCTAGACACTCCGATGAGTGGATGCATAGTAGGAGTACTATATATATATATATATATATATATATATATATATATATATATATATATATATATATATATTCTACTGGCGGTCGCCAGTAGATAGTTATAGTTACAACCTATTATCCATAGGAAATCCGCGACATTCTATTTGAAATAACGTTGGCGCCGGTTGACGAATCTTCGTGAAAGTTTCCAACTTGTTGAGGCGCTCCGCTCCGCTCCTACTCTGAAAGTCTCGGGGTGATACGTGAAGCGGGGGCCGAGAAAAAGGGGGGTCCCAAAACGCGTTTTCCCCATTCATTTTTCCATAGGAACCTTTAGTCGCAGCTACAGCTCGAACTGCTGAACGGAATTACACCAAATTTGGCAAAGAGGTAGTCCTTGGTTCAGACTGGTGCCTTTTGCTTAAATGGTGTAAATCCGTTCAGTAGTTCCTGAGAAAATCAAAAGTAAAAGTACATATATATCTATGGGCGCGTCGGATACGCGTACCCTCAGCGCACCCTGCGCGCACCGTCCCGATCACGAGCTGCATGCTAATTGGCTGTCAGCTGGCTGTCAACATTCCGATTCAGGAAGTGTTGGCAGCCATTTTGTCCCTCGGTAGAACCGAGGGTCAGAAACAAGTGCGCAAAGCGCAAAAGGGGGCAGGGTAGAAACACCCTGACCCCTAGGTCTGCTCAGGGGTCCCACAAGGACCCCCTGGGCAGAAAAAGATTTTTTATTTTTTAAATCGGCGGGATGCGCTTAGGGTGCGCGTATCCCGCCGAGAAAAAAAAGAAACAAGTGTGCAAAACGCACAAAGGGGGCAGGGTAGAAACACCCTAACCCCCTAGGCCTGCTCAGGGGTCCCACAAGGACCCCCTGGGCAAAAAAAGCATTTTTTTAAAAAAAATCGGCAGGGTGCGCGAATCCTGCCGGAGAAAATCGAAGCGCGGTCTCCCGCGCTCGATAGTATTTGCCCCCGGGTGGCCCAAGTCCCGGGGGCATGCTGAGGGGGTTTATTTTATGTATGGGGGGCCTCAAAGGGCCCCTCAAGCCCAGGGGACCGCCACTCCCCGGGGCTTTCTTGTAAAATGGTGCGGGAGGGCTCTGAGCCCTCCCGCAGCCCCGGGGACCACCACCTCCCCGGGGCTTTTTAAAAAAAATTAAACAACCTGTGTGGGGGCTCCAGCCCCCCACACGCCCGGGACCGCCACCTCCCGGGGCACTAACAAATTAAAATGGGGGTCCGTTTTGGACCCCCGAAGCCCCGGGGACCACCACCTCCCCGGGGCTGTGCTGATGTAGGGAGGGGGCCGCGCGGCCCCCTCCTGGAGCCCTTGATGGCCCTGGGGACCACCACCCCCCAGGGCCGGCTCCTGCAGTGTCCCGGGTGCCTACCCCCGGGACACTGTAGTTTGCTATGGCAGGGACGGAGCCTCGCGGCTCCCGTCCTGCCATAGCAAACTGCTTTGGATATTGGAAGAGAGAGCAGGAAACCTGCTCTCTCTTCCAATATCCAAAGCGATTGCTTTTCCACATGGGGAGCAGCATGTCAGCTGCTCCCCATGTGGAACAGCAATGCCGGCTCCCAAGGGACGTGGGGAGCCGGCGGGACTGTGGGGGATTGGGGACCCCCACAGTCCCCAACGGAGAGGGCCAGCCCCGGGGATGGGGTCCCCGGGGCAAGTAGTGGCCCGGGAGGAGGGCCACGCGGCCCCCTCCCCAAAAAAGAGCAAAAAAAAGGAAAGGCCGGCCCCGGGGGATGGGGTCCCCGGGGCCTTAAAATGGCCAGAGGAGGGGGCCACGCTGCCCCCCTCAAAAAAAAAAATATAGAGGCCATGCCCCGGGGATGGGGTCCCCGGGGCCAATACAGGCCAAGGGAAGGGGGCCACGCGGCCCCCTTCCCGTTTTTTTTTTTTAAAGGTAATTTTAAAAAGGGGTAAGGCCCTGGGGGATGGGGTCCCCAGGGCCCAAAAAGAAAAAGGAAGGGGAGCCACACAGCCCCCTTCAGGGGAGAAAAAAAAAAAATTAAAAAACGATCGGGCCCGCAGGCCCCGCCCCTTCCTTCACCACTCTGCAAACGCGCCCTGGCGCGTTTGCAGAGGGGGAACGATCCCCTTGAATACTGGGGGTCCCTGGGGCCAACTAGCCCACCAGGTACCTCCAGTATGCGCCAGGGGGCTGCCTTGCAGAGAGGTGTACAGAGGCCACGCCCCTTTTACACCTCTCTGCAACGCAGCTCTGTGGCGCTTTTGGAGGTATATGGTGGGCTAGTTGGACTCCGGGGACCCTCAGGATTCAAGGGGACTTAATCCCCCAACTTAAAACGCGCCACGGGCGCGTTTGCACAGTGGTGAAGGAGGGCGGGGCTTCAGGTGACATGTGTGCAAACAGGCCCCCTGGCGCGTTTTAAGATGGGGAATTAAATCCCCTTCAATCCTGAGGGTCTCTGGGGCCAACTAGCCCAACAGGTACATCCAGAAAGCGCCACAGAGCTGCGTTGCAGAGAGGTGTAAAAGGGGTGTGGCCTCTCTACACGTCTCTGCAACGCAGCCCCTGGCGCATATTGGAGGTTCCTGGTGGGCTAGTTGGCCCCTAGGGACCCTCAGGATTCAAGGGGACTTAATCCCCCAACTTAAAACGCGCAACGGGGCGCGTTTGCACAGATGTCACCTGAGGCCCCGCCCCTCCCTTCACCATTGTGCAAATATTCCTCTAAAATCAGCCGAAATCCGAATTCTGATTTACTCACCTGTTATCAGGAGAGACCTCAGTGCTGCATCTTTCAGCCCAGTACTGGTCCTGAAAAGTAATTTTAACCGTACTTACCGGTAACTTGAATTTCCTTCATAGGCTAACATTGACTGGTTTCACTTGGAAATTCTTCTAAGTGTGGAGTTTTGGAACTTTAAAATATTCCTCTAAAATCAGCCGAAATACGAATTCCGATTTACTCACCTGTTATCAGGAGAGACCTCAGTGCTGCATCTTTCAGCCCAGTACTGGTCCTGAAAAGTAATTTTAACCGTACTTACCAGTAACTTGAATTTCCTTCCATAGGCTAACATTGACTGGTTTCACTTTGAAATTCTTCTAAGTGTGGAGTTTTGGAACTTTAAAATATTCCTCTAAAATCAGCCGAAATACGAATTCCGATTTACTCACCTGTTATCAGGAGAGACCTCAGTGCTGCATCTTTCAGCCCAGTACTAATCCTCAAAAGTAATTTTAGCCGTACTTACCAGTAACTTGAATTTCCTTGCATAGGATATCATTGCCTGCTTTTTGCTGAAAAAGTTTCTAAGTGTTGATTTTTGGAACTTTAAAATATTCCTCTAAAATCAGCCGAAATCCGAATTCTGATTTACTCACCTGTTATCAGGAGAGACCTCAGTGCTGCATCTTTCAGCCAAGTACTGATCCTCAAAATTAATTTTAACCGTACTTACCGGTAACTTGAATTTCCTTCATAGGCTAACATTGACTGGTTTCACTTGGAAATTCTTCTAAGTGTGGAGTTTTGGAACTTTATAATATTCCTCTAAAATCAACCAAAGTACGAATTCCAATTTACTCACCTGTTATCAGGAGAGAACCCAGTGCTGCATCTTTTAGCCCAGCACTGACCCTGAAAAGTAATTTTAACCGTACTTACCAGTAACTTATATTTTCTAACATAGGAATCCATTGTCTGGTTTTCAGCAGAAAACTTTCAAAGTGTCGATTTTCACAAACTACAAAAATTCCTTAAAAATCGCCTGTATGACTTAAACGCATTCATTCAACTGTTTACAGGAGATGCACCAGTGCTGGATCCAGGATCCAAAACTGAGTAAGAAAAAGTAACGATAACAGTTTTTACCTGCTAAGTGAATTTCCTTCCATAGGATAACATTGGTGATTCTATGAGAAAAAGTTTCTAAGTGTCAACTTTTAAAGTACAATAATATTCCTTAAAAATCACGACTGTAACCAAAACGCTTTTACTCAACTGTTTACAGGAGATGTGCCAGGACTGAATCTAGGATCCAGTCAGGTGGTTAGAAAAGTAATCCATAAAGTAACTAATTGCATTTAACTAGAAATTCACATTGAGCTGAATGTTGCATTGTGTTTGAAAATGTGTTGCACATTGCAACAACTGTAACTACTGTACTTAAAAGTCTATTGCCTATGTGCAAAGTATTTAAACTAAAGTAATTCATTCTGAGAAAGTATT
This sequence comes from Calotriton arnoldi, assembly GCA_963921515.1. Lineage (NCBI taxonomy): Eukaryota > Metazoa > Chordata > Amphibia > Caudata > Salamandridae > Calotriton > Calotriton arnoldi. Next base: position 3,736,855 of record CAWUFW010000616.1, on the reverse strand, counting down.
TTTTGTAATGTAATGTATAATGTAATTACAATGTAATTTAAATAATAAAATATGTAAAAAAAAATTGTTTCTAAAAATGTAGTAAATCAGTATTTTAAAAATTTATATAACAATTAATACATTTAAAAATTGTCATTTACAAAACCTTTGAAATTCACTGAAAAAACCGTAGGTTTCAGACATGTTATAGTTACAAATTAGCATTTAAAAAACCTTTGAAATTCACTGAAAAAACCATAGGTTTCAGGGACGTTATAGTTACAAATTAGCATTTAAAAACCTTTGAAATTCACTGAAAAAACCATAGGTTTTAGGGACAGTTATAGTTAGTTGGACATTGCACTCGTACAAAACCCGTGAAATTCCCCCGTTATAGTTAGTCCAGCTAACTATAACTCACGCCCGCAATGCACTGCTGATGACGTCACATATTACATCACTCATGACATGGTCAGTGACATCACTGATGACATCACTGATGACATCTCAAATGACATCACTGATGACATCACTGATGACATCATCCATGTGATAATTTCATGCATCTTCTCACACCCTAATATAACCTTTGATACACCCACTCTAAAGTACAGACTGCCAGTCGCAAAACCATAGACACTCCAACACCAATAACTACATACCCACTCACTGATTCTTAGGTCTACACACACACATCCACTCACTCACCCGAACAGTCACTCATATTTACGGTCACTCAGTACAGGACTATCATATGCACTCATACTCCTATATAGACACTCAAACACCGCCACTCATCCATAGAGGTACTCACACACCTAGTCAGTCATGCAAATAATTAAACACACTACCATTTACTCACCTATACAGTTATACACACACCAGCTCACTTACTCATACAAATACTAGCACATTCTTACGCTCTTATACAATCACTGATACAAGCACACACTCATCCATACAGCCACTATCACAATCAGTCACTCTTGCTTATAGCTATTTATATACTCCAACACACATATATACTGCCTTTCACATATGTAGTTACTCACACATGTACCACTGGGACATACATTCACTCACTAACACACTCTTACACACACTTACCCACCCATACAGTCTATCACAGATGCACTCTTGAAACCATCCACCCAGTGAATCACCCACTCACACATCTATGCACAGAGTCGCACACACCCCTCCCACACAAACACTCAGGCACCCATACAGATACTCACACAAGCATTCAATAACTCATATAGACACTCATGTAGCTATTCTCAAACACATGCAGCCACTTACAAAGCAACAGACAGACGGATACAGACATTCACCCAGTTTAGTCACTAACCCATGCATTCAGTAAGATACGTTAAATCACTCACTTATACAGTCAGTCACGCACCTACTAAATCATCCATACAGACACTTACACACCCACTCATTCTTCAATACGTCTTTTCCTATATATATTAAAAATATTTAAACTTTACAGAAACACACAGTCACTGGATGATGTCATCAGTGATGTCATCAGTGATGTCATTTGAGATGTCATCAGTGATGTCATCAGTGATGTCACTGACCATGTCATGAGTGATGTAATATGTGACGTCATCAGCAGTGCATTGTGAGGCGTGAGTTATAGTTAGCTGGACTAACTATAACGGGGAATTTCACGGGTTTTGTACGAGTGCAATGTCCAACTAACTATAACTGTCCCTAAAACCTATGGTTTTTTCAGTGAATATATATATATATATATATATATATATAATTTTCCCATCTGTGAAAAGATCCTCAATCTGGAACTCGCAAGAAGGAAACGGACTCCTGTTTCTCAGTGCAATGCAGATTTATTTGGTGCAAATGTCGCCATGACTCGTTTCGGGCTATGCAGCCCTTGATCACATATATATACATATATAGTTTTATATGCTTGCATATATACATTGTTTAGCAAGATGGTGGAACTGTTCATCCTGTTCTCTGTCCTTATATTGCTAACTACTCTTATCTGCTTCTGTCTGTTGATCAATGCAGCACATATATTCTATACAAGAATCACGATGGTTCAATAAATGTTTAAAACGCCCTTCTGTGTATTCCTTGTATATTTCTCAGAGAAAGAGAGCACGAGTGACTGAGCAAAAAGGATTTAGATCTGTTACCACAATTCCTGGGAGGGACCAGGGTTGTCATATTCTCTGGTTGCCATAACCGTTTGCTACTTATCTAGGTTTAGGGGTGCTTATGGTGGCGCTGTGATCTGGCTGGCCTTTAGGACAACATATCCTTAGGGGGTGCTTGGAATCAGTCTGGCACCATCCCAAGGTATACGTTGCCCAACAAACGCACCGTTCCAACTGGAAAGTGGAAACTAAACGACATGGCGCACAACTTATGACTTGGTGGTGCTTCTACCTCATCTCAGTCACTGATGTTGCAGAGTAGCTTAGTGAGATACAGCATCTGCTAACCTATCTCCATGCAGTGTTTCAGAGTGCACACTATATAAAAGAGGGTCAAGGAGCCTTGCTCACAGCAAATTCATGTTTCCCAGGAAGAACTGTTCCCAGCAACAACAACCGCTGCTTTGTTCTCCTTGCATGGTCAATGTTTCCCTGCTGCTGGGGATCGCCCTGCACTGGCCTGTCCTGGCAGCCACTTAAAAGATATGGATTTGTTCAATGCTGAATAGACACCTTGGTAAGTAGACACTTTCGACAGCATGTATTTATTATACATACATGTTTAAATAGCACATTTTCAACAGATCCAGGGTACGTCATTCAGGATTGTCACAATGAAGCAGGTTTTATCACTCAAAATACTATGCCATGGGTGTGTCAAGAAACAGGACGGGCAGGGTCACGAGGTTAGGCTGCAGATGCAGAAAGAAGGCTATTAGGAGGACTCATGAGTTCACTTTAGGTAGCCGACTGTTGCCTAGGAGGTTACATTTTCTTCACTATCACAGGAACCTAGGGATATAGTCACAGGTTTCACAGTTCCTTCCTGAGAGAATCTCATCTTCATTTGCCTCAATTCCATTAACTGCAAATATTGGTAGCCATTAGAAAGAGGCTGGCAACACAAGTGTAAATGCCTTTATGAATAAAGGATAGGGGCATGTTCTACTTAAAATTGCCCATCTTCCTTTAATTACACACCAGCACACTCGCTTCTGAGGTCATTGTCAATCCATGTCACTGTTGTGATAATTGTACAGTTTCAGTGAACCTGCCAAGCACAAGCCCTGCTGTAGAAAGTCCTCAATTAACCATGCATGGTCTATAGAGATTTCCCTTTTACTAGGGCTTCACACAGTACAATACTGAATTGCTAGCAGTTATAATTATTGGATTGTCTTTTCTTTTTTCAATGTTATGCATTTTTTATGTTGCCAATTACTTGGCCACTTAGCGATTTTTCTTGCAGATGTAGGTATCTGTGTTTGTGGGTCCAAGGGGATGCCCCTGGATGCACACTGCCCAGTATAGCAGGAGTGGGGTTGGTGTTTGTAAGAAATTGGCTTATTGGAAGATGGTGCGGAAAACCCTTTCAAGCAACAACCACAATCCTTGTCGGGATGAACCACAAAAGTCACTAAATTAACCTGTGCTTAACCCACTGGTAGCTTGGCACAAAAGCAGTCAGGCTTAACTTGGAGACAAAGTGTAACATTTTTATGCCGCACACACACAGTATAAAAGTAAAAACACAACACAAGAAAAATCTCAATTTAGAAAATTAACGTAAATTTTAATAAAATTATACCAAAACAAATTACATTCAATCAGTAGAACCGGAGTTATGAATTTTTAAAGTTTTAGTGAAATCTATTGCCTAAAAGATCCAAGTGCCAACCACTGGTATCTTGTCACGCGAGATCAGGGCAAAGTCAAACGTTAAGGCCGACCGCAATAGAGTGCGGGTCTGATGCACAAGGTGGATCGTACCAAGTCTCATCTTACCTTTGGACTTGGAAAATTTCTTGAAGAAAAATCAAGGAGAAGGTAGAGTTCAGCAAGCTGTTTCAGAGGAGGAGTCGTAATCACCGGGAAGCCACTGGACCTCATTGAAGCAGTCAACAATGGCAAGAAAAAGCTCAGAGTGGGCAAAACTGCTTTCTAGGCTGATGAGGTTGTTGATTTTTCTAGGTTTCAAGTTTAGGGTTGGGCAGGAGCAGTACCTCTAACACCACTTCTAAAGGTCCATGACATAGGGCGCACCACCTGGGGGGTTGGGAGTCACTCCAGCAGAGGTATGGTGGAGAGTTCAAGGCCTCAGGAGCTTGTTATGTCTCTGTAGCCCACATAGGAGGCCAACCAATAAGCCCTTAGAGTTACTTCTGGTGGTCCTGGGTTCAAGGAAATGGTCCAGCTCTCCTTCAAGCAGCGTGACAGGCCTTCAAGCAGCAGGGCAGTCCTCTGGGTGTCCAAGCACTCCTTTTGAAGTTTTCCACAGGTCAAAGAGTGTACTGAAGAGTTGTTCTGGGGTCCAGTATTTATACCTGGTACCAGCCTTTGAAGTGGGGTGATTCCCTATTCTACCCCCTCATCTGGTTTTGGAAAGTGCTTCCCTTCCCCTGCCACGGCTCCCAGAAGTTTAGGCCGACAAAATACTAGTGTCAGGTTCCTTTGTGAGGGCTAGAGGCAAGCCTTTTGAAGTGTAAGTGGGGCAGAGAACAGCCCCCCTCCCCCCCAACCATCCTGCTAGGATGGTCCATACTGCAAACACCTAGTCCCATTTTGTCTCACTGTCTGGGAGGAATACACAAAGGCCAACAGCAGAACCATTCACAGTGATTTGATCCAGGACACTGGTAGCAGGCACCAAATGGTTAGGACATTAAAATGGCAACTTTTGAAAGTGGCATTTTCAGAATTGTGACTAGAAATCCAACTTTACCATTAAAGAGGATTTCACATTACAATTAATTTGAAACCAAATGTTGACATTCCTACCTGTCCCAATCCATAGTTATCACTTGTTAAATGTAATGAGGTAACCCAATGTTATCCAATGAGAGAGACAGGCCTTACAATAGTGAATACGAATTTAGGCGTTTTTCACTCCCAGGACATGTGAAACCTAACACGTCCCACCTTTTAAATACAATGCACCCTGCCCTATGAGCCTGTAGGTCCTACCTTAGGGGTGACTTATGTATTAACAAGCATTGGCAATGCCTATAGGTCTGGCTTATGAATGCATTGTCTAGCCAGACCTAAAGATCTATGTAGGTTAATGACTGCCCTCCTCCCATCTGTACTGCTACCAGAGAAAATCACCATAAATGATCTAGTTATCTAAGACACTTTAAAAGCATTACAGTGTAATGTGTGTGTGCCCCTGAATGTTCAGCCTCAGGCAGCTGGATAAATAAACAAAATGATCACAGCTGCTTGGAGGGCAAGCATTTTTTGTGGAAGCACACAACTTCTGCCTAATCAAAACATGTACTCCTGGCTCCCAACATGTGGGCAGAGCCAAAGTCCCGCTCCTAGTGGTTCTCACGTAATTGTTTGGCGACAGCCGCACCGTCTCACAAGCCAGTAAGAGGGAAGGTTTGAGGCTGGCAAAAGGTTTTTTTTTCCAGGTTTAAAACTACACCACTCCAGGCTGCATTGGCAGGCCTGAGACATGTTTTAAAAGGCTATTTTAGTGGGTGGCACGATGAGTGCAGCAGTCCCACTAGTAGCATTTAATTTACAGGCTCTGGGTACATCTCGTACAGCTTTACTAGGGACTTACACGTAAATTAAATGTGCCAATCAAGTGTAAACCATATTTAACCATGCTTTAGGGAGAGAGAGCACAGGCACTTAAGCACTGGTTAGCAGTGGTGAAGTGCAAATAGTACTAAAGCCTACAAAAACCAATTCAGCAAAACAGGAGGGGTGAAGGCAAAATGTTCAGGGGTGACCCTGCAGAGAGGGTCAGGTCCAATAGTGTTGGGTTCTCTGTACTTTTGCATTCTTAAGGTGATATGGGGCATGTGACGTTATGACCTGTAGACCAAACCCTTGTGCAGATGAGGTCTTTTGTTCGAGGCATGTGAGCTGTAGATCACATGCTTATGCATAGATCGCCATCTAGTGTTGGGCCCGGATGTTTGCACTTTGTTTTTCTTCGAAGAAGTTTTCCTAGTCACGAGGTAGGTGACTCCTCCTTTCGGTGATAGTGCGCATGGTCATCGACTCCATCTTCAGATAGTTTTTTTCTGCCATCGGGTTCGGATGTTACTCGCTGCTCCGGTTCGACACCGATCCTTCGGTCTCCCTCGGTGCGTAGAACACTCACCCTCGACGATATTGTTTCCGATCGCGTGCTCCATTCTTCGCGTATTGTGTTTATTGAAAAAGCCCAACTTCGATCGGAAAGCTCGTGGTAGGCCGTCGGGCCTAGCCCCCGGTTCGACTCGCAGTCGATGGAATGAACTCCCTTTAAATTCTGTCCTCGGTGCCACGCGAAATACCCGCGCACCGACTCACACGAAGTGTGCAACCTGTGTTTGTCACCGGAACACAGTGAACAGGACTGCGACGCGTGCCGAGCTTTCCGCTCCAAAGAGACTCTTCGCGACCGTCGGGCTCGACGACACGACATGCAGAGCCAACACACAGGCTCCTTTCCGGAGCTCTTTGGACCAGAATCGGATGAAGAAGCCGGCGACACTATCGGAGCCGAGGAGGAACAGGAACAGATCTCCCTTTCGGACAACTGCTCCGAACAGGATGAAGACATCCCGCATGGACAACGTACTGTAAGTACAGTCCCTACATCGCCCCGAATCCCAAGCTAACGAAAAAGAAGGCTCCGGACCAACCCGCGGCCTCGGGCTCCGGTCGGCACCGAGACCACGCTTCCGACGCCCCGCCTTCTGGCTCGGCACCGAAGCCTACCAAAAAGCCTTCCGGCACCGAGAAACCCCACGCCAAGTCGGGTACCGAGCCAAAGCCCTCGGGGTCGAAGCCAAAGTCCGGCTCCGAACCTCACCACTCTGCACCGAAAACAACCTCTGATCCGAAAATACCATACCCGAAGCCGTCGGCACCGAAACCTTCGGCGCCGAAACGGACTGATGCGCCAAAGTCACCTAAAAAGCACAGTTTCGGTGATCCGCTCAAAAAACCGGACCCAAAACAGAAAATATTGGTCATACATCCAAAAACTGGACACATAACCACTAAAGTGACTTTAAAAAGAGGGGCTAATACAGAAGAGGAATCTCATATTCCACTGAAGAAGAGAAATATTGGAACAAACCCTTCCCCTCCTCCTCTTCCTCTTCTTCCATTACCACCTTCGCCTCAATCTCTACATGTGCTAACTTCACCTGAGAACTCACTACCACATACACCTGACAATCAGGGTGATGGGGATGATAATAATAATAATGATGTTCAGCCAGGACCTATAGATGAGTGGGATGACTACAACATTGACTCACTCGCACACAATGATCCTGACCTATATCCTACCAGGCCCTCTCCACCAGACGACAGTGTAGGCTACATTGAATTGCTAGGCAGGGCTACCAATTACCATGGGGTCCAGCTCCATAAAGAGTCCATTGAAGAGGATTTCCTTTTTGAAACTTTAAACAGCACACAAAAGTCAACACATATGTTACCCATGCTGAAAGGAATGACCAGACATGTAGACGACATATTTAAGGATCCTGTCGGGGCACGTATCCTTACCCCTAGGGTGGATAAAAAATACAAGCCTGCACCATCTGATCCAGTATACATAAAAGGACAACTACCCTTAGACTCATTTGTAGTTTTCAATGCAAGAAAAAGGGCCAACTCCCAAACCACTGGAGACGCCCCACCCCCAGATAAAGAGTCAAAGCTTCTCGATGCCTCGGGGGGAAGGGTAGCCTCCCAAGCAGCTAACTTCTGGCGCATATCTAATATACAAGCGTTACTAGCCAGATATGACCGTGCGCATTGGGATGAAATGGAACAACTCATCCAATTTCTACCCCAAGAACATAAATCTAAAGTGCAAGACCTGGTACGTGAGGGACAGTTAATTTCCTACAACCAAATTCGTTGCTCCCTAGATGCTGCTGACACATCGGCCAGAGCGGTAAACACAAGTGTCCTGTTAAGAAGATACGCATGGCTACGCATATCAGGGTTCAAACCTGATGTTCAGGCCTCCATATTGAACACACCTTTTGATAAATAACACCTTTTTGGGCCAGTGGTAGATTCTTCACTTGAGAAGATGAAAAAAGATACTGAAGTGGCTAAATCCATGGGAGCCCTTCAGTCTACACAAGGCCATGGCTCCTTTCGACGCTCTTTCTATCGGGCAGGGTCCAAAAATACTTCCTCGGAAACTGCATCCACCTATAAGGGCAATAACCAACCCTCAGGCTCAAAAAGTTCTTCAGAGGGAACAACGGCAAAGGCAGAGGTAGAGGTTCTAACTCACGTACCTCCCCCTCTAATACAAAGCAGTGACTTGCCCATCATTCCCCCCGACCACTTAACAACTGTCGGGGGAAGACTGTCACAATTCCTACCAAAGTGGCAGTCAATAACAACAGACAAATGGGTTCTACAAATTATCCGTTCTGGTTACTGCCTGGAGCTCATCAACACTCCTCCAAACATTTCCCCAATGTCACACAAACTTTCACCGGATCACCTACACCTCCTCAAACAAGAGGTACAATCACTAATACTAAAAGGAGCTATAGAGCCCGTTCCACCACAACATCAAGGGTCGGGCGTGTACTCCTCTTACTTCCTAATTCCCAAAAAGGACGGCTCTCTCAGACCGATATTAGATCTAAGAGAACTACATTTTTACATACAGTCAGACCACTTCCACATGGTAACACTTCAACAGGTACTACCTCTTTTGCAAAAAGGAGACTTTCTGTCTACTCTAGACTTAAAGGACTCCTACTTTCATATTCCAATCCACCCAGCTCACCGCAAATTTCTCAGGTTTGTGGTAGCAGGTCAACATTACCAATTCAAGGTACTCCCATTCGGAGTCACCACGGCCCCTAGAGTCTTCACAAAGTGCCTGGCGGTAGTAGCTGCTCATCTAAGAAGACAAAGCATCCATGTCTTCCCATACTTGGACGACTGGCTCATCAAAGCCAACACGTACCAACAATGCCGCAAGCATACCTCAGTAACCATTCACTTGCTTCACCAACTGGGGTTTACAGTTAATGTGTTAAAATCACATCTTCAGCCAGCCAAAACTCAGAACTACCTAGGAGCCACTTTAGATACTCGAAGGGCTCTGGCGTTTCCCAACGCAGCCAGAATTCAAAACATTCAGGCATTAATTCTCCAGTTTCAAGCCAATCAGTCACTTCCACCTCGAGTTTTCATGCAGCTGTTGGGAATGATGGCATCTTGCATCATAATCGTTCCCCATGCCAGGCTGCACATGCGTCCACTTCAAGAATGCTTAGCCAGTCAGTGGAACCAGTCTCAAGGTCTATTAACCGATCTAGTGTTGGTAAGCGGCCGTACTCATCGCTCTCTGCAGTGGTGGAACACACAAAATTTGTCAAAAGGACGGCCGTTCATAGACCCAGTTCCACAGACCGTATTAACAGCGGACGCGTCCCTCACTGGCTGGGTAGCTCATCTTCAACAACACACAGTGCAAGGTCTGTGGAGCCACCAGCAAAAGTTGCTCCACATCAATCATTTAGAGCTGATGGCAATCTTTCTAGCTCTCAAAGCCTTTCAAGATCACCTGTCTGGCAAAGCTGTCTTGGTCCGAACCGACAACATGACAGCTATGTATTACATACAGAAACAAGGGGGACACACACTCTCTCCAGCTGTCCCACTTAGCCCAAGACATCTGGAGATGGGCTATTCACCACAATATCTATCTCCTAGCGGAACACCTCCCAGGAGTCAACAACCAGATTGCGGACCTCCTCAGCAGACAGAGGTATCAAATACACGAATGGGAACTTCACCCTCAAGTTCTCCACCCATACTTCCAAGCTTGGGGAGTCCCTCACATAGATCTGTTTGCAACACCCCAAAACGCAAAATGCCAAAGCTTCGCCTCCAGGTATCTACACCCGTTATCCAAAGGCAATGCTCTATGGATGAACTGGTCAGGGATATTTGCTTATGCTTTTTCGCCTCTCCCACTCATTCCATTAGTGGTTCGGAAACTCAGGCAAACATCCCTCACACTAATACTAGTAGCTCCAACATGGGCACATCAACCATGGTTCACAACCCTGCTGAAACTTTCTCTGGTACCGCATCAAAAATTACATTTAACTCCCACTCTCCTCACACAGAGCCATGGAGAAATCAAACACCCAGATCCCAAACAATTGAACCTCGCGATCTGGCTCCTGAAATCATAGAGTTTGGTTATCTGAACCTTCCACCAGACTGTATGAACGTTATTAAGGAGGCCAGAAGACCTACCACAAGAGCCTGCTACGCAGCTAAATGGAAGCGATTTGTTATCTATTGCAATAACATCAACCCTCTTGATGCCTCCATACAAAACATTATTTGCTACCTGTTACATCTGCAGCAGTCATCATTGGCCTATACATCCATCGGACTGCATCTCGCTGCGATTGCTGCCTATCTTCAAAATAGGCAACATTTATCGCTCTTTAGAGTGCCTGTAATCAAAGCATTTATGGAAGGACTGAAAAGAGTTATACCACCAAGACTTCCACCTGCCCCAGTGTGGAATCTTAATATAGTCCTCACAAGGTTAATGGGCCCACCATTTGAACCCATGCACAAATGTGAACTACAATTCCTCACTTGGAAAACAGCTTTCCTCATTGCAATCACTTCATTAAGGAGAGTGGGTGAACTTCAGGCACTAACCATAGAAGAACCTTTTTTCCAGCTACACAAAGATAAACGGGTCCTTTGTACCAATCCCAAATTTCTACCTAAGGTAGTATCTGCATTTCACATAAATCAGTCGATTGAATTACCAGTTTTCTTCCCTCAACCTGACTCTGTTGCAGAAAGAGCTCTACACACCTTAGGTGTTAGAAGACCACTGTTGTATTATACTGAAAGAACGAAAACTTTTCGTAAGCCCAAGCAACTCTTTGTCGCTTTTGCACCAACTCACAAGGGCAATCCTATATCCAAATCCGGTATTGCTAGGTGGATCGTTAAATGTATTCAAATTTGCTATGCAAAAGCCAAAAGGACTCTATCAATACCCCCTAGAGCACATTCCACTCGTAAGCTAGGGGCTACTATGGCTTTCTTAGGGAACATCCCTATTACTGACATCTGCAAAGCTGCAACATGGTCCACACCACACACATTCACTAAGCATTATTGTGTAGATGTGTTAGCCAGACAACAAGCTAATGTGGGCCAAGCAGTACTTAAAACACTGTTTCAGACAACTCCATCAGTTACTGGATAGCCACCGCTTAGGGGAGACTGCTGTATAGTCTATGCATAAGCATGTGATCTACAGCTCACATGCCTCGAACGGAAAATGCTACTTACCCAGTATGCATCTGTTCTTGGCATGTAGAGCTGTAGAATCTCATGCGCCCACCCACCTCCCCGGGTACCTGTGCCTGCTGTAATTCTCTTGTTACTATTCATACATACACATGGACATCTCTATTCTTTACTATTACTCCAGTCTCTCACCCTCTGCGGGAAAACAATCTGAAGATGGAGTCGATGACCATGCGCACTATCACCAAAAGGAGGAGTCACTGACCTCGTGACTAGGAAAACTTCTTCAAAGAAAAACAAAGTGCAAACATCCGGGCCCAACACTAGATGGTGATCTATGCATAAGCATGAGATTCTATAGATCTACATGCCAAGAACAGATGCATTCTGGGTAAGTAGCATTTTCCTTATGGTTATCTATGTGGGATGTATTACAGTGGGAGTGCAGGCCAATTTACCCACCACTTAACCAGCTGTCAGTTTTGCAGCGTGAATCTTTTCTGGATTCACATGCTGTGCATTATTCTGCCATCTAGTGGTTGGGTCCGAAATTCTCCTTATAAACATTTTGTCCTACTTTTTTTGTTTTTTTGTTGTTGATGGGTGTCGCCGGATCTTCATTTGGTGCCTCTTTGTGACGTTGTCGCGCTTCCTCCAGAAGCTCCCACCTTTGGTCGCCATCTTCGGTATTTTTTTTTTCACACCGTTGGGTCTGGATGCATGCTGAAGGCTCTCCAACTATTGAAAGAAATATTTTCCAGAAAAATCAAAAGTAGTCCACCGAAAGTCGACCGGGAGAAGAAAACATCTAAAGAAGGTACTGGAGAAGTTTCGTGAGAAGTTAAAAGTTCCTCTTCCATAGTTCTGAAAAATGCATGTGCAGGAGGCTCCCTGTGTGTGATGATGGAGAAGACTCCATTCCAGTTTTGCAAGAACTGACATCATAAGTTTGCCCAGACCAACACCCGGTCTGCAACCTCTGCCTGACCACCGAAGTGAAAACTGCAACGCCTGCTCAGTGTTTATCCCGAAGATTGTGAGGGTGAGAGAGCAGCAGAGAAGGGCCCACCACAACATTCAGGGCCAACATCCCCCACCGTCTCTACAAGACTTGGGCCTCCCAAGCGACAAAATAGGACAACGTCGCCAAAGGACCAGAAGGGGATATGGAGGTTGACATCCACAGCATGGACATCTACGCACGAAGAAGGAAGAAGACATCTTGAACCAAGAGAATCATTGTCCTCGAAGAACTTACAAGAGTCGCGAAAAATCTGACTAAAAATCCTCTAAGGGAGTCTCGGCATCGAAGCACTTGATGACCGCAGTCGCGACCAGAGAGATAAGTATCCTCGGATCCTTTGAAAAGGACGTGCAGCGGTAAGGACCCCTGAAAAATCCAAGACGCCGAAGGACGGTCGAGGAAAAGACGCTTAGACGTCGAAACTAGAGAGGTCAAAATCTGAAAGATAGATTCCACCGACCACGTTGTCTTAAAAAAACTCTTCGTCATTGAAGAGAAAGGCCAAAAATCTCGACGCCGGACAACAAGCGGCCAAGGTAGAGAGGCAGAAGAGACGACTTGAGACTGAAATGGCGATTCTTCTACAAAAGAAGAAAGAATTTGATGAAAATCTGAAAGAATTTCAATCCCTCTGAAAACCTCAACAGCAAAGGGTCAAGGGGACAAAAATGTCAAAGAAATAGAGCCACCATTAACTCCTGTACCTCAAAAAGATCTGGAAGAACAAATCTTCTATGAAGAGGAGGAGGAACAACATTACCAGGGTTCTGAGGCTTCAGAATACCAGGAGACACAATGGCAGGACCTTGAAACTGATTCCCCTGTAGAAGGTGTGGATACTTATCCTTTTAGGCCATCACCACCTGACGATATTGGGGTGTACAACCAAGTAATTAAAAAAGCAGCACAGATCTGGGGTCCAGCTAGAGTAGGAGAAACCTCAATCATGTTTGTTTTTAGAAACTCTCCTGCCTACACAATCAGGAAACCAATGTATCCCTATGTCGCCAAGTGTGTTGGATCAAGGAAAGGAGGCTTTTAAGGAACCTGCAACATGTAGGGCAGTTACTCCTAGAGCAGAGAAGAAATACAATCACTCTTCCAAAGATCCAATCTACATAAAATGTACAGTCTCAGCAGATTCGATAATAGTATCAACTGCCAGGAAAAGAGAGAACTTCCCAATTACAACAGGGCCTCCTCAAAAAAAAGAGAGTTAGAGGATGGACCTCATGGGTCGAAAGGTGGACAGAAGTGCAGCAAATCAATGGCGCATTGCAAATTCAAAAGCATTGCTCAACCGTCACACCTATCAACATTGGGAAGAAATAGGGTAGTTGATGAGACATCTCCCTGAACAGTAGCGAAAGAGGGCGGCGCACCTTGTAGAGGATGGCAAAAACATCACCAACACATGCATAAAATCTGCACTGGATGCAGCCGACACATCAAGCAGACAGATGATAGGCATCACAGAAAGAAGACCTGCCTGGTTACGAAATTCAGGTTTCAAACCCGAAGTACAAACTAATATTCTAAATGCACCATTTACTGGAAAACAACTATTCGGGAGTGCAGTAGATGAGACTCTTAATCAGTTAAAAATTACAACAAAACAGCAAAGTCAATAGGGGCTTTGCGATTCAGAGGTAATATGCGTAGAGGTTCACTACCTTCTTGAAGACCCACAGGAAGGGACACCTTTCATCCAGGAACCTCCCATCAAGCTTACCAACAAACATATCAGGGAGGAAGTCAGTCAAACCACAACAACAACAAGGTTGGATTTACCAGCTGGGAAGAAAGTCCTTTTGCAGACGCCCACGTGGAAGAGGACAACTTCAAAGGGGAAGAGCGCCCCCTACAAATAAGTGATTCAACAAACATCTCAAAAGATAATATAAAGAGATGCAGGCATGCATTGACAAAGCAAAAAACCACCCAAGCTGCAAAAATAGAACATCAAGAACTCCTACATGCAACACCAGTAGCAGGCAGAATCAAAAACTTCCTTCAGGAGTGGAGGAAGATCACTTAAGACAAATGGGTTTTAAATATAATATAATACAATACGGATATTGCATAGAATTTGACAAGACACCTCCAGACAAGGGTCCAAGGAGAAAGGTATTTTCAAAGGAGGAAACAACACGTCTACTCAAGGAAGTAGAGGAAATGTTGGCAAAAGACATATTAGAATTCGTGCCAAAGATTGCAATAAACAAGGGGATTTATTCAACATATTAACTAATCCAAAAGGTAGATGGAACATTATGCCTAATACTAGACCTGAGGTTTTTGAACAAGTTTATAAAAACACAAAAATTCAAAATGACAACCCTGCAAGTGGTAATACCACAACTACAAGTTGGGGATTACATGGCAACAATACACTTAAAGGATGCTTATTCACACATTCTCATGAACACGGACCACAAGCGATTCCTCAGATTTGTGGTACACAAAAGACACTATCAGTTCAAAGTTCTTGCTTTCTGAATAAAATCAGCACCAACAGTAGTCACAAAGTGCTTAGGAGTAGTAGCAGCACACCTGCGAAGACCAGGCATACACTGGGGATAGGATGTGACCTAACCGGCTCGGGCGGTCGATCTCAAATTTGAGGAACCGGGTTTGAGTCTCTGCAGTGACTTTCAACATCCTGTGATTCTGGGCAAATCACTTAATCTCCCCGTGCCTAACAAAAAAATGAATGTGTCCTTGTGTAACGTAACTTGTGCTCATGTAAAGCGCTCTGATACCTGATACCTTCGGGTCAAGTTTCCGCGATATAAAACTCTGGGGAAAAAAATACACGTTTATCCCTACCTAGACAATTGGCTGGTAAGGACAAACTCGCACAAGAAATGCAAAGATCACATTCTGCAAGTAATAAAGACTCTATACTAGCTAGGGTTCTCAATAAACATGGAGAAGTCATCTCCAGAACCAGAACAAGATAAGATTTTCTAGGGAGCCAGGTTAAATTCAAATCAAGAGAAAGTATTCACCAGTGAGAAGAGAACACTGGCAATATTGAAGGAAACACAGCTGTCCCGGAAGGGGCAAGCTCTGACAGTGAGGACGGTGGGGAAGCTATTAGGAATGATGGCTTCCTGCATCCCTTTAATATCAAACACAAGACTACACATGAGACCTTTTCATTAATGGCTACAAGACCAATGGTCACAGGCAATAGGTAGCTGGGAAGATCTAATGGTTGTCACGCAGAAAATAGAAGAATAGATAGCAAGGTGTAACAGATCAAATCTAATCCAGGGGAGAACATTTACAAAACCAGCTCTAACAGTGACCATAACAACGGACGCCTCAGAGATGGGATGGGGTGCACATATGAACAATCTCAAAGTAAGGGGAGTTTGGAAGGAGCAGGTGGAAGTACAACACCTCAACATCCTGGAACTAAAGACACTGTTCCTAGCCTTAAAAGTCTTTCAGAGCGAGCTTTGGGGGAATACAATTTTGATCCAAACGGACAAAACAACCACCATGTTTTACATAAACAAGCAGGGTGGGGGACAGTCTCTACCATTGTCAAGGTTAGCCCCGAGCTCTGCAACTGGGCAATTCAAAGGAAGATGGAAATCTTAGCAATCCATCTACCAGGAAAAGACAATGTTGAGGCAGACAGGCTAAGCAGACAGGCTTCATGTTCTCACAAATGTGAAATGAATCAAACCGTACTCAAGAGGATCTTTCAAAAGTTGGGGACACCACAAATAGACCTGTGTGCCAGTCCACAGAACGCATACAGCCGAAGCTTTGCCTCCAGACAACATTGCCAACAGTCCTTGGGGTATGTACTGTTGTTAGAATAGTCCTAGAGATTTGCATACACTTTTCCCCCAATATTACGAATTCACAGAGTGATCAACAAATGCAGGATCAGCAGCATGACCCTGATACTAATTGCGACGCAGTGGGCGAGGCAAACATGGTTCTCAAAACTAATAGAACTATCCCAGGGGAATGTTCACAAAATGCCAAACAGACAAGATCTGCTGTCTATGCAAGAAGGAAGGGTGCTTTACCCTTAACCAGAGTCTTTAAGCTTGGCTGCTGAAGACTTAGAATTTGCACATTTAAAGTTACCAGAAATACAATGGCTGTCCTAAGAGAAGCAAGGAAAACAATGACTAGAAAGTGTTATATAGCTAAATGGAAAAGATATTCACTTTGGAGTCTTAAAGAAGTTTTATTAAAAAGGAAGACAAGAGATAAGATAGTGTTAAAGTATTTAACACATCTTATGGAATGTAAACTGACTGACGCGTCCTTAAAGGTTCATTTAGCAGCAAAAGTGGCATACACAAGAGGCAACAGTGGGAGACGTTTCTTTACAGCACCTGTTATTAAGCGTTTTCTAGAAGGAGCAAAGAGAAATGCACCTCCAAAAAAGGCACCAGCACCCAGATGTAACTTAAATGTAGTGCTCACCCAACTGATAAAAGCACCATTTGAACCTTTACACAAGGCTACATTGCAGATGCTCACACTAAAAATTGCATTTTTAGTGACCTTACCTCACTATGCAGAGTTAGTGAATTACAAGCACTCACCTTACAACAACCTTATTTCCAAGTACACAAGGACAGAATTGTCATGAGAACCGACCACAGTTTATGCCAAAGGTTATATCACAGTTCCACATGAACCAGAGTATACAAATACCACGTTTTTTTCAAAAGCTAAAGACCCACATAAAGGACATTACACACTGTAGATGCAAGACGTGCGGTAATGTATTAAATAGAAAGAATAAAAGCGGACAGAAAGACGAAACAGCTTTTTGTGTCATTTGCGCATAGTTTTATAGGAAGACCAGTTACAAAGAACACAATTGCAAGATGGATAGCTCAACTGATTCAACTATGCCATAGAATGCAGGAGAGACATTACAAAAGACTCCTGGTGCACATTCAACAAGAAAGAAAGGAGCAACCATTGCTCTCCTAGCAAATATTCCATTACAAGACATTTGTATGGCAATTACTTGGTCATCAGTGCATACGTTCACAAGACACTACTGTGTAGACCTTCAGATGAACAAGGAAGCACAAGTAGGACAAAGGGTCTTACAACATCTGTTTTCAAATCAATGCTCATCTTCAACCCAGCCACCACTGTAATAACAAACCGCTACAAAATCAATGTACAGCAAGTAAATCCAGAAAAGATTGACACTGTAAAATGTATAGTTTCTTACCTGATGGTGTAATTTTGCAGCTTGAAGAATTTTCTGGATTCACAAGCGAACCCACCCACCTCCTACAAGAAGATAAAAGGAGGGAACAGCAAAAATTGTTTTTATATTTTTAAAGAATCTGAAGATGGCGACCAAAGGTGGGAGCTTCCGGAGGAAGCGCGACGACGTCAAAAGGGAACACCAAATGGAGGTCCGTCTATGCCCACCAACAAAAATAGAAGGACAAAAAGTTTATAAGGAGAATTCCAGACCCAACCACTAAATGGCTCAATAATGCACAGCATGTGAATCCAGAAAATTCTTCAAGCTGCAAAACTACACTTTACATTATTTCACCTGCTAGTGTTTTGGTGAACTTCATGCTGTACAGGGTACAATTGTACATTCCTTGGTGGAAGTGGAGTGTTTAAGTGAGTGGGTGTGTGTGTGTGCAGAGTATGAGGCTTATTTTATTACTGAGCACGTTTAAGTTGATTCGGATGTCCGGATGCTTTGTTGATCATCTGTGTAGTCCCGGAGTAAGGGTTTTAACTTGTTGTCTTGGTCAAGTTAAAATAGGGAAATCTATCTACTTGTGCTACACTGAGTCAGCCCTATCCTACCTTCCTCTACCAGCACCTCCACCCCTCCGGTTCCCTTGTCTCTCTTTACCTGTGTCCCTGTCTAGTTAACCAGGGCCACCCTTCTCAAGAACATTTGCGATTCTTAAAATGCAGAGGGCATTTTGTATAGCGCAGTGATCGCCAATTACTTGGCCTCTCGGCGCATTACATTCTTGTGCACTAATGCCTGTCTGTGTTTGTGGGTTTACCCTTATTGCCTTGTCTGGAGGAGGGGGCGACCATGCGGGGAAGGCTAGTCAAGTAGTGGCTGTGCAATTTACGGCAAGTCAACAATTGACATTTCTCTTGAGTGCCAGTTTGCTTCTGGACCTTGGGCTGATATGTTCTTAGAACTCTAAGAGGACATTCTGACACGCAGGGGCCTAGTTACTCCCGATCACTAATCAATACATTTACAGGCAGGACGTCCTGCTCGCTATCACTAATGAGCAGATGTAGGTGTAGTGCAGTATTATCTTGTAGAAACAAGCTGTTGCTGTAGAGTTATTTATTGGTTACTTAATAAAAACCATATGAACATAAAACAAAAGTAGATTCTACAAGGGAAAACTAATCAAACCCTGACCTTGGTAGGAGAAACTAAAAAAAAATACATTAGTCACAGGGTTGATTAGCCAAATCGAAAGAATTAAAATATACAACTCTTAAAAATCAGTTAAAAAAAAGTTATTAAATTACAATTCACTGTTTAAGTTCACCGTTTATCATAGAGAAAAAAACGTTTAGGTAAAGTTGTTTGTTTGAGTGAGGATGTCGGAACTATGCAGCTGCACCAAAATGTGAGTGGACTGTTTTGGACGTGATAGCAGGTGTGAATATCGACAAAGATAATAATATACTTCTCATCAGTCTCAAAAGAGTAAACTCTTAATCGCTTTACTATGATTCAAGCCCTTTCCTTGCAGGTTATCGGCCTATGATACCACCTTAAAAAGAAAAGAAAAAACAAAAGACAGAAACTGAATCAATGGGAGCTGTAAATTCGCACAGTAGATGCTCTCAGAGTTGCATGAATCCTCTAGAATAATTTTAGAAAAATGTGCCCCCTTTCCAGCTAGTGGTTTTGTAACTCCAGCTTTAATGAAAAGTCTTGCTTCCTGTTGCTCGATTAATTCTACCGTGCAGCGTGGTAGATAACACAATTGTTTACTGCATACAACACAATGTCTAGTTTGTATTTTCTGTTCTAGTGGGAGGCCTTGTGTAGTGGACTGGAGGTGTGAAGCTTGCACTGCTGCTTTAATTTTTGTGGGTGTTTGTAGAAAATAATGGATCTGCTATGTGCTCTGGATAAGTTTGCACTTCTTATGACCATTGTGTGTTGTTTGTGTTGTGTGCCCATGTTACGCATGTGTCACAACCAGTTACGGCAGTACAAGTCTATGTCATCACTGTGTCATTACAATGCATGATTTTACCACGCGTCCTTTACCATACATTGCCATTACCATGCTAGTCATTACAACGCATGCCTTTACAACCAAATTGTAAGTATATATCAGGTAAGCGCAACCCTCTTCTGGGGGCCCCCATAGACATCCATGGCATGCTGTATTTCACTCCCCCTGAAGGTTTGTCCGACTCTTCCCCTCTCTTAGCAGTCAAGCCGTTTCTAGGGCCTTCAGGACAAGTAAACGGATCTTCCAACAAGGGATCCAGACTCGGATTATGTTCCCTTACCTCTTGGAAGCAGGCTTCTAGGCCATCTCTGGTAATACAGCTGGGTACTCTGCAAATTACTCTATTCGTTGACGATAGATGATTTGGAAAAGTGAGTTCCCACTTTAATACACCAAAAACAGACAGTAGCTATGAATACACTCCTCAGCTTCATATCGTTTTGAGATGGTTCTACTTTTAAGTGTCCTCTCCAGGCTGCTCTCCAGGCACACCCTTTGTGTGGAGTGATGTGTCTCATATCAGCATAGTCTCCAGCCAGGAGCACCCACAACAGAGGTGTGATTTTTCTGCACCTGGCTGTCATCCGCCAACTGAAGAAGTTAAAACGTGAAAAACAAAAGGGCTAACCTCACACCTAAAGGTTTTCCTCACCGTGCACAGCAGAGTCTGCAGTCCCAACTCTCACCCCTACATTCCACTAAATGGCAGTGCTCAAGAAGACTAATCAGCAGCTCCTTGCCAAGTAAAATGTCTAATGGAATTTGCAAAGGAGCCCTGCCTCCACTCTCCTCACTTCAGTGTCTAGGTCGTAAACCCTCCTATTGCAGGAATGTCAGAAGTAAACTTCTGTTGTCTGTGAAAGCCACCTCACCTACATCTTATGCAAAGGCCAGGCCTAGAGTATCCAAAATGGATCTCATAGGCTTCCATTACTCTGACTTACACATACACCATGCATGTACCACACAGAACATACCTGCACAACCTAGGCACAGTGTGTCAGAGCTAGGAACTGGTAAAGCGAAAAGAAGTGTAACTTTACACAAGTGGGCCAGTATACCTACCCTCCATAGATAGATTAAAAGGTTTGGTCACAGCTATGGAATCACAACATATAGTACACAGCCATCACCAATCTATGCTAAACCCTTAACAGGGGCAGTAGTACACTCTCTCCAAATGAGGATGCTCCTGCGGTGCCTCTCTAGGTCTCAGGACAGTGTCCTGGACCTTACTAATGCTAAGAGACAGACCTAGGCCTCTTTACACATGCTACATTAGTGTTATATTTGGGCCAAAATCAAAAACCCAGGAAACCAGATACATGCAATCAGGCACTGAAAGCATTTGAGCACGACAGTACAACTTGCAGGTGAGATTCCCATTCCAATAACAATGGTGAAAGGCCACTCAGAAAACACTGAAATTGTGAACCTAAACCGACTGTTGAGGGACCCTACATGACAGGTCTCACATTGGGCCCAGATAACTCACACAATATTAAAGTAATTATTCTGACAGAAAACCCCAGCTGTGGTCTGACCAATCACGGATCATCTGCAGTCCCCAAAACATGTAACTTACAGTGCACACATGCAGCCAAGCCGAACCTTTACTTATTTGGTGCAGACAATCAAACTAAATAGATAAACCCTTCTTCAAGGCTATGTGTAAGTATTTATACTCGAAGACAATGGACATTATTAACCCAGAACTGCCTTGAAGATCTTCACCACAACATAACCAATACACTTAATGAAATGAAAAAACAATCAAAGGATCAAAACACTCAACAAATGCTACACCAAAAAAATTGATATACTCAAGAGTACGAGATGACACTTAAAATGATGACACAATTCAAGCAGGAACAGCTGCCCATTCAAGAATGTCAGAGGCCAGTAAAGATGGATAAGATGAAATACAACAACTTTTTCCTCACAACAATGCAAAGATCTTCTAGCATTCCTTGAATCAAACCATATTAAAGATTTGAGAATCACTAGCAAGCTATCCTAATCTCATCCCCTATCCCTCTTTCTGCGTCTCACAAAGAAGTCTACTCAACAGTCACACTAATAAAAGCTGGTGAATTAATCAAATAAGTCCACAGTGCCTAATATTCTGCAGTATCCCTACCCTTCCACTTCAGTTAAGCAATTCATACACTTGTCCTGTGCGTGATGCATCTCATCCACACGTCACTTTACAAGGAAAGCGTTTCTGGCTTCTGAAAACAGATGGTAGTTCTTCCACGCCTCATTAATAAAATACTTAATCCAAGGTCAACTGCAGGCCAACAGTAATCATCCTTACCAGAGTAAAGTCCTTGAAACTGAAGTTACAAGACAGGGGTAACATTATATAGGCCAATGGAGCCTACTCAACAACTGCCAATCACTTAGCATTCACACCTCTGTGAGGAACACACTCTGAAGTGCCAAGTGTGAAAGAAGACCTTCTCATCACTCTTGCTGCAGATTACCAGGCAGCTCTAAACTTTCTGGAACTATCAGAAGCCTAAGACACCATAGACCACAGAACCCCAATAAAAGGTTGAGCATGTGTCTTAGTTAGGACAGGGGAGAAACGGTGCCATTTTATCATGTGCACATTTCCTAAGTTGCCTTCTCTTTCACATGATGACTTTTGACACACATTTGCGTGCGTGACAATGCAGGATTAGTTTCTCTGAAACTACATTGTTTACAAATGCCACTTAGTAAGAACATTATCATTACACCTTCAACATCACATAGAAGGCCTTGACACATACTGTGCAGAGTTAGTTATTTGCTTTCATCCACAAGGCGACACAGCTATCGATAGATCTAAACAATGTCGGCCAGACTAATGCCTCGGCTTGAGAGCAAGGATGCTTTTTGTTATAAATAAACATTTCTGGGTTTAGGCAGAGGAGCACTTGCTGTCATTGCGAGGTCACTGCATGCTGAAACCTCAGTCCAGCTGATCCCTCTACGAGGAGGGATGGCCAGCCTGAGAGACGGCCATCCCTCCTCGCAGAGGGTTCAGCAAGCAGCTGGACTGAGGTTTCAGCGTGCAGTGACCTCGCAATGACAGCAAGTGCTCCTCTGCCTAAACCCAGAAATGTTTGTTTATTTATAACAAAAAGCATCCTTGCTCTTGAGTATGTATATATATATATATATATATATATATATATATATATATATATATATATATATATATATATATATATATATAGTTTTTATATGCCTGCATATATACATTGTTTTAGCAAGATGGTGGAACATGCAGCACATATATTCTATACAAGAATCACAATGGTTCAATTAATATTGAAAACGCCCCTGTGTATTCCTTGTGTACTTCTCTGAGAGAAACAACATGAGTGTCTGAGCGAAAGGGTTCTAGATCTGTTACCACAATCCCTGAGGGGACTCTGGTTTATCATGTTCTGTGGTTGCTAAAACCATTTGCTTCCTGTCTAGGGAGAATATGGTGGCACTGTGAGCTAGCTGATCTCTAATATGACATATCCTGCGGGGGTGCACGGAATCAGTCTGGCACCATCCCTACGTTTGTTGCCCAACAAACGCGCAGTTCCAACTGGCAATTGGGAACTACATGACACAAGAGGATGGGGATCTAGAATATAATATAGGAACCGATCGAAGCATAAGAGAGCGTGCACATTCTCACAGAGACGTGTATGTAGCATATTTCAGGGGTTGGCCATTACACCATTGCTCTTCAATATATACATAAGGCTACTAACTGAAATTTTTGCACAAAACCAGCTACAAGTTACAACGTATACAGACAACCTCACATACACCTCAGACAGGCTTACAACCAAGAGTCAAAACCACATCAAAGATTGCTTGAACAGTATCTGTCCTTGGATGAGGGAATGGTTCTTTTGCTTGAATCATAATACTAGACTTCTGGTACTATGTTTGCACCAACCTACCCAAGAACCTCACTGACAAACTACAACTAGCACAGGATCCGGCGTGTGCAAATATAGCCTGCTAATGAAAAAGAATTCATATGAGAAATGGTAGAGGCATAACCCTAGGGGTTCAAAGTTACACACTCCCCCTAAGAATTAGTGCACAACATAGCTACCAAATCTTCAAGAAACCTTTAGTAACCTAATTTCTGAAGAGAACTTGCAGCTGAGAAAAGAGATTGTGAGAACCACTGAGTATGTCTGGATAGCAAGAATGTCGATGCCTGCAATCCACAATGTACTGTAGCTATTCCGCATATGGGTATTCTTTCAAATTACGGTGAAACTTTTATAGAAAATAGGCACACAACTTTTACCATAACGAAAGCTGTTGTAATTATACTGAAGATAGAATTCATCATACTAACCCCCCTTGGTTTCAGATGGCACCCAGGATAAAAACATAACTATGCACAATTGCTCATACAACCGATTACTCTTCGGTGGCCATCAGACGAAAAGTGAGGTGATACAGAAGATCCAAATAGATAAATATTCCTTGAAGGAATTGGTGAGAATCAGTGTTATTAGAACAATTTCACTAGTGATAATCCAACATCAGTTATAATGTACAAAACATAAGCTCTAAATTGAAAACACGTTTCTGATGTAAGTGTAATCTGATCCCTCCTCATGAAAGATTGTATTGTACCAAACATGATGGCGTGATTATCGAACCAATTTAAAAAATCCATGTACAAGAGCCATTCATAATGTTTTGATGAGCCACAGAAATAAGTTCAAGCAGAACCTAGTGTGATAGTTGTTTCTTAGCACAAGAAAAGCTATGTATCTTTCTGCTCCATGACTGTTTTACTCCTGTAACCTTTGTGGGCCAACAGCTATGGCTCGAGGCGATAGCACAAGAATCCAGGTCGTCTGATAAAACTGTTCTGTTTTCTGCTCTGGGCAGCATTGATAGCTTTTGCTCCAAGTCATCATGCATGTCTTGCCCACTGTGAATGATTGCTATGTCACTGTTACCACATTATTGTGTTTATTATGCCCACCTAACTGCAATGTTTTCTTTTCTTTAAGGGGTGTATTTTGAAAAAGTTCTGAAAAGTTCTGAAACCTCGTTGTGGGTGAGAAACATTCAGATGTACTTGTCTGGCATAGTGGTTACTTTAGCAGGCGTCTTCATGTCAGATGGCCCTCAGGTTATGGAAAAAGGATTTTTCTATGGCTATACACCCTTTGTTGGGTTTGTTATTTGTAAGTATATTTTCTGTTTTTGGCCCTTCCATAGTGGTGTGAAAATTGATAATGTCATTGTTTTTCACTGAGCTTCAATGTTTATGTATGTTTTATTACATTAGGACTGCAGGTGCCCAGCTGTAGAAAAGCTCACAGAGATAATAAATATTTGTACCCCTCTGCTAATAACTCCCAAGCACAATTGATGGTGGTAGCCGTATCCCGGTTGATGCTTATTCCTGTACATTCCAGTAGCATTCAGTGCCCGCAAGGTAACCCATTCCCACTGAGCCCTAGTCCCCCTTAGGTCAGAGCCAATGTGCTCTTAACAGCTAGGATTCCATTGCCAGAGTCTTTACACCCTACAGCTGATAGTCACTAATGTCTTTAGTTTATCTAGTATCATTAAGTGGCAGCTGCTACAGAACTAATGTGTTTAGTGTCTATGAAGGCCTGTGTTGGTAATGTCAGTAAGTGCCACTACCCCCATTGACAAGGTAAACAGTTCATTTAGGTGTCCTTAAATGGTATTATCTACAGTGCCAGTCTCCATGGGTCAAGGAGTCGGGTCCACAACACTTATGATTGCCAGCCCTGCCAGAGTCTTAAGTGCTCCAAAGTACCAATGTACAAATATTTCATTTCTAAATTCCACAAGTGGCATGAACACCTTTAGTATCCTTCAACACCTGTGTCTCCAGAGCGTGCCCTGAGATTCTCAGCACTGCTTTGACCTCTAGTGTGCTAATAAGGAAGCTATATGTACTCCACACCATTGTGTTGTGATGCATGTTCCCATAGATCCTGGTTAGATCTCAAGTGGATTCAACCCATCTGTGCTGTTCTACACCTCCTCACCCTTTTTGAAACGATAGATATGTGAGGTGGGAGTGCAAGACAGAAGCATAGACCGTGGAAATTGAGAAAAGTTGGGGTACAAAGCACATTGGTAAAATGAAAATCTGAGATAGGGTACGCCAGGATGAGACATTTTGCCCTTGAGACGAGATGACAAAATACCTACAGCTGCAAATGCAGTCCTGCTCTCTTTTATCACAGTTGTAGTAACTTCATCCATATAAATGGATGGACAAGCACTGCACTGTTTTTAGGCGGAATCCTCAGAAAGGAAAGACTGGATGGCATACATCTATGTGTGATAAAAATCCTGTGTTTTTCCTACTAGCTATCTACACTTCAAAAAGCGATAGAAAAAGACTGCAAACAAATCTTTCAGGATGTTCATAGAGATAGGACCAGCCACAGCTGACTGCTTTCAGGAGGTCTTGATATTTTTCGTAGTGTGGCCTCTTTCACAGAGTATGCTTGGAAACCAGACTAAAAGTCAGGAGGAGAATAGTGGTCCTTTTATTGGCAAAGCTTATTGGATAGTAGGGTGCCCAGAAGATTTATTGTTTAATGCAAAATAGCAAAGACTCTGTATAGAATTCAGTTAAAAACGGCATTTTCTACATACAAAGCGTAATACAGTTTCTCTTCCAGGGGATCCTCATCAATAGTCATAAGCACATGAATATTCCTGCGCTTATGACTATGATGAGGATACCCCTGGAAGAGAACTAGGATTACAGGTAAATAACTTATCCTACCCTATCGAGAGCCATTAAGGTTCCAAATTTTCAAGATCCTGAACCCGACCTTCTAGTCGATGAAAATGTCTAGCTGAGATTAAAATAATGTCTAGCTATCTGATGAATGTGGAACAATTGCTTTCACAAATGTCTCTGACAAAAGCTGTCGGGAACATTTATGATTGATTCATCTTATGTTAAAATAATGAGTATAAGCAAACATTTTGATATGAGCACTGGTGATATTTATTTTTCAGCACAAAAAGAGAAATAGTTTGAGAAATGCAAAATAGGTTTTTTTCTGCCAGATCAGGACAAAAGAGGAGAATAAGTGGAAAAACAGAGTGGAAGGGTTTAGGCAAAAAGGCATTTCGCCACTCCACAAAGATAGTTTTTGCTCCTGTAGCTTCGCTTCATTGCCCCGTAGCCCGGTTTGGAAACCAATGGGGTCCACCTAGGAAAGATTAAATCACATTGATCGTGGTGCCAACCTCACAAACTGCAGGTTCTTCCAGTGGCGGCTGGCATCTACTGGGGTGGGGGGAGGCAAAATATCATAAATAAAACTTACCAAAACGCGAGGTCCTCGCTCCGGACCTCTTCTTTGCTGGAACTGGATGCTGGAACGCCCTTGGCCAAACCTGGCGCTGCTCACATGCAACCTTGGTTCTTCTGAAAGGCAGAAATTAGCTTTTAGAACCGCATTTGTAAGGTGTTCTACCTGAGCTTCAAGACACACAACTCAAGCAATTGCCTGTTCATTGGACATATGTTGTGGCTCCGTCTTTGCTTCCAGAACCCCCAATTTAATCTTCATTTAATAAACTTGTTACACTCTTATAATATAGCACATCCTTCTCACTTCTACGCAGATGTTTGACATTATCAAACATATCCTTGATGGAGGTCCCTTCCATCTCGATATTTTTGAAGATGTGTTGCAAGTATCATGGGGATGCTAGCATTAGGGACTCCTTTCGAGGCAAGTATATGTGTGTGTCCTGTGTTCATAGATCTTTCACAGTCCACAGTGCATACATTTAGTGCATGTGCTGATAAAAATACAGCTCTCCAAAACTAGTTTGCCAAGAACAGTAGAAAATGGTGCAGGAAATTCTACATATTGTGGGTATTAATCGTATTCTGTACTGGGATTTGAGGGCATCTGAAGCCTGGAGAGCAACATCCTGCTCCCTTGCTTCTTTCTACTTTATTGGCTCTCCTCTCTGGCACAGCCCTCTGTGGCTTGGAGAGTAGTACAGATGACAGGTAGCCACCAATGTCTCCGACTTCGTGATCTGGATGCCCCTCCCAGATTGTTCTCAGGTGCATTCATTGTAGCTAGCTCTATGCCACCCAATATTGGAGCTGGCACTCAGGAGTTCACACAAATGGGTGTTCACCACTTTAAATAGCGCTATGAATGACCAAGGGGTTGCACGCCGCAGACTTGTATGTGACAGTTCCATTCATCCGAGGGTGCACAGTTACCCATGTCAGAGCAAAATGGCCTCGTACAGCAGGACCCCTTTGTTACAAGCCAGTGTATGGGGCTCCCAGTGAGTAAAGCAGAACCTTGAAGACAGATGTTCTGTCTGCCATGCTTCTGCTCTTCCCATACATGATTACACACATGCAGTTCATAGTGTCATGTTATAGTTTGAATGGCCTTCATCTTTTGTACCCATGTGCCGATTGTGTCCATCACCATTCCAAGGCTAGTTCCAAAGCTGCTATGGCTATTGGAGTCATCGCATTTTCTCTTAATTGACTAGCTGGGTCGAAATGGCCCTGCAATGTCCTTTGTAGAATTTGTCTCAAACTCCTGTTCTGGGCCTACAAGGGGAACCTCAATTCTTTCTTTCCTTCTCACAGGTTAATGAGCGCATTCTTTTCCAAGCCTATGCGAGGCTTTTCTCAAGCCTTAAAATATACTGACTTTTGTCTCCCGAGAAGACGGTTTCATTCACATTTTTGGAATGAAGATGGTTCATCTGAAAGCAAAAGCCTTTCTCCTGTTGGAGATTACTTTTAGTTTTCACAATGTCAAAACCCTAATTTACATAGCAAAGCTGCTTAGGGCAATCCAATCTATGGTAGATCTAATAGGAGATGGGCAGTTTTCTGGGAGAGCGTGCTTCACAGCATCTGCCGTCTAAGTGCCTATGGAGGCGCAATGCAGCTGTCCACATAAAATGGAGCTGAGCCAGGTCCAAGTGTCAACCGCAATTAAATGTCTTTTAGACACAAGCGAATGGTACCTACAAAGTTGAAGAATTGAAAGAAATATACCCTTCTGCTTGAAGTACATAACATTCAACTATATATATGACTTCAGCCCTCTCTCTTGTGCACCAGAAATATTCTGTAGGATTAACTAAATTTAAACTACCCAAATGATAAATATTTTGTTTTTGCGGCAGCATTAAAAACATTGAAAATGCTCCCAGTGATGCCTAGTATTATTCATTATTTACGATTATGCAGAGAAATTCAGTAAAGAAAGTGGTATTTCTTCGAGGTTATCGTAACCCAGCACACCATGTTACCTTTAAACTGTAATATTATTCTGCATTACACTACGCATCAGAAATGTTCGCCAACGTCAACCATGTGCTTTATACATCGGATAAACTAAATAAATTCTGTATTATTGGAAACGTCTATTGGACCACAGGGCTTGGTCGCCCCACTCACTGCTGCCGCTCCTGCCTGCCTTGCCGCCTCCTGCCTGGAGATTCCTTCGCTCGCTGCCCGCTGCTCCTGGGACTTTCCCGCTGCCCGCTGCTCCTGGGACTTTCCCGCTGCTCCTGGGACTTTCCCGCTGCCCGCTGCTCCTGGGACTTTCCCGCTGCTCCTGGGACTTTCCCGCCACCCAGCTGCTCCTTCCTCCAGGCTCCTTACTTATGACGCCCCCTGAGCGACCGCGCAGCGGCCGCGCGCAGCGGGAGCACCGACGGAGCGCCGAAGGTGCGCCAAAGGTAAGCCCGTCCGCGCCTGGCCCGCGCCCAGCGCCAGGACCCCTGGATCCCACCGATGCAACACTACTCGACGGACCTACGACGCCGCCACCCTCACCGCACTCAATGCCGGCCGGAACCCTGCCTGCTACCGAGCCTCACCGAGACGCACCCACGGACCCTTCACCTGCCAAGCCTGCCGATTCACCTGCCCCCGGACGTGCACCACCTCCGCCAAGTCGAGCACCAGCAGCAACCACCTGAAATGCATCCTGTTGAACACCCGCTCCGTCCACAGGCACGCCGTGGAACTCTGGGACCTGCTCGACGCAACAGCACCGGACGCCGCCTTCCTCACCGAAACCTGGATGAACGCCTCCTCAGCGCCCGACATCGCCATAGCCATCCCGGACGGATACAAGATCACCCGGAAGGACCGCGTCAACCAGACGGGAGGAGGCATCGCCATCGTACACAAGAACACCATCCGCATCTCGACTAACTCCGACGAGACCTTCACCGCCGCCGAACACCTACACTTCCAGATACACACTGACCCCAAGACCACCCTCCGAGGCACCCTCATCTACAGACCCCGGGACCACGCACACTATTCAGCGAAGACATCGCAGACTTCATCAGCCCGCACGCCATGCCCTCCGCCGACTACATCCTCCTAGGGGACCTCAACTTCCACCTGGAGAACAACAACGACAGAAACACCACCGCCCTGCTGGACAACCTCGCCAACCTCGGACTCAAGCAACTGGTGAACACGCCCACCCACTACGCCGGCCACACGCTTGACCCCGTCTTCTCTTCCAGCAAGCACATCTCCTTCAGCCACGCCACCGGACTCCACTGGACCGACCACAGCTGCGTCCACTTCAGCTTCAGAAAGACTGCGACCCACCACCACCCCCAACAGGCTCCCCGCCGGAGCAGGAGCAAGATCACCGCCGAGCAGCTCACCGCCTCCCTCAGCCAGAACACACCCACCAACACAACGGACCCAAACGAAGCAGCCAGCAACCTCGCCAAGTGGCTGACCGCCTGCGCCGACGACCTCGCACCACTAAAAACCCTCCCAGCAGACCCGGAAGCAAGAAAACCCCTTGGTTCACCAACGAACTCAAGGAATCCAAGAAGAACTGCCGCACTCTCGAGAAAGCCTGGCGACTCGACCAGACCACAGACAACAGGACCGCCCTCAAGCACGCCACCCGCAAACACCACCAGCTGATCCGTGCCACCAAGAAGTCGGCACTCAAAGAACGACTGGACAACAACGCCCACGACAGCAAGGAACTTTTCAGCATCGTCAAAGAGTTCTCCAACCCCAGCGCCGGAAACAACGACATCACCCCTCGCAAGACCTCTGCAACTCACTCGCCGCGTTCTTCCACCGCAAGATCACCGACATACATAACAGCTTCGACGCACAGACCACGCACCCTACCGCCGAACCAACGCCCGCCACCACCACCCTCTGCAACTGGACCCCGATCAGCACCGAAGACACCACCCGCACGATGAACTCCATCCACTCCGGATCACCAACCGACCCCTGCCCACACCACGTCTTCAACAAAGCCGACGCCACCATCGCACCCCATCTCCGGGACATCATCAACTCCTCCTTCCACACCGCCACCTTCCCGGAGAGCTGGAAGCACGCCGAGCTTACCGCCCTCCTGAAGAAACCAACGGCGGACCCCACCGACCTCAAGAACTACCGTCCCATCTCGCTCCTTCCGTTTCCGGCCAAAGTCATCGAGAAGACCGTCAACAGACAGCTTGCCGCCTTCCTCGAGACGAATGGATCCCTCGACCCCTCGCAGTCCGGGTTTCGGGCCAACCACAGCACCGAGACCGCCCTTATCGCAGCCACCGACGACATCAGAACCCTAACCGACAACGGGGAAACAGCAGCCCTCATCCTCTTGGACCTCTCCGCGGCGTTCGACACCGTCTGCCACCGCACCCTAGTGAAGCGCCTCAGCAACATCGGAATCCGAGAGAAAGCACTGGAATGGATCATCTCGCTCCTCGCCGGAAGAACCCAGAGAGTCCGCCTCCCCCGTTCAGATCCGAGGCCACCGAAGTCATCTGCGGCGTTCCACAAGGATCTTCACTCAGTCCAACCCTCTTCAACGTCTACATGAGCCCCTCGCAGCCATCGCACGCCAACACAACCTCAACATCATCTCCTACGCCGACGACACCCAGCTGATCCTCTCCCTCACCAACGACCCCACCACCGCCAGAGCCAACCTACACGACGGGATGAGAGACGTCGCCGACTGGATGAGGAACAGCCACCTTAAACTGAACTCAGACAAGACGGAAGTCCTCATCCTGGGCTCATCACCCTCCGCCTGGGACGACTCTTGGTGGCCCCCGGCCCTGGGCACCGCGCCCAAGCCAACGGACCACGCACGCAACCTGGGCTTCATCCTGGACTCCTCCCTGTCGATGACCAGACAAGTCAACGCCGTCTCATCTTCGTGCTTCAACAGCCTGCGCATGCTCCGCAAGATCTTCAGATGGATCCCCACTGAAACCAGGAAGACCGTCACCCAGGCACTCGTCACCAGCCGACTGGACTATGGGAACACCCTCTACGCCGGAACCACAGCCAAACTTCAAAAAGACTCCAGCGCATCCAGAACGCCTCCGCACGACTCATCCTGGACATCCCCCGACACAGCCACATCACCGGACACCTGAAAGACCTGCACTGGCTCCCCGTCAGCAAGAGAATCACGTTCAGACTCCTCACCCACGCACACAAGGCCCTCCACGACCTGGGCCCCAAGTACCTCAACGACCGCATGACCTTCTACACGCCCACCCGCCAGCTACGATCAACCAGCCACGCCCTCGCCACCGTACCACGCATCCGCAGAGCCACCGCCGGAGGAAGATCCTTCTCCTACCTGGCAGCCAAGACCTGGAACTCCCTCCCCACTCACCTTCGGCGAACCCAGGACCATCTCTCCTTCAGGAAGCAGCTCAAGACCTGGCTGTTCGAGCAGTAACTTACCCCCTCCCCCAGCGCCTTGAGACCCTCCCGGGTGAGTAGCGCGCTCTATAAATGCCGTGATTGATTGATTGATTCCTCCTCTTTTGAATGTTGGGTTTTTGTATCCTGGCTAAACGCTTACAGAGACTTGTGATCGTATTCTTGCTATGTATTTGTAAAGGTGTTTTGTGTAGTATTTGGTACAAACAAAATAGAAAATTCTAAATGCAGCAACTGTGTTTTAGAAGGGTCACCTGATGGAAAACAGTCTTGAATTTAAAATGCATTTATAGTCCCTCAACCACTGACTGCTTTCTGTGTTTTGGAGCCGGTGCTACTGTTTGGTTTTGTTAATTGGCTTGTGGTTCTGTTTCCCCTCCCAGTCTTAGGCAGCGTTGGCGGTCTCTACACGTCTGTTGTGGTGAAGTACACAGACAACATCATGAAAGGATTTTCTGCGGCAGCCGCTATTGTGCTTTCCACCATTGCATCAGTGGTGCTTTTTGGTTTACAGATAAGTGAGTTCCTTTATGTTTCTTTTCTATTCTATACATGTTGTGTTTTTCACCTGTTTGCAGACTATTGCACGCTTGCCCATGGTATTCTGGGCACAGCTACCACCAGCCCTCCCTGTGAGGGCCTGTGAAAGTGCCTAGTGGGTAAGACACTGGGTTTGAAGTGAAGATTGAGAAGTCCCAGCTGAAGTTCAAGAGCCTTATGTACAAAGAATAGCTGAATGATAGATTAAAGAAATATAATCCAGATAGCTGTAAGGCTAAATGGGAGAAACAAAGGACATTCTGAAAATGGGATTAGATAACAAAGTGATGTTTTACCAGTGTTGCATATTCTAATGCCTTATTCTCTACAGAGCCACTCATTGCAAGGACCTTTGTAATTCCGATTCAATCGGAATTGGACATTTCTGCCCTGATTGGAATTAGAAGTTGTGCTGAATGAAACACAGCACTTTCTGGTTTTCCCACATGTAAAAAATCGGCTGGCTGCAAAATTGGAGAAGTCTGGAAAAAGGTCTGCCTATAATAAGAAAAGACAATCTTGACAGCAGTGCAGAAATAATGCTTTGTAAGCGCATTGGGATTTTCAGTTTGGAAGTAAAGTCTAAGCACCTGCATGTTGCGCTTATTCAAGCAGATCGTCTTTGCATGGACTCTTTTGTGCAAAACCCTGTCACATAGTTTGTGTGCTTAGCCTTCTCTTGATACTTGCTGCCTCCTGTGGTCCAATCGCCCTAGCACGCACCTCAGCTCAGTCAATTGGCTTCTTTCTAAATTACTGAGTCCTAGAAGTCCTTGAATATACCCTCTCCCTCGTTTCTGTTTTGGAGCCACTGTAGCAAATTCTCCCTTGTATTTAACAAGATGAAAATTCAGTTTGTACACTAGGGGCCTTCTGGGTGGCACTGGGCCTTCTGGGTGGTACAGGCCCTTCTGCCACTGAGATCCATTTAATGGAAATATTCTCATAACCTGGCAGGCAGAGAAACCTAATAGCATGTCTTCCAGTCCTACCTGCTTCTCCGACATTAGATCAGTCTAATGAGTAGAATGAATTGCCTCCTGAATGTCTTTAAACTTGTGTGATAACAAAGCTTCTGAAATCTATTTACTGAAAAGGGAACCCAACTGACTTTTTCTAAATTCACAATGAAATCTGGGTCCCCCAGAATAGGGGAATATTCATCGGGGGCATGAAATTCTACCTCGGATATATCTTGTACGGTAAAAATCATATTTTCTTTTCTAGTTTGCATTTCTATGAAGCAGGACTCTAAAAAAGATGTCTGTGCATTGTACATGGCAATAACAGTTGAGATGTGTGGTGTCCCTTACAGAGAAGCAACATATAGGGGGGCCATTTAGAGTTCAGCGAAGAGGGAGCCCTGCCCTAAATGGCAAAGATTCGGCCCAGCTTGAACATCCGTTTTCACCTCATTCAGAGGTGAGGGGTGTCCATTAGGTTTCCAACGAGAGACCCTCACCCTGCTCTACTGTCAGAAACATTTGACACAGCAGTCTGTCTATCATAGACCAGCCAAAACAATGGCCTTGAAGCTCATAGAGACAGCCCCTGTGCGTCTGGCCATCGTTATTTGTATTTTCAGGCACAAGCCCCCCGAGTAGGCAGCTTGTTGCTAATAATATAGGATCACTCCTGTTGTTGCTAATAACTTTTGCATAGTTGATCCAGCTTTCATTTGTGCCATATGAATCTGACTAACTTTTCTATGTTGGCTGGTTTTATGCTGTGTAGCCATATCCCTTCAGTTTCCTTGTGCACTTCCTGCTCTCAGCGGCTTCATTCCTTTTGCCAGCCACCCATCACATCACTGTGTTTGCTAGTTCATTTAACTTAGAATGAGCTTTGGGCCGAGTATTGGGTTGTTTTAAGGAGAACCTGACGGGCGTCATAACGCTTACACTTAGAATTGACTAGTTTTTAACATTACACATAAACTCCAATATGGATTCGATACAGCACTATAACTATCTCACCTGGAACATACAGGGAATGGGATTGTTACACAAACGATACAGAATACATGCCCAACTAGCCAGGCTTACAGCACAAATAGTACTATTATAGGAGACACATTTAATAGCAGCAGAAGCCTCTAAACTACAAAACAAATGGAGGGGACAACTACATGCCACAACTTACTCCGTGTTCGCACAGGTAGCAGTGGTGTGGATACGCTCAGGGTTACCTTTTGTAGCGCACGAGCGGCGTATAGACAAAGAGGGCAGGTATGTGCTACTTCGAGGTGACTTAGATGGTAGACCAGTAGTGATAGGGAGTTTATACGCCCCCAATACAGAACAGGACACTTTCTACACTCAAGTGGGCGCCGCACTCTCAGACTGGACCTAACTCCCCTGGGTACTGGGAGGTGATTATAACGCAATACTAGATACCACACTGGACCGATCACATATATCACAAATATACCATATACAAAGGGGCACAAGACAAGGCTGCCCCTTATCGCCTATGTTATCTGTGCTCGCATTAGAACCTTTAG
The DNA here is from genome assembly GCA_963921515.1 of Calotriton arnoldi. NCBI lineage: Eukaryota > Metazoa > Chordata > Amphibia > Caudata > Salamandridae > Calotriton > Calotriton arnoldi. The sequence continues at coordinate 3,701,310 of CAWUFW010000616.1, read as the reverse complement.
CCCACAGAATACGTGCGGTATCCAATTACTGGGGTATCACTATCAACCGCACTCACCACGCAATATCACTGTACGCAGACGACATTATAATTTACACCAGAATACTGCAGGACAATCTAGACACTGTAGCACAAATCTTTACACAGTTTGAATCCATTGCGGGGCTGGCCATAAACTATGAAAAATCGTATGCATTACCCTTTGGAAATGGAACCGACAGCCAAACCATCCCCTTCGGAAACCGAAGTATAACAATAGCCCTCACTACATTCCGGTACTTAGGACTACAAGTATACAGAAGCCAGCAGGATCTCATTGAAGGGAACTTACAAAAAGCAATAAGTTCACTAAGGGCTCAGATCACCTTTTGGACGTCCCTACCTCTATCATTGGCAGGAAGACTAGCCATATCGAAAATGGTAATGCTCCCGCGCCTACTTTATTTATTCACGAACCTGTCAGTAGTGATTCCCAAAACCATCTTCAAAACACTGAATACGTTACTAATCAATCTAGTGTGGGGTACAGGCTGTGGACGTATCAGCTTAACGAAGCTACAACTCCCGCCGGGTGCCGGAGGGATGGGAGCACCTGATTTCTATGCCTACTGTTTAGCATCGCAACTGCAGTGGCTCTCATACTGGCTAGCAGGCCGAAACCTAAACGAGAGCCTACACAAACCAAATGATCACACAGGGCTCACTGCACAGGATGCTGTGCCCGAACAATCCGGTTCCCCCCCTCTGCTCCGACGCTGCTCAGAACTGCCATTGCTTATTGGAAACGGGCACTAAAATATACAAGCAATACCCCACAATATGCTCCCAACATTCCACTTTTGGGCATACGCACCAGCATTGGCACTCTCACAAGTCGCAAACTAGATCTCTGGACACTAGCAGGGGTAAACACAGTGGGAGACCTCTTTGGGGAAGGGATGCTTCTTTCGCACACAGATTTTTCAAACGAGCAAGGGGTCACAGGAGCACTATTTCTAATTCACCCCAACCTGGTACGATACATTAGAAAGCACTGGGCACCCTAGGGATTGGAACCCACCACGAACAAATTAGTTCACTTAATATACATTATGGGCACGGGCGGGCATCTAACCCGCTGGCTCTACCGCGGGATACGTATTCATCAACCATCCCCTTGACCCTAATACGCACCAAGTGGGAACAAGAGGTCATAAAACCTTTCTCAGATAAAGAATGGAAAACAATACTAGAATAGCCTAAGCGAGTATCTCGTAATACACAATTTAATTTATCCAGTACATGATTACTCCAAGAGCATACCTGACACCACACAAGTTACACTCCATCTACCCCAGTGTCACGGCTTCCTGTTCCAGATGTCCTGAACAAGACGCAGATCTCATTCACATGATATGGTCCTGCAGTAGACTACAAGAGTACTGGGGGAAGATAGGTGCTACCCTAAATGAGGTGGTGGGCGACACGGGTTGGCGGACGCTAGAAACGTGCATATTCGGTATATACCGGCAGCGAAAGGGATACGAAGTACAGGCCATGTTCGCAGACCTAGCTCTTATACTAGCGAAAAGAGGCATCACAAGGAGGTGGAAATCATCATCACCCCCTAAGATTCAATACTGGAAGGAAGAAGTCAAAAGATGGGGCCTAGCGGAAAGTGGAGGTATTCGCAGAGAAGAACGCAGAGGGCTCAGAAAGAAGCCTTTAGCCATGAACTGGGATGCTGTATTAGAAGCATTCAAAGCCTCAGACACACTCAACTCCCAATGATAGCACTGCACCTGCACATTAACCTTTCTCACCCTCACAACTTAGTATTCCCCCTTTAGATGACAACATTATCCCCCGGGGCCCTACATGGGTAAATATACGGTACTATCTTTATACTCACCAGTACCCCAACACTTATACATCGAAGCAAAGCGAACCATGTATTTATGGCTCCCTTAACGACCCAAACACATAAGTGTGCATGCCCAATCGGGCCTGCCATAACCAGACAGCACACATTTGCTCTTTTTGCGCCCGTCAGCAGGGGAGGGGGGTGAGAAGTTTTGTTATAGTATTGTCGTGTTTTTCTTTTCTTTTTTTAAGTTAGGCAGCAACTCAACGACCACCGTACTAAACCTAAATTAGGCTTGGCCCTGAATATCATATGAATGTATGCACTGTTCCATGGAGCATAATGTATAATTGTTAACTTATGCTGCTCAAACATGCATAATTACTGTCAAGCCGTACTGGCAAAATGTACTAAAACCTGCAGAAAATGAATAAAGTTTGTTGGGGGAAAAAAAACCTAGAATGAGCTTGGTCCCAGCGTGGTTCTCAATCAGAGTGACACAGTTCATTCTTCTAGATAAATATAACATTGATTTTGGGAACAAAAATATATATCTGTCCTGTTTTCATGGATCGTTCACAGTGGATACATTTTGGGCAGGTGCTGATAAAACATGCAGCCATCCAAAACTAGTTTGCCAAGAACAGTATATGCAAATGGTGCAAATGAGGTAAGTGGTGTGCATGAAAAAACATCAAAATCTTTATCCCAAGCACAAAATATATTTCATATCTAAACGAATGGAATTTGTACCAAAACAAATCAATCCATGCCAGAGTGATTGTTGATTTGTAGAAAAACCCAACAACGTCTTACACTTAGCGCTTGAACTGGATTGAATTCTGCGATACCTTGTATGGAATTGAAGCACCAACACGATTTTATTAGTCTAATATTCATATGAAAATCTAGATTGGTGTCTTTGATGTATTCCAGAACTAAAGCAAAGATTAAAAATGATCACTGTTACTGACAAGCGTGCAAAATGCAGTGCGGCAAAACAGCTGCAAAAAAGGTGCATGGTTAAGTCTAATATAACAAGTTTTCGCTGGTCACTAGTCATGGGGAACAGAGCAACCTTATTAGCCAATGATCTCTTGATATACCTAATAACCCCCTGCAGTCGGGATCACAGGCCATAAAAATCCTAAACGAGTTTGGCACCTTCTCGGGGCTCAAGGTCACTTTGACCAAATCCAGGCTATTCCCTCTTAATCCCACAATAGATGTGCCTGCCTGAACTCATCAGATGGAAATTCAGCTAAACCTGCACTGTTTCAAATATCTAAGTATTTACATAGCAGGTAAGGAGTCTGGGGTTGGGTTGGACAATGTACTGCCACTACTAGAATGCGTCAGGAGAGTTATCATTCACTGGTTCTCTCTTCCATTATCACTGGTGGGAAGGGTGGCCCTACCCAAGGTGCTATCTTTTTCAAGGTTCTATCATTTTGGATTTTCTGCCTTCTTGTGAAAGAACATCATTTCCTTGATGGGATCTTTCCTTTTGCACAATGAGGTACAGCGGGAAGCGATGGGAAAGTGCTACAAATCTACCTAGAAGGGAGGACTAGGCATGGCAGACTTTACCTTATAGAACCGAGCCTCCCATCTAATTGTAATCAATGACTGGCTCTATGGTCCTGTATTGGACACTGCATACAGGTCTGCCTTATGGGCGCAGGGTGAAGTCTCTCCTATTCATTTCCTATATGGTGGACAAACCCCCTCCAGAATTCCCCCAGTGACCAAGGTAGCCCTGGACATATGGCGAAGCTTCTCTCTTGTAGATTGATTGGTTGAATAAACACACCGGGCAATCCCCACTTAGGGTGGGAATTCTGGTTCCCCAAGCAACAGCCCTTCAGGGCTTTGAAGGGTGGGTGAGGCTGGGAATTTTCACATTGGGACGAAGTCATTTGTGGAACTCTGAGAGGAATTTGGGCTGGTGCATTCACAATTCTATCATTATTTCCAACTTAGACATTTGATTACTCCCCCATTTGACCACCATGGACTAAGCATTTGCCTTCAGTCAACTATACACCAAAATCACAATGTTACAGCTGCCTGGAAGGGTAAAGATTTCTTGGACTCACAGAACCCTTGTTACACATATCCCGGCGTATGAATACAGGATCCACGCTGACATGCCTCATGTGTGTGACTGGGGAGGGTGACTTCCTCCATCTGGTCTTGTCCTGCTGTCACGATCCCCAGGCCCTCTAAAGGTTTCTCCAGAACCTCTGGCAGGTTCACAAACTTCTTCTAAGGGTCATTGACAGAGTTTCGAATTTTTGCTCCAATTACTTTTATTAGAGAAAATGGGACATGAAATGTCCAATCCAGGAATTATATGATCTCCATGCAATATCCCCTGCTTTCTTGAAATTCAGTGTGTAAACACGGTCTACAGTCCTTGCACCAGTTCATCATAAAACTTGGTTGTGCTCAATGCACTTACGAATCACATATTTCTACTCTACAAATCAGCGTACCAGGAACATAGACACAATTGTGTCATAGTGAAACAGCAATTCAAATCAATGGTTTAAGTGCAAATTATTGTATGTTTACCAGGTTGCTAGCACTGACAGCGTCTTCTCCTTTAAATTCAAAATGCCAATTTCTTCCCATTCGTGGACCACTTCCTGATTAAAAAGCCTATGGAAGAACCAGACCCAGGCTGGACAAAGATAAATCCTCCTGATTTGGATTTTTTGGTGAATAACTCCAAATCATGTCTGAATCCCAGCAGGATGATTCACTTAAGACGCCTTGGGAAATGGCCTTGCCTTCCTAGGGTGGCGGGGTGAAATGGACATTCAGCACCAATTGATCCTACTGAAGGCCTCCTTCAGAAAGAGTGGACTGTCAAACCAGGGCTGGCCAGCTCAGCCTGGCTTAGCACTGCTAACTCAGGACTACCTCTCGGCCCGTCCGTCCAGCAACATTTGCTTCCCAGGGAATGGAAATGTTGATATACACACTAAAATGAATACTTGTCTTCCCTTAAACTCTTCCTGTGATTCTGAGCTTACAATCCAGATCTGTAAGAGGGCTTCTACTAATGCCAGCCCTAAAGCATAGTTGCAGATCTTGAAGTTTGGTTGAAGGACTGATTGCATAGACTTTTCTATAAAAGCTCCATGGGGTAAGAAGTATTCACTTCAGCACATAAACATGCTGGAGGCCAAGGCCATATTCCTGGGTCCAGAAGCCTTTCTCCTTGTGGTCAGAAGAAGCTTGATCTTGATGAGTATGGGCAATATGACCGCCTTTCTATTACATGATTAGTTTTTTAGGTGTAGGGCCCCAGTAGGCCCTCAAACGCTCCACAAATGAGACTGAAATCAGAAAGCTCTTGAGTTAAGCTTCTAAGTATGTGGTTGTCCATAAATAGATATTTTTCGACTATCCCATTTTAAATATGAGATCTGTGCTTTGTGGATGGCAAAAAGACCAAACTTTCTGGGGATGGTTTGATGATTCTCTGGTCTGGGAAGTCCATTTATATTGGACACTCAACCTTGTCTGTTCCTCGGATTTTTCATAAATTGACTATCCTCATAAAAATATACTGACAACTTCAGTTCTGCTTCTCTCAAGTACCCAGTTGACATCAGTGCAAGGTTATTCAGTTCACTTGAGAACTAAATCATCTACTGTAGGACTATATGAAAAATCTTAATTCCTCCCTTCAGTCACTCAATTTAAGTGCTGGTTTATTGTCCACCTGGGTTTGTCCTCCTACATCTTGGATGCTTTACAAAGTAAAGAATGCCCCCACAAAGTCCCAGTCTTTAGAATGTGGCTGAGATTGTTTTCACGGACCTTTAGTCAAGAACATGAACACATTCACTTTATCAGTGAATAATGTAACATCTGCCAATATACCTTGCTAATTAAGCTGTGCAATATATCTGGCAGTGGTTACTGCCTCCAGCAATAGACTGTGGAATCCCTCGACATATAACTAGGTAATTGAATGTCTTCTTATTGACCTACATCTTTTTCCCTTATGCGTGCTACAGCTCTGTGTAATAGGAATTTGGTTAATATTAGCCCACTTGAGCAGAATGCCTTGTGTGACTTCTGGCTCCTCTCCATGGAAAACAGCCTTACATGATGCTAATGTCACCTGGCCACATTAGTAAGCTTCAACACCAAACTGTTGCTTCTGAATTATGCACCATCTTTCAGGAGGATAATAAGGTGGTCTTACCATAATCACCAAGATTAAATGGAAGAAAGAAAAGCCTAATCCTCGCCTCCGTGTCCTTAATAGAATTGAAACTTTCCTTTACGATAGCTAAGAAATTTGACATTACACTTTAACGAAGAATTGTATCTTCTAATCGTCATTCCACACCTGCTTGCCTCCTCTGCAAAGAAAATGGTGCACGACTCTCACGTTTGACTTGCTCTTTGATTCTCTTTGGATTTTGAAAATCTGGTCTATAAGACCACCTTTGCAAGATTGATCACCTCCTGTATTGACATTGTTGCTATATGCATGGATCACCTTCCGGCATCACCTTGTACTCTACTACAGCTTAGACTCATCTTCCTAGTTCTCCAAACAGGTATTTTGCAGGGCTGCTCCTTTCTGCTAATAAGCTCTTGTTGCATCCTGTAGGAGTGGTGAGCGTACCACCTGGGATATGTATTTGATTATTTATGTTCACTGTTGCGTATTGTTACTTTTCATCCTCCTCTTTCCCTTTTCTTTCCGCTGGTAACTCTACACATTGCTTATAAATAAGTCAGATAGTTCTTTGTTTAAACTTACCTTTTGATTACTTTTTTGTACTTCTTGTTTAAGTCTCTCTCTTATTACCAAAATCTATCTGCCGACCCCACTTTCATCAGCGAGAGATATCATAGCGATTGGCCACTAAGTAGGAGATTGCTAGCATGCCACTTTGATTTATATGTTTGAGAATCACTCTGGTCTCCTGCTGGTACCATTGTTTGGAAATAGGAAAGGCCACGGAGTAGCACTGACTTGCCACAAAGGCAACGTCATGATTTTTTATGTACAGCTATTCGAATGATACTGTGATGTGTTGTGGAAGGGCAGCATAGAAACAAAACAGAAAAAATATGAACTGGACAGCATTTAGTGTAATTAAAGGAGGGATGTGGCATAACTGCCAAAGCTGTCGACCTTGGAACTGGGGAACCAGGTTTGACCTTGGCGCAACATCCTTTGATTCTGGGGGAATCACTAAGCGCCCCATGCCTAAAAAATGTGTAATGTAAAATGGTGCTCATGTAAAGCACTCTAATGCCCTTGTGTCAAGTTTGCGATGCATATAGTACAAAAAAGAAAAACAAAGGCAATACTTTTAGTTCATTCCTATCCTGTATGCCTACTTTAAAATTTAAATGCACCATGAACCTCAATTCTTACTTCTAAAATACAGAGTTGTATACGTCATTTCTTGTGCATAATACATCTGGTACAAATCGAATGCACCAAGTTAGAAATAATTGTCCACTATGTTATGGTCTGTCTTCCATTCGGTAATGTGCGACAATAGGACCTGTTCATTTGTGAGATATTGGTAAGGTGGCAAGGCTTGCTTTTGGATTGAGTACAAAATTCTGCTTGTTACAGCACTGCATTCTTATTGTTGAACATTCTGTTTAAAATATGTGCATCTTGACATGTTTCCTCTTGTTTCAGCTGTCACTTTCGCTGTTGGTTCACTCTTGGTATGCATTTCAATTTATCTATATGGACTACCGAGGCAAGATACCACAAAGATTCAGCCCGAAGTCGCCAATCATAGCCCAAAAGAAAAGCTCATTGTGATATGATGCTTGTTCATGAGGGGACAATGCGCTTAGTGCCAATCAAAGGACTGGACAAGGCCGTCAGGATGTCTTGGCCCCTGTGGCCCCCCGGGACCCATGTTTGTGTCTGTGGTTGGAAGCAGCAGTAGAAGAAGGAACATTTTTGGGGCGTTTTATGCAAGTTTTCGGACAATATTATGAATGTAAAGTGCAGCACTTTCTGTGGGAATAATGCAGGCCAAAATGGTCAGGCTCACAAAGCCAAATTTGTGTTGCGTCTTTACGGCTGCACTTCTGAAACATTTTATAAGTATTTCCTATTTTTGCGGGGGTGGAAGGATGGGGATGATTGTATCTAATTTTGTAACGTCTTTTTTATTAATTGAAAATTATGAATCGGTTTTTAACATCTGCAGTAGTTCGAAGACGACAGCTCTGAACACGAATATTTAATGAAGGATATGTGAAGTCCTCATTTGCGCTGGGGCTTGTTCCTCGGTGAAAATAGACTTCGGTAGAACGCCAGTGTTGTATACGTAGATTTTAAAACAATATTCTCCGTTATTTTTTTCTGTTATGTAGCACATGGTTGCATCCGTGTAACATTTGCATGTTTAAATAATAAGTGAATATACTATGTGCTCTCATTGTAGCCTCTCCCGGCCTTCAGCCCAATTCAATATCGATTTTATTGTCGTGACTCCTAATGACGCAGCAACAGGGCTTTCCTCTTCCAGGGCCTAGCCTACCCATGAGGGGGTCCACAATTAAAATTCCTGTTTCATGTTATATGTTCTCTCACCTGATGCTGTAGATGGTTGTCAGAAGGAAAAAAACAAAGTACTGTCTCTGTAGGGCAAATTATAATCCTGTTCTGGAGGGCTGTGGCTGAAATCCAGGCCAGTCAGACAGTGAGCCATTGAAAAATCATAAATCCAGTCACTAGAGCGCGGGTATCTTTGCAAGCACTGTTCCTGGCTCTGCACGGTGGAGGGGAGGAAGGAGCGTCAGCTCGGATGTATGTCGGAGAGTCACAGGCCTGGTGGCCTGAGTATGGTTTCTCTGTTGTCTGGTAGATGGAAGGTCAGGAGTGCCAGAATATAGAGTTGCAGAACCCTCCCAAACGGGCTGCAAGTTGCCTCCAAGGATAGCTAGGTGTATGCTGGTCGTCATGTCAACACAGCCATCGACAACCTGAAAGGGAACCCTCACCTTCTGCTATCGCAGTGTCCTTGGGACATCATTCTTACCTCACCTGTACTCCCAGTCATGTATACATCATCATGACACATGGGCAGTGGCGTAGTGCAAAATAATACCCCCCCGCCCCACCCCGAATGTGAAGAGGGGCCCCGATTCTCCCTTATCTCACAGATGTTCGTTGACAGTTGGCTGAATGGGGCCACATGATTGGTTAGGGGGCCCTGCAGGGCTGTGGGCTGCCCTGCACCGCAGGGGTTGATGGGCATGCGTTACGCCCCTGCACATGCATTTAGGGGAAGCGAAGGACCCAGTTATGAGGAACTGAATGAATATTCCACAACTTGGGCGTTTAGGTAAAAATGTTCTGTGCCTCTGCATCCATAATTAGCCCCCACTAATTGTCAGTCGCCCTTGAGCCAGGGAGGGGCTGACAGTCACCCTTCTTTATGGGTTGTACTTCACGTGCTGGGGGAACAAAATCATATGTGGACCAACTTTGGTCGATCTGAATAAGTAAAGTTCACTAGGGAAAGGGGTACATAGCAGGCCAGATAAGTACATGCAGGTAGGAGGAGCAATCTCCATAGCAGTGCGAAAACTTTCATTCCCCACTCTAAGCTCCCTTAGCTTTTTGGGTGCAAGAATATTCATCCAAGCCACCTCTAGATTTAGGCTTCAGTTAACTAATTAATCACTAAACTGCTCACAGGTCAACCAGGGCATAAGGAACGTATGGATATTAGATAAAATAACTAATGTGCAAATTAATTTATAAAAAAAACAGAGCAGGAAGCAAAGTCGGCACAAAACATGCAAATATATGCAGATGGGGAAGAGATGAAAAAGGGTAGACATGTTGGAAATGGGGTGAATGTGTCTTCCCCATTTTATTATAAATAAAAACAAAATGCCTAAAAATAAAAAAATTTGAAACTTAAAGAATTCAACCTTATTGTTTGTCTTTATGTGCATTTTGTAATTTACGTATGAAGCAGAATTTGATTGGTGCAGTAGCCTTGGAGCGAGAAAGGGTTTCAGATTGCGAGAAACTCATTATAATGAACATTTCTCAATTCCTGTGGATATTTCCTTTATGGGTCGGCCTCTTGTTTTTCGTCTTTTTAGGTCCTTTTTAGGTCTCGCCTACGCAGCGCGCATGCGCTGCATAGGCAAAAAGACCTTTTGCAATCGATTCGGCTTTTCAGCCAAAAACGTGCACGCGTTCCATTGCCTTCAATGGCAACGCGTGCACGTTTGGCGATTCACTTGCGGGAGCGAGCAGCTGGCGCCATATGGTAGCAATTATCGCTCCTGGCGCCGCTCGCTCCCGCAAGGGAAACGCTTTCACTTTTGCCGCCATTTGTGTTTTTTTTACTTTTAGCGCGAGCGCTTGTTTTTAGCAGTCTGTGTGCTTAAGACAGCATTTTTACAGGGTTCTAGAGCCACTTCAGAGTCCTCTGGAAATCAACACTTGGCCAGTGTACTTGCAAAAATGAGCTGATAAGCAGGGAAAATGGGGATCAACGTTTGGATTGTTAATGATGTCAGATATATAATAGGTAAGCATTGAGTATCTTATGTGTTTTGGGAGTTTTATATAGCGCGAACTCGACCAGATGGTATCAGAGCGCTTTACATGAGCACCACTTACAGAGGGACACATTCATTTTATTAGGCACGGGGAGATTGAGTGATTTGCCCAGAATCACAGGATGTCGAGCTTGGACCCGAACCCTGTTCCCCTGCTTCGAGGTCGCCCGACCTAGCCGTTAGGCCACATCCTCTTATGTTGTCAATATTTGCTAGAAGCTGCTACACTCTTCGACCTGTGGAGCCGAAGGAGGTGGACGTCCAGAGTAAGTCCGAAGACCAGTGTCCAAGTCTAGGGCGCGAGCTGCCCAGCACGTGCGCCGAGGGCTAGACAAGTGGCAAAGCTGCAATTTTCCGGCCTTTTGAAGCTCGGAGAGGGTCTGTAGTTGATCAGTGGCGGGGCTTAAAGATGGGCCGATCGCGACTGTTTCGTTACTGTTTAAATTTTCTTTTGAACGAGCGCCAAGCAGAGCCTCCGCTCAGGGCTCGAATCTTGAAGCAGCTGCTGGCCCGCGAGCACCGCCGGTAACCAGAGGCCTGCATTACCCCAGCAGTCCACTCTGCTGAGTATTTCTCGGTAAGTGGCAAATGCAGTTCTAACCTAAATTGTATTGAATTACTAATCCCGTTTTTCCTGCTCCGTGGACTGGTGATCAGGTCAGTAGATGGAGGGCCCTGTGCGTTGAACACTCGCGGCTGACAAATGCTGTAACCTGGAATTCATGAGTTCAAATTCCAGGAAGGCAGACGCTGTCTTCCATCCTTCTGAGGTTGAGTCCATTCCTATGCCTGCAGCCCCCTAGTGCACTCCTTTGTTAGTCAAAGTTTAGACCGTATTAGGAGGTTCTGTTATTGGTTTTAGTAAAAAAATCATGGTTCTGTAGTTCTATTTATATTACACAGTATGCATGACTGTATTGCACAGTTTTCTTCAGTGAGATAAACAAATACTCGTTCGCTTTGGAATTGGAGCGATTTGTGTTAGAAAGATTCATGGAATGATGTCACAACAGCTCATGCTGTTACGGTGAACCTTACCTTACCTTATAACTGGGACTCAAGACTAAACTTCTTGTTGGGGACAGGTTTTAAACTTTACCTCATCATAGTTATATACAAACGCGGTTCTCCCATGGTTGTGGCACAGTGGGCACATTGGTAAATGAATAATATTGTACATTCAGGATAACTAGTGTAGGCGTATATCAGCGTCTCCTACTCGGTGTAAATTCTCTTTCTCATGGCAGATTGGAGAGTTTATGGCATCGGAAGACGGGAGCACTAGTGAGCGGGTTAGAGTACGGAATGCTCAAAAAGATTGAGGGTATCCCGGATTGGTTATCCTTTGGGTTTTTTAATGAAGGTAAATCCATAGGATTATTTTGGTCTCAAGTTGAAGCTGTTTTAGGCAGTTTGTAAAAATTAAGATGCTTAATATCCTGTGTTCCGTAGATGTATTGTTCTAAAGTTTTCTTCCTGACACAGAGTTTTCTCTGACTCTTGTTAGGTCTCAATTTTGGGAGTTGACATTTAGTTTAGTTATTTGATGGAATTTGAAGAGGCCTGCTTTTAGTTTTTTTTTGCACGTAAGGCTTACCATATAAGACAAATAAATCTATGCTGTATTTGGTGTACACTGATTAACCAGGACAGGTGTGACCTGAAAGTGGAAATGTGGTAGTTTTTATTTAGACCGAACATTATGCATATCGCACAGTTTTGTATGTGCTGTAGTTTTCCTATAGCTTTGCTGGTAAGATTTAGGTATTTTGCTATGCATTGATGTTGTGTGGGTAGGACAACTCTCCCAGCCAATAGTTTTCTGTGCTAGACTATTAGTGGACTGATTTTGGACATGGAGTATAAGTGATATTTGTTTTTTGATAGTTGCTTGGAGTTGAGTGTTGAAAGATAGTTGCAAGTCGAACAGGACTCCAATGTTGTGTAACACATCTGCTGGTGAGGCGTGGCCTGTTCCAGTGAAGAGGTTCAGTAGATAGTTGAATGAGGCTTTTTGTCATTATCAGGATCTCTGACTTATCCCTGTTTTAGTTTGGGGCCTTTTAGGTTCATCCAGTGTTTGACAGAAAGATATTTGGTAAGTGATTCCATTTTGAAGTTATGATTTAAGTCTACTAGTAATTGTGTGTCATTGCCATACCACTGGCATTTGAGACCTTTCTTTGTGATCAGGTGGGCTAGCTGCCATTGTATGTGTTGAAAAGGAGAGAGTGAGTGTTGATTCTTGGGCCTTGCCGCATCCTAAGGTAGTCAGTTCACGTGCTCTATGTATTCCATCTATTGAAATGTTACCATCTGAAATCTGTCTGATGGCTCACCTCTGTGATGGTACTTTCATGTTTGTGTTGGCAGAGTTGGGCTTGTGGCTTTTCTGTGATCATGACGAACCTGAGTTTTAGACTCTGTGCTGTTGTATTACTTTGTGATTGTGATAGTCATAGACATATTAAAAAATACACTCTTCAGCTACATGGCTGAATGCTTGTAAATCAGTGTCTTATTCTAGGGGCCTGTCTTGGTCAAAATTCGGTATCGGTTTGCTATGGCACCATGTACCATAATCAATATATATTTTTCCTGCAATAGTAATTTATAATTAGCTGGTTTTGAGATGGAAAGGTCCTGTTTGCTTCCCTGATCTGAAATAATGATCATTTAACCATCTGTCCCATTTTATTTCTCAATAAAAATGTGTAATTTATGTTTAATAAATGGCCTCTTCTGGTTTGTGTTTTAATGGCTATTCTAAAAACCTAACTCCTTTCGAAAATTGATTTGCGATGGACGAATGGCTGGGCATAGATAAGAAAATAACGCCCAAACCTGAATGTCCCAACAGGATGCTGAATCCTAACCCAATTGTCTGTCTTTATGTGGAATCCTTATATCTTGTCCTACAATTTAGCTCAGTAATGCATATGCTAATAGTGTGTCAGGAGATCTGCCTATACGGTTTCATACATTCTACCTGCCCCCTATTTACTCTGCATACTTTTATCTCAGTTATCGGCATCATAACAGGCTGCATTCTTGTTAGCCCCAAGGCCGCCACGGACGCTTACAGCAAACACTTAAAGGGTCAACAGGCCAATACAATTAACTAAGTTTGGCTGTGCTTAAATGCATTCATTTTAAAGTCTTGATAAGTATATAGTCTGTCAAACATCTTCCCCTTCTATCTCAGCCTTGCACATGCTTGTCGCTGTGCAAAAGGCAGCATAGTGCAAATGTCCTGCTTGGGTTTCTAGTGCTTACACACCTGGGAGAGGGCACATCATAAGAGGTCAGCAAAACATGTCTCTGGCGCACTGACCAGCACGTCAACTCCTTTCAACACAAACCTTCCTTTACCTGTACACAACTCATAGAACTCAATGTGAGGTGGTCAACTTCTCCTGGCCCCACCTAAATTTGGTTTATACTCATTCAATGGCTGTAGGTAAGTTGGGGCGGGCATTGGCATAGTCAATAGGTCTCGCCTTTAAAACCTTATAAGTGTTTAGCCATGCAACAGTTCATGTTCTTGCACCAATGATATTGTGCTGCATAACTAAATACTTATATGGTACCAAAAGCGAGACCTATTGGCTATGCCAATGCTTGTTGTTACCTTACAAGGGCACAGAGCCGCCCATTGGTTGGGTTAATTTTCACTCTCATTGGCTTTCTTCTTATTAGTCAGCTTCCGTAGACTTCCTTCGATGTTTTGTCCCTTCCCTAAAGCATGGGCACATTACTTGTGTCCTTCCACTGTCACTTTTTCAGGTGCTACTTTTTTCTTTTTGTTTAAACACTCAACGAGAGTGCATGTGTTTTTCAGATATTTCCCTCTTGTACTCCCACCCCCCCCATGTTTTCCTCCCACAATCCCATCCATTGTCTGCAAGCTTACCACCTAGCCCCTCCTAAACACCGTCTGTTTTGCCACAAGCCCATCCCACCCACTATCTATTGTCTGTCTGCTTGTCCTCACCTCTCCTACCCACTCTCCGTTGTCTGTGTGCTTGTCATCACCCCTCCACTGAACCTCCGTTGCCCATCTGCTTGCCCCCTTCGCTAACCCTTCGCTGCCCATCTGCTTAACCCCCACCCACTCTGTTATTTGTCTGCTTGCTCCCAGCCCCTTCTACCCATCCTCCGCTGTTCGTGTGCTCCCCTCTCCCAGTTTCTTCTCTCCCTCACTCCGTGCAGCCTCAGACAAGCACACGTGGAAAAAACAAAAATGCAACAATACAGCCAGCACTAATGCATTTTTTTTAAAACCCATTATCGCTGACCATATCATAGCACTTTAAAAAAAAAAAATGTTTTAGCCATGTTGCCTAGCACTCGCGCTGCTGTAAGAGCATGGCTGCAAAACATTGGTAAAGCCAATTAGTAAAGCTAATTGCTCCTGTAGGCAAGACCTCTTGGCTGTGCAATGCTTGTTTGGAGCTTCGTATTGCTTCTCACACTGGTACAATTGTAAAATGAAAAAGAGAACCTAAAAAACTAAATATCTGCACATGGCTGTTGAAGCTGTGGCCTCCTTCCTCTAGTCGGCCCTGTTATGTTATCCCCCTTTCAAGTGATCTTAAGAACCTGGAATTCCCCTAGAGGTGCTCCACCACTCTGATGTTCACCAGCAGAGCGTCCAAGGTGTGCCCTCCATCCATAGTTGTGGGTGCTCTGTCACCTCATACCAGGCTTTGGGATGACTGAGGTCTGAGGACCTAGTTCAAGACCACAAGTCTTTTCATTTTTTTTTTTTTTATCCCTGGTAATTAGGGGGGGCACCAACCTATATGCTGTAAAATCCTTGTGGTCCCTCATAACTGATATCTTTCTCCCCTCATCTCCTGGTGTGTCTGTTATATACTGTAAGATGTACTACGTTCTATGTGTGCTGTACACCTGGGAGATGGTGTTGAGTGAATGGTAACCCGTGGAAGGCGTGGAGTACAAAATGGTGCTTCCCGCCCAAGTTGTCTTCACCCTTTGTTGTAAATTTTGTAACTTGCCTATACATTATTCTGGGGTCCTGCAACAAAATTCCTGTAGGTGTTAAGGCAGCTGAGGTATCATTCAGCGGTGCCTCTGCTGTTCAGTTTCTACCTGCTTCTGTACTGCTGATCCTTTGCCTGCTTTTTGTGTTGTACTCTGTGACACCTACTAACAGGGAGGCATTGACCAAGAACCTGATTATATCTGTTAGACTTCTAGCTGCAGTTGCCTTACCTTAGAATTTCCCTAGGTGTCAGACTGGATCCAGAAATTTTTCGTGAACAAAACCCCTGCATGCCAGGAAGTGGCGTCATTGGCTCTGCATGGCATCGTCCACACTGGAAGTGACATGCATGGTGCCTATATAGACTCCACCTCAGCACACTGACGTCCGTTCTTTTCTTTCCATGCCAGTCAGCACATATCTGGAGAAGAGCTACCCCCAGTCACTTTTTGACTGACCTTTTTTCAACTCTTCTGTCAAAGATTTTTGAAACATTGTCTCCTGGTGTGGCAGCGATGTCCACAGGAAGACTGGTTTCAAGCTCATGCCGCCTGTCATCGCCAAATATCAACGACGGATCCACACCTTATCTGCCTTTGGTTCTTCGAGCTCGACCATGACGCCAAGACCTGCGTCTATTGTTGCGCCATGAACCCCAAGGCCTTGAGGGAGGTCCCTCAAATTTGTTGCTGCTCGACATGCAAAACCACGACGGGCTCGATCCCCGGTTCAGTTGCGGAGCCACTACAAGCGCTCTCAGTCGAAGTCTTCCAGGCGTTTGCGTAAGTTCTACAAAAGGAAGAAGAGCAAGAAGTTGAAGAGATCTTAGACTAAGCCCCATCCGTCAAAGTCATCACACGAGAAGCGACAGCATTGGATTTGAAGCCCGGCCCGCAGTTAAGTCTGCGCCTGGTCTGTCTCCGTGCCTCCCAGAGTTCCCAGGAGCCGGAGCGACCAACTCTGTGAATTTTATGTGAAATTCATTTTGGGTGGTGGGTCCCAGCTGAAGCACCGTGGGCTCGAGAGGGGCCTGTACTGGGCTTCCTACGACCCTCCCCAGCTCTGGCTCCACTGCCGACATCTCCGGCGCTCACTATGGAGCCAGATGGACATCATCCGATGCCGATTCCGGTGCCGACTGGGGGCATACCTCCCAGGTCACAGCTTATGCCCTATTCCTTTGTGGTACGAATTGGGGATGATTGGGAGAGGGTAACTAAACCCTGATGAATACCAGCCCCTAGATGTCACAGAGCACACCTTGTGTGAGAATCTGGCTGATGCCAGTGGACTTGATACTCGCCCACATATTGGCTTGGTTTCTCGACCTACCACGGCTATGGAGGAGGGAGCATCATTTGCAATTGTGGCCAGAAGGGCGGCTGAGTTCCTGGACTGTTTCTTGCCCACTGTGGCTGTCAAGATAAATGTCTTGACTGAGGTGCTTCAGCCGGAAGTCACCACATCCAAACCACTTCTCCTGTTTAATGAAGCTCAAGGACATCTTACTCTGGGCCTGGTCCAAGCCCTGCACAGGAGCTCCTGAGAATAGGTTAATGGCCTGCCCACCGCCATCACCCCGCCTCAGGGGACCCCAGATTCTTCACAACACACCCCATCGCAGAGAGCTTGGTGGTCCAAATCTCCACTTTCAAAGTAAATGCTGGCACACCCCCTAACCCCGGACAGGAAATCCAAGAGGCTGTATACCTTGGGGAAGAAAATGTTCTCTTTCGACAGCCTGTCACTGCTGTCGATAAACACCACACGTCATTTTGGGCCGATACATCCACTCACTCCGGGACTCACTAGGGAGCTATTACTGACGAGAGAGACGCAGCTAAGTTTGCCATATGCTGTGGGCTGGATACGACTGACTCGCTAGGCAGAGCGGTTTCATCGTCTGTGGCCTTAGGCGCCACGCCTGGCTTAGGATGACTGGCTTTTCTGGGGATGTCCAAGCCTCAATCATGGACATGCCCATTAATGGCTCTCGTTTCTTTGGAGACAAGGCAGACTCCGCGCTAGAGCGCTTCAAGGACAGCAGAGCTAGGACCAGGTCCTTAGGCCTTTCCATGGCCCATGGCCCCTCGCCAACCAGTCTGCCTTCCGCGGCCACGTAAAGGGCTTGCAGCCGGGTCTCCAACTGGCAAGCCACCACGGGCAGCAGACTTCCCAGTCTTTGCTTGCCCGAGGATGTGGCACCCACAGGTCTCGTGGGTCAGGTATCCAGAGGTCGTGCCAGGCCACCATGCCCCCAGCAGCCACAGCCTCCAAGCACCTTAAATTTGCCGTCCGACCATCATGGGCACCCAGTGGGAGGCAGGATATGCCATCACTCGCACCACCGAAGGTCGGTATCATCCGACTGCTGGTTTCTACAGATTGTCCAAAGGGGGTATTCTCTCCCCTTTGTGACTACACCCCCACCCATGCCACCTACTGGCGACAAGCTGATGGAGGTCCACTTTTCATTACTCCGTCAGGAAGTGCAGGCTCTCTTGGCCAAGGGAGCTGTAGAGACTGTGTCGGCATCAGAAGTAGTTTGTGGTTGTTATTCCCGCTACTTTCCAGTGCTCAAAAAGTACAGAGGCCTTCGTCCTATCCTAGACTTTTATGCCCCTCTCGATTTCTTCCTGAAAAAGGAGAAATTCAAAATGCTGCTGCTCGCTCAAGTCCTACCTGCCCTAGACCCGGGAAACTGGATGGTAGCGTTAGACTTACAGGACACATACTTCCACATTCCTGTCTTGCCTGCCCGCAGACGTTACCTGCAATTCACAGTGGGCCGCAAGCACTTTCACTTTGCCGTACTCCGTTTTGGCCTTTCCAGCGCCCATCGATTGTTCTCCAAGGTGATGGCGGTGGTTGTAGCTCATCTGCAAAGATCAAGGGTTCCAGTCTTCCCCTATCTCAACAACTGGCTGTTGAAGGCGGGCTCGCATCAGGTGCTCGTCTCCCACCTCCAGACTATGGCAGACCTCCTGCACTCGCTGGGGTTCACTATCACATGCTGAAGTCACACCTCATCCCTTCTCAGATGCTCCCTTTCGTCTGAGCCATTCTGGACACTGCAGTTTCGTGCTTATCTTCCGAGCGGCGAGTCCAGGAAATTCAGACTGATACCAATATTTCAGCCTCTATCCTGGATTTCGGTGAGACAGACTCTGAGGCTGCTGGGCCTCATGGCCTCCTGCATCCTGCTTGAACATTGACATATGCGGGCACTGCAGTGGGACCTGAAGTTCCAGTGGGCTCGGCATCAGGAGAATCTCTCCAACATCGTCCAGGTTTCGGAAGGCACTGCAAAAGATCTGCAGTGATGGTTGAGGAACCGCGATTCAGTAAGTGGCAGACTCTTCTCCCTTCCCCAACCAGATCTGACAGTAGTGATAAATGCTTCACTCCTGGGCTGGGGTTGGGGGGGCCTGGGAAAGGTGGGGATCCGAGGACTCTGGTCTCCGGCGGAATCCGGACTCCACATCAACTTGGAGCACCGAGCAATCTGAAAGCCTTTCTACCCTCCATCAAGAGAAGGCTTGTGCAGGTGTTCACAGACAACCCCACCGCCATGTGGTACTGAAACAAACTGGGTGGGGTGGAGTTGTGGACCCAATGTCAAGAGGCCCTGTGCCTCTGGACATGGTTGGAACATCAGAGAATTTCCCTGCTGGTTTAACACCTGTTATAACATCCAATTCCCCAGCACACGCTTAATGTCTTTCACAAAGTAAATATTAGGTCCGTGGCAACAGAAGTGTCAATTTCTTTATTCTTCTTCTTTTGCAGATGCACCAATCTCAGCTAACACTTGTTTCGTCGCTATTCGGGTATCCAGTCCCGTGACTTCTTCATGGCTCACAAGTTGTTGTGTCGTACTTCGCTCGTGGTGATAATTCCAACCCACAGGCTATCTGTATCACTTCTTTTCCTGTGGTTCAAGGTCCCCAAAAAATCAGAAGATCTCCATTTTAAAGTGAACTCCATTCAATAACGCTTCTGTGTAAGAAACGCTGTCAGCGGCAGCGTGTACGCTCCGCATCTATTAATTATATAACATGCACATATCTAAAACACAACTAGATACATACAGTGGATTCACCCTACATGTGTTATCATAAACTCCTATAACACAAGCTTGAAAATCAAACCACCTTCATGCCACACAAGCCAGTGTCTCCACATACTGTGACCCATACATTGTGCCCATGTATGCATAACATACAGTAGATGGAAAGATATCAGAAATATGTGATAAAAGACGAAAGGTATCTCACAAGTTGGTGTGTCGTACCTGAGGAAAAAGGTCTACTGTCAGATATATATGTGTCAAATTGTATCCCTAAAATTATACGCAAAAAACTCCATTCAATAACTATGGTGAGAAAAAAACAATATAAAGAACAAAGTAAGTGGTCTATCCAATTTAAATCCTCCTGAGTATGTGCAGTCTGGTCCCCCGTTGCCCCCCTTACTGCTGCCGTGTAAAAAATGCTGTCAGCGGAAGCGTGTTTGCTCCGCGTCTTCTCTCGGTGTCTGTTAGAAGGTGGTTCTGACACATCTGAGCCGCCCGGATTTTTCGCTTTTTGAACACCTATTTGTTGAGTTTTTACTGTGGGAGAGCCTCATAAGTTGGGACTCACCCACAGTGAACTCATGACAGGGACTGCATGTGTATTTTACCGGTGTCCCCCTGGCGCAAGTAGGCCGCCGCGCTGCAGCCAGAGTAAGGGGCACTGGGCTGGTTACACGCAGACACGTGTGTTCATGCGTGTGCACAAGTGTAAGGGCTGCGCAGGGGAGATTCCTAGCGTGCGCAGCCCAGGAGCAGCTACAAGTTGAATGGTGTGGCCGGACTTATGCAGAACTGGGTGGTGACATGGAATAGGCTTTCTACAATGGGAAGAAACATTTGTGGGAAAGTCGGTGTGCTTTACTGTTTTTATGCCATTATTCTCCTATGAGGATGGGGAGCACATGGGCTAGTTTTACTTTCCTAGGGCCTACAAATTCCAAACATGCACTAAAATCCACTGTAACTTATGTGAGAAGAAGGATTCTGCAGAGTCCAAAGTCATATTTGTACTGCTTTTGGGTCATCCAGAAATGTCACATGTCTCTGAGTCAGCTCATAACCAGGGCCTGGCTGGGGCTGACCTTCCTCCCCAAGCTGTAGCCTCAGAGGCCCAGCCCTGCACAACTAGCATTCCAAGGGCGAAGGCCTCCACTCCAAGAAGAGAAGGTCTGCCTCGTTTTCCAACAGTGTCCTTTCAACTCGCTGTTTGTTTTAAATCAAACACGCAGGCGCCCGAGATTGAGATGGCGAAAAGTAAAGATAGACTCATAGATCACGGGTCAGTGACAGGCTCCATTGCGGAGTGTGTCAATCCGTTCCTAATCCAAAGAAAGGACTGGTAAAGTCCCAAATGGTATTACTCCCATTATCAAGCAAGCATTTGCAATGCAATCAGTCTCGCCTTTGGGACCTTTTATGTATGCAGCACATTAGCTTGGGTGCTGAAACATCTACTGTTCTTTAACATGGAGGGAAAGTAAGCACCACACTGCGTGACACTCCAAGTATGGGAACACATGGAGAGAAATATTGCCTTTTGCCAGTGGCGGCTCGCCGAGGGAGTGCTGCGGGGGAGGGGCAGGGGGAGGGTAGTAAACTCCGCCATACGGCGGTACGGAGTCAAGTAAATAAATAAAACAATTTACATTGCGCGCGCTGCAATGCCAACTCGGTGATGCAGCGCGCGCAATGTAAATTGTTTTATTTATTTATTTACTTGACTCCGTACCGCTGTATATGTAGGAGCAGGGATCCACTCAAGATCAACAGAGACTTGCCGATAATCTAGACGTCTTTACACAGGTGGACTTTACCTTTGTTATTGACGGGAACGATAAATTTGGGGATTTTAGTTATCCGTATATATTGATAACACGAACAGAATGACAGATTTTAACATGGAGCCTGCTACGGCCCATATTCAGTGGTCCTTCCTCGCTTTTTATTTCATGAATAAGCAGGGATTCAGTCTCAACTAATTACTCAGGTCGCCTGTACCTTTGTGCACCTTTTTTGATAATGGGAGTATTACCATTTGGGACTTCACCAGTGCTTTCTTTGGATTAAGAACGGATTGACACACTCTGCAATGGAGCCTGTCACTGACCCTTGATCTACGTGTCCGTCTTCACTTTTCGCCATCTCGGGCGCCTGCGTGTTTTATTTAAAACAAACAGCGCGTTAGAAAGGACGCCGACAGAAGACGTGGTGCGTTCACACTGCCGCTGACGGCGTTTCTTACACGGAAGCGGTAAGGGGGTAACTGGGACCAGACTGCACTTACTCACGAGGATTTAAATTGGATAGACCACCTACTTTGTTCTTTATATTGGTTTTTCTCACCGTAGTTATTGAATGGAGTTCACTTTAAAATGGGGACCTTCTGATTTTTTTAGGGACCTTGAACCACAGGAAAAGAAGTGATACAGATAGCCTGCGGGTTGGAATTATCGCCGCGAGCGAAGTAGGTATACTATAATTACCTTTATATGCAGGCTCCATCTTTTTTGAGTTTTGCGTATAATTTTAGGGTTACACTTTGACACATACATATCTGACAGTAGACCTTTTTCCTCGGGTATGACACACCAACTTGTGAGGTACCTTTCGTCTTTTATCACATATTTCTGATATGTTTTCATCTACTGTGTTATGGGTACATGGGCATAATGTATGGGTCACAGTATGTGGAGACAGGCTTGTGTGGCATGAAGGTGGTTTGATTTTCAAGCTTGTGTTATAGGAGTTTACGATAGCACATGTAGGGTTAATGTTAATGTTAGCGGGATTTATAAAGCGCATGTATACCCGGGGGTGTCTTGGCGCTGAGAACACAGAAGCCCGATCAAGCGTCTAGTTCTGGAATAACCAGGTTTTTAGTCCTTTCCTGAAGATAGTGAGGGAGCTAGCACTTCTAAGTTCACTCGGAAGAGTATTCCAGAGTTTGGAGATGCCATAGCGAAAGCTGCGGCCGCCCCAGTGAGATGTACGGATTCTAGGTACCGTCAAGAGTCTGGCCCCTGTAGAGCGAAGTTGTCTGGCTAATCGTACCAGACAAAAATATTTTGAAGAAAAGAGGGAGCTGTGTGGTTCAGTGCTTTATAAGCCAGACACCAGGCCTTAAATTTGATGCATTGAGATACAGGGAGCCAGTGCAGGTCGCGGATCTCTTTGGACACCGATTTGTACCTAGGAATGTTGACCAGTAACTGCGCTGCTGTAATTTGAACGGTCTGAAGCTTCTTTAAACATTGCTTCTGTAAGTTCAAATAAAGCCCATTGCAATATTCCAGTTTGGACTGGATTAGTGATGTTACCACAGTTTTCCTAGTGTCCGCGGGGAGATAAGGCAAGATCTTCCTTATTTTCTTAATAAAAAAGTGGGAGGCGGAGACAACAGCATTTGTCTGATGAGAAAGTGATAATTTATTGTCAAACCATACTCCCAAGTTCTTAGCTTTGACCGCTGGTTTTGGCGATTCTCCCATCTCTGCCGGCCACCACAGATTGCACCAGTTTGGCTGCATATTCCCAAAAATCAGGACCTCAGTTTTTCCAGAATTGAGTTTGAGACAATGTGTACTCATCCATCTATTTATTGTACTCCTGCAGTTCTGAAATTGTTGAGTAGGAGGGGCCTTATTTCTATATGCAGCCACCACAATCTGGGTGTCGTCGGCGTAAGACGTCAGACTAAACCCAAAACCCCGGATCAGAGGAGCCAGTTCGGAGATGTAAACATTGAAAAGAGAAGGACTTAGGGAGGAGCCCTGAGGTTCTACGCACGGGAGGGTATACGGCTCTGAATGATACCCATCAACCGATACTGTTAATCTCCTGTCCTTGAGAAAGGAGGACAGTAGGGCTAATGCTGTACCCCTGACCCCCATACTCTCCAGCCGCTGTTGTAGGAGAAAATGATCTACAGTATCAAAAGCGGCTGACAGATCGAGGAGCACAAGGGCAGCTGTGCCTCCTCCATCCATCACCGCTCTGATCTCCTCTGTGGCTTTAATGAGTGCCGTTTACGTGCTGTGCTCTTGGCGAAATCCAAACTGGGAGTGATCGAGCAGGTTATTATCACGAATGAACTGAGATAATTGAATATTCATAATTTTTTCAATTATTTGGCTGGCAACGGCAACCGAGCTATAGGCCAGTAGTTTTGCGGGTTAGATTCATCCAAGTTGGATTTTTTTAGCAATGGAAGGATGGAGGTATCTTTCCATCTGGAAGGAAAGTTGCCAGAGTCAGACATAGAGTTAAAGATTTGTGTGAGTCCAGGACTCACTACTTCCGCTATTTCTTTCAGAAATGGCGGCGGGCACCGGTCAGAGGGGGAATCCCGACTTTGCTTCTCTTATATATTTTTCCACTACTTCAGATGAAGTAGGGGAGAAGCTGACCAGGGTATTAATTTTAGAATCAGGGCTTGTCGGTTGAATGATGGGGAGGTGAACTGATGCATCGTCGAAGACTTTAAAAATGTCTAAGACTTTGGTTTTAAAGGCAGCTGCATTGTCGTCACAGAACTTTTGGTTGCCCTTTAACCCTGAGTTTTTGGGTATAGCTAGTTTGTTTACTACTGCAAATAATGCTTTAGAAGAATTTTTTGCTTTCTCGATCTGATTAGTAAAATAGTCCCTTTTTCCAATATCAATAAGTTTTTATATTATGTAAGGGCAGTTCTATACGCTTTTCTCTCGGGTGTGTGATAATCCACCGTATGTATCTAGTTGTGATTTAGATACGTGCATGTTATATAATTAATAGACCCGGAGCGTACACGCTGCCGCTGACAGCGTTTCTTACACAGAAGCATTATTGAATGGAGTTCACTTTAAAATGGGGACCTTCCGATTTTTTTAGGGACCTTGAGCCACAGGAAAAGAAGTGATACAGATATCCTGCGGGTTGGAATTATCACCTTGAGCGAAGTACGACACACCAACTTTTGAGCCCTGAAGAAGTCGCAGGACTTGATACCCGAATAGCGACGAAACACGTGTTGGCTGAGATTGATGCATCTGCGAAAGAAGAAGAGTAAAGAAATTGACACTTCTGTTGACACGGACCTATTTATTTTGTGAAAGACATTAAGCGTGTGCTGGGGATTTGGATGTTCTAACGGAGTGGTCTAGGCCATGTTACAGGGAGAGGGGGTGGTTCTCCCTACCTTACGAGCACAGCGTCATAGATACTGGATACTAAGATAAGGTGTACTTCCCCTAGGAGTGCCATCACCCTGACAGTAAACCACTCTTCAATTAGGAATGTTTTAACACCTGGCAGGTTCTATGAATGCCAGAGTGGACAAACTCAGCCGACGATGCTTAGCAGATCACGGGTGGCATCTCCAACCCCCGAAGGTGGTGCAATATCTTTCAGCAGTGGGAAGAGCCTTGGTTAGATCTGTTCGCCACCGCAGAGAACGCCCATTTAGTTCTGCACGCTGGAGTTTCCAAAGCAGCTCTTGTTCAGAGACACTTCATCTTGAGTGGAGCTCCGGCCTCCTGTACGCCTATATGCCACTACCACTCCTGCCTCAGAGTTCTAAAGGAGATCAGGAACGACTGGGCCCAAGTCATCCTTGTGGCAGTGGACTTGGCTCGGAGAGTCTGATATCCCGAGCTGTTGAGCAAGTCCATCGGTCCTCAGATCAGGCTGCCCCTTAGGGAGGATCTCCTGTCCCAGCAGCAGGGGAAGGTTCTCCACCGGAACCTGTCAACGCTCTGCCTTCATGCGTGGAGATTGTGCAGTGACAGCTGACATCTTTTGACTTTCCACCCGAAGTCTGCAATGTTATTTTAGTAGCCCAGCACCCGTCCGCCAAGACGGTATATGAAAAACAGGTTGACCCTTTATCTGCACTTCTTTCTTAAATTATTTTGTTTATCCTTACCCTGAACAGCAGGGCTCTGCATTAGGCACGTTGAAGGGTTATTTGTCTGCTATCTCTGGTTTTCTGCAGCTATAAGATCAGCGTTCCCTTTTCAAGTCCCCTATTGTAAATGGGCTCCTTAAAGGCCTTCAGCACATGTTTCCTCCAGCTCCCTTCATTATGCCTCAATGGGATGTCAATTTGGTGCTTACCTTTCTGATGTGCGCACCCTTTGAGTCGCATCATAGCTGCCCTCCTAGGATTCTCACCATCAAGATGGCCTTTCTGGTGGCAATTACATCTGCCCGGGGGTCAGGGAACTGCAGGTGCTGTCATCTCAGCTTCCATACATTTCTATATACCCAGCCAAATTGGTCCTTCGGACTCCAGTATCCTTCTTACCGAAGGTAGGCACCTCATTCCACATAGGCCAGTCCAATACGGAAGAGAGACTCCACTGGCTGGACCAGAAAAAAAGTGTTTTCATTCTACCTTGACTGCACACTACCGTTCCAGGTGGATGATCAACTCTTCGCGGGGTATGTCAGAGCCAAGAAAGGGAAGGCCATGCAAAAACAAAGCAACTCCTGATGGATTGTGTTCTGCATTAAGACCTGCTACGCACTGGCCAAGAAGCAACCCCGGAGGGCTTGGTTGCTCACTACACCAGAGCGAAAGCTGCGTTAGCACGTGGAGTTCCAGTCCTGGACATCTGTCAGGCTGCAGTGTGGGCTTCGTTGAACACGTTCACCAAGCACTACTGACTGGACTGTCAGGTCGGTTGGGATGGGCACTTTACCCATTCGGTCCTGCAGGACTTTGTAGTCTAAATCAGATACGTAGACCCTCCTCTGGTGAGGTATTGCTTGGGTATCTATTTTAAGGTAAAGAATCTGTCGCTAGAAGTCTCTATCAGATGAACAAGTTATGTACCTTCGGTAATGCCTTATCTGGTACAGATTATAGCCACAGATTCCTTACCAACCCATCCATGGTCCCCGCTCAGCGAACGGATTTTAGATGTAGCATTGTTTCCTTTTAAGGGCTCTAGATTCACACACTAGTGGTCAGTGTTGTTAGTGGCTCCCAGCTTCTGGTGTGAAAAGTCGCAAAAAGAAACTGATGTCAGCGTGATGGGGTGGTGCCTCGATAGGCACCGTGCACATCACTTTCAGTGCAGTCAACACCAGCGATGCCACGCAGAGCCGAACAACACTACCTACCGGCACACAGGGGTACTGCTCACGAAACATTTCCAGATACAGTCGGGCACCTGGGGAAAATTCTAAGGTAAGGAACTTTGGCTAGATGGTCTCCACCAGATAAGTTGTTACCAATAGTAAGTAACTTCATCAAACCAAGTCCACATTTGTCCCATCCTGGCTCCCAGAAAGTCCGGAAAGATGCTTCCAGACCTGTTTGGGAGATGGTTAAGCCATCAAACCAAGCTTGTACTTTGGTTAGCTCCTAAAGCATGCTAAACACGGACTTCATCCACTAGGCAATTGTGTGTTTCTGATTTATATAGTTCAGAACCAGCAACAAAAGGGTTGCACAAGATACAGCGCCTGGCAACATGAAATAAAAGTTGTTCTGTGTTAACAGGATATCTGATAGAGAATACCAGCTGCAGATTCCTTACCATTACCCAGGAAGAGGGAGCCTCTTTTGCAATGGTGGTGCATATGGCAGCTAAGGTGTTGGACCTTCCGTTGCCCACAGTGGCAGGCAAGACTAATATCTTGACCAGAGGTGCTTCAGCCGAAAGACTCCCTTTCTGAAACCCTGCTCCCCTTCAATGAAGCCCTTACATACGTCCTACTCGGAACCTGGTTCAAGCCCTGCACAGGGGCTCCTGGTCATAGGACGATTGCCCGCCTCCATCACCCCACTCCTGGGGACCCCAGTTTCCTTACCCAAGCCTCCACATCCAGGGTTAACCCCAGCGTGTTCCCTCCCAGTCCACCGGATAGGGAATCCAAGAGGCTGCAAAACTTTGGGAAGAGCATGCTCTCTTCTCCCAGCCTAGTTCTGCGGTTGGTGAACACTGCATGCCTATTGGGCTGTTATTCCCAAACGATATGGGACCCGGTTGCGCAAGTGCTGCCTATGGCCACAAAGGACACCTGAGCCATACTTACCCATGCTATTGGGTGAGATGCAGCTAAGTTCACCATAAAGTGTGGGCTCGACACGACCGACACATTGGGCAGAGCGATTTCATTGTCCGTGGCCTTGCCACCCCATGCCTGGCTGAGTATGACTGACTTTTCAAGGAATGTCCAGACTTCCCTCATGGACATGCCCTTTAATGGCTCTTGCCTTTTTGGAGAGAAGGCGGATTCAGCGCTGGAGTGCTTTAAGGGCAGCAGAGCTACGGCCAGGTCCTTGGACTTGTCTATGGTCTCTCGCCAACCCCAAGCCACCTTCTGCCCCACTCGTGACCACGGAAGGGGTTTCCAGCTGCACCCATTCCGTCTTAGCCTTTTCATGGCCAAGGGCTTGGGTCACATAGACCACTTGAGACAGGCAGCCAGCGGTCGTGTTAGTCCTACACCCCTCCCCCAAGCAGAAGCTGCTTCCAAGCCTCTTTAGTTTGCCCTCCGGCCATCATCGGCAGTCAGTAGGAAGCAGGATAAGCCATCACGTGCCCCACTGGAGGTCAGTGATTTCAGACTGCTGGGTCCAAAGGGGCTACTCCCTCCCCTTTGTGACTAGCCTTCCACCAATGCCACCCACTTACGGTCGGCTGATGGAGGACCATCTCTCCTTGCTCCGTCAAGTTGTGTAGGCTCTCTTGTCAAGGGAGACATAGAGTGGGTGCCTCTATCAGAAATAGGTTTTGGTTGCTATTCCCGCTACTTTCTGGTGCCAAAGAAGGAAGGAGGACTTCGTCCTATCCTAGACATATGCCTTCTCAACCTCTTCCTGAAAAAGGAGAAGTTCAAAATGCTCACGCTTGCCCAAGCACTGTGTGCCCGGGAGACAGGATGATAGCGTTGGATTTGCAGGATGCATATTTCCACATCCCCATACTGCCTGCCCAAAGACGTTACTTACGGATCACGGTGAGCCAAGAGTACTTTGTTTGCTGTGCTCCCTTTTGGCCTTACCAGAGCTCTTTGGTGTTCACGAAAGTGATAGCAGTGGGTGCAGCTCATCTGCGGAGGTCAGTGGTTCTAGTCTTCTCCTACAGAGATGATTGGGTGTTGCAGGCGGCCTCCCACCTCCAGACTACGGTGAACATCCTGCACTTGATGGGATTCACTATCAATGTGCCGAAGCCGCATCTGACTCCCTTTCAGATGCTCCCTGTCATTGCAGCCATTCTGAACACAGTGCAGTTTCTGGCCTATCCTCCCGAGTGGTGAGTCCAGGATATTAAGGCTATGATAACATTGTTTTAGCCTCTATCCTGAATTTCGGTTAGACTGACTCTGAGGCTGTTGGACCTCATGGCTTCCTGCATCCTGCTTGCTACTCATGCCTGTTGGCATATGCTGGCTCTGCAGTGGGACCTGAAGGCCCAGTGGTCTCAGCATCAGGGGACTCTCTCTATCATGGTCCAGATTTCAGAGAGAACTGTAAGAGATCTGCAGTGGTGGGTAACGGACCGCGATTGGCTTGGTGGTAGACCCCTCTCCCTTCCCCAACCAGATCTGACTGTAGTGACAGATGCGTCACTCCTGGGCTGGGGTGGCCATCTGGGAGAGGTTGAGATCAGAGGACTCTTATCTTCGGCGGAGTCCGGGCTCTATATCAACCTGTAGGAGCTTCCAGCGATTCGCTTGGTGTTGAAAGCCTTTCTTTTTTCGAGCAGGTAAATACGGGTGCAGGTGTTCACAAACAACACCACCACCATCATCATGTGGTACTCCAATAAACATGGCAGGGTGGGATCATGGAACCTCTGTCATGAAGATTTGTGTCTCTGGACATGGCTTGAATGTTACAGCATTTCCCTGGTGGTTCAGCACCTGGTGGGATCTCCCCATGCCAGAGCGGTCATACTCAGCCGAAGATGCCTAGCGTATCAGGAATGGCGTCGCCATCCAGAGGTGGTGCAAGTTCTCTTTCAGCAATGGGGAGTGCCTTGGTTAGATCTGTTTGCCACTGCAGAGTCGGCAGTTTTGCATGTTGGAGTTTCCAACGCGATTCTCGTTCGGAGACGCTTTTCGTTTCAAGTGGAGCTACGGCCTCCTCTACGTGTTCCCATCAGTACCACTCCTGCCCAGAATTCTCAAGAAAATCAAGAATGACTGGGCCCAAGTAATCCTTGTGGCTCCAGATTGGGCTTGAAGAGTATGATATCCTGAGCTATTGAGTATGACCATAGGTCTTCCAGTCAGGCTGCCTCTGCGAGAGGATCTTCTCTTGCAGCAACCGAAGGAGGGGTCATGCACACCCTCCACCTTCATGCTTGGAAATTGAGTATTGAGTGGTGACAGTTGACAACTTTCGACCTTCCGAAGTAGGTTATTCTTGCAGCCAGGCATCCCTCCATCAAGTTGGTATACGCCTGCCATTGGGATAATTTGTGTCATGGTGTGCTTCCCACAATGTTGACCCCTGTTCTGCATCTTCAATTCAAGGACTTCTTGTTTGCTCTATCTTTTTCTCAGCAGGGCTCTGCTCTGGACACAGTTAATGGTTATGTCTCTGACATCACAGCATTTTTGCTGTTGCCGGACCAACCTTCTCTCTTCAAGTCATCTGTTGTGGCTAGGCTCCTTAAAGGCCTGCAGCATATGTTTCCCCCTACGCCATTTATCATGACTCAGTGGCAACTCAACCTGGTCCTCCCCTTTCTCATGTGTGCACCATTTGAGCCTCTGCACAATTGCCCTTTCTAGGCTATTGACCATCAAAACTGACTTTTTAGTGGCCATAACATCAGCCATGAGGGTCAGCGAATTTCAGGCACTCTCTGCACACCTTCCTTATACTACATTCTATTCAGACAAACTGGTTCTCCCGACACGTGCCTTCTTCCTTACGAAGGTTGAGACTCCCTTCCATGTAGGCCAGAACATCACCCTGCCTACCTTCTTTGCTCCACCTTGCGCCCCCTTCAAAGAGGAGGAGAGACTCCAACGCCTGGACCCAAAACAAGCTTTGTTGTTCTACCTTGACAGCACAAAAGAATTCCTTGTGGAGAATCAACTCTTTGTGGGCTATGTAGGAGCTAAAAAAAGGGAAGGCGGTGCAGAAATGGACCATCTCGAGATGTATCGTTCTGTGCATTAATACCGATTTGGCCAAGAAGCAATCCCCGGAGGGTTTGCGGGCTCACTACACCAGAACCAAGGCTTTTACCACTGCGTTAGCACATGGCGCCCCAGTCCTGGACATCTGTCAGGTTGCAACGTGGACTTCACTTTACATGTTCACCAAGTACTCCTGCTTGGACAGTCAGATCCGTCGTGACGAGCAGTTCGCCCGTTCGGTCCTGCAAGATTTTCTAATTTAATTGGTTTTGCAGTCCCATCTCCAGGGAGGTATTGCTTGGGTATCTATTCTAAGGTGAGGAATCTGTGGCTAGAAGTCTCTATCAGATGACCAAGTTACTTACTTTCGGCAACAACTTAACTAGTAGAAACTCTATGTAGCCGCAGATTCCTTACCGATCCTCCCCGCTCTGCGAACCGAATAGAGTGTAAGGGACATCCTACTCAGGGCCTCCGCTTGTCACACAACTGGTCAGTTTTCAACGTGGCTCCGCACTCCTGGTGTGGAAAGTCGCAAATGTAACTGACGGAGCGCCAGGGTGGCACCTATATAAGTCCCACGCATGTCACTTCCGGCGCAGATGCTGCTGATGCGGAGCCAAGCGACGCCATCTTCTGGCGCCCAGGGGTACTGCTCGAAAATCTTCCAGATCCAGGCTGACACCTGGGGATATTCGAAGGAAAGAAATCTGTGGCTAGATAGAGCACTGCGTACCTGTACTTTCTTTAATTTGAAAGGAGGATCACCAGGACTTCTCATCAGGGGTGGAATACTTTTTAATGGAAGCGTACAAACACTTTTCAGTGGCAATCAGATAATCTGCACTCCTACATTTTCATTACAGGCTCTGAACTGTCCTTGTTCTATCTCAGCAGAAGCAATGTTCTACTAACCGGTGTCCCTGAGAGACGCTTGAACACCGCTTGCAGCATCCTGTGGATGCTGTGTCCTACTTGATGAAAATCTTTGAAAGTACAAGCCCTACCTTTCCTCAGAGATCTCCATTGGCCTTGTATTCTCACCCACATCACATTCAATACCTGCTGCTTCTGTAAGGCATCAACGTAAGATCTCCATTGTATCAGGCAACCCAAATTGTAATCCACAATGAAGCAAGCAATACTTACAGCAACATGACCAGCCTTCATGGAGTTGGTTAGAGAACATGATGAACTTAAAGAGCACATGACTAAGACTAACTCAAGAAGCATCTTTTAGATCAAAGAGTGAGGACCTGCAGAGATTTTCCCAGGACTATAGAATGTGGTGGGCTGCATTGTCCCTCTCTATGCCATTCCTGACCTAGATTAGCTTGTATCTGTTTGTTTTCAGGTTGAGAGGCACAGATGTTGTTTTTCACTTCAGGCCTTTAAATACGAGTCTTTTCTCAGTGATCCAATAGCACGGATTCCAGGATCATTCCATTATCATTTTAGCCATCACTGTCCCAGAGATTTCCATTTTTCTGAGGTACCTGTAACTCCCCTGTGCCCAAGAGGCACAGGTAAAATTGCCACTCCCACTTTAGAGGCTTTGTGTGCTTTTCTTTGTCTGCTTGGTCATGCTGAAGTTGGTGCCATTTAGAACCTTTGTCTTTTGATGAAGTCTGAGAGCTACAGGTTTTGGTTTACCCTACTGTTAAACTTGGCTGATGGTAGTTCAGGTGGGAAACATATTATTGAGTAGAGGCCACAAAGCAAGAAAATCTTGACTACAACTCACCAAGATACCATCCACTGAAGTTTGTGAACACTTTTTAGTACCAAGAATCAGTGATACACAAAATTCTCATCCACTTTGATCACCTAAATTGAACATTTGAAGGAGACACTGGACCTTCTAACTGTACAGTACGACCATTATCTGAGCTTTGAGTGGCACCTGTAAACTAAAGACTTTTGACTAACTTCTCATGCGTGGCAGTAGACTACTTTCCGTGGTGGTGGGTTCCCATTAGATTTTTGCGTGGCAAGGTTGTGGTTTGGGTGCAGGTACCACAATTTTGGCTGCGCTGCATTTCCCGAGACCCCAGATTGCACTTCGACAAAGGGCAGCCACCCTTTTGGAATCAGCCTTGCATCTAGCCTTGTAATAAGAGTGCAGGAAAATAAATTTGTGGTAGTCCCAGGATGACTCCGAGGGATCAAGGTACTGCGCTTCTCAATCCCTCCCCACAGGATAACATTGTGAAGAGGCTAATTTTAAGGGAATATAGTGTCTTAACGCATAAGCCTCATAAAAGTGTGTGTGTGTGTGTGTGTGTGTGTGTGTGTGTGTGTGTGTGTGTGTGTGTGTGTGTGTGTGTAAGTGTGTGTGTGTGTGTGTAAGTGTGTGTGTGTGTGTAAGTGTGTGTGTAAGTGTGTGTGTGTGTAAGTGTGTGTGTGTGTGTAAGTGTGTGTGTGTGTGTGTGTATATATACATATATACACACACATCCTAAAAGAAGCAGAGAACTCTGGGTAGTTCTCAAGTTTAGGTGGAAAGCAGCTCCTGTATAGAGCACTCTCAACACCAGCGACACCTCAAATGTCTGCTTTTCTATCAAAGTCTTTAAGCATAGGATTAGCACAGTTCCATCCATGCCGAGATAGAAAGGGACAAAGTCTTTTGCCATTTCTACAGCAAAGTCTTTAAGCATAGGACATCTCTATTTTGCATAATTGATCCGTCACTCTATGCCTGAAAGGGTATTGTTTTGATTGATATATATATAATGGATGAGGGTGGACATTGAACTATGTTGTGTGTAGCTAGATATTGTGTTATACATTATCGTAGTTTCTTGCCTACTCAACTTTTGAAGAGTTTGGAATGAGAAAGGAATAATTAGTCAATCCGATTGAAGTGCAGTAATACCCAAAGCCCCGTGACACCAGTTGTAAATGATAGTACCGAGCATGATAGTACCGGGTGAAGTCCGGCGAGGTGCTGCGGGAGGCGGGGCTCTCATGCGCTCAGGAGAGCCCCGCGTGTGCTGCGCCGAAGGAGGGAACCAGAAGCCAAGAGGGAGCATACCCCGCGCTGGCCCCAACGCCGCCGGAGACTTCGCTCCGGAAAGGAAGGAAGTGGTGGGGGCTCCCCGTGACCGGAGGAGAGCCCCAAGCGCCGCCGGAGTCATGTGGAGCCTCGCCGGCTCCAAGCCAAAAGTCCCGGTCCCAGGAGGGGCCCGGGTGAAGACTGAGGAGGTGCTGCCTGATGCCTGCAGGGCCCGGTGTGAGGAGAGAGGCCCAGGGTGAAGTCCTCCAGTGAGCCCGGTGAGTGGGGGCTCTGAGAGAGAATTGCGGGTGTCAGGAGGGACTCCAGGAGGGCCCGTGTGGACGCTCTGCACAGCTGCCCCGCCTGACAGTGGGCAGCTGCATTGAGGGGTCCCAAGGTGACGTGGGCTGACTCGCCTTCAACCAGCAAAGAGGAGCCTGGTGAGTGGGGCTTTGTGACGGGCCTAGGGGGAATTGGTCGAGGCACATTGTCGGTGCCTTCCCCGGTGTCCCCAAGCCCTCGAGGAGAGGGACTCCAACAGGAACAGAACGTTCTGGGCCACATCTTTCTTGAGGGTCCCGGGAGAGGGGCCCCCAGCTTGGCCAGAACTGTGTACTTTTGTGCTGCCCCAGCTGCCCCGCAGAAGCGGGCCACTACTAAAGAGGGTCCATACCGGGCGCTATGCCCTAAGTGTTGTTGATGCTGGGGTGCCTCTATGTCCTGGATGTATCCCACTGCCCTGCCCACTACTAATGAGGTTGTGTGCCACTGCAGGCTGTGGGGGTTTTCAGGCCTAGGGTGCAGGCCGGATGTGGGGGTAATGTTTTATGCCTACCCTGGAGAATGCCGATCTGATGTATAATGTGTATATGCCTACTGGGCTCATGCTATTGGGATCTACTCCTAGTGAGCTGCCCCCGGCGTTTATGCCTAACGGGCCTGTGTTTTATGCTAATGTTTCATGCCAATGAGGTTTATGCCTTTTGATGTGCCTAACCTGCTTGTATGCCAACAGGCCTGTGTTTTATGATAAGGTTTCCATGCCTACTGTTTCCTGCCAATAGGGTGTTAATGTTATGCATCATGTGTTTAATGCCCTATAATGTTGAGTGCATTCTACGCCCAGTGTTCTTCCTTGCGAATGATGCCTAAGGTATATGTCCATGCCTGATGGTTGCTGCTTACGGCAGTGAGGCTTTATCCATTGTCTTTTACCCCACAGGTACGGACTGAGTACGCCTGTTGTTACCAGTGAACTTGCATTCATTCTGTGCTTATAATGATTCTGGCAGCGGCCCGATTTGTGCTGCCCTGTAAATAGTCCCCACTGTTTATGTCTACCGGGTGCCGGTTGGCGCCGTGTTACCGCTGTGGTTACCATCTGCTAAGCTGTTGCATAATACATATGCTATTTTTCTTACTTAAACTGGTGTGGTCTCCTTTTTGTAGGGTGCCTGGTGTGTCGCCTGTGTGTGCTGCGCGGATGCTTTACACAATGCTCCTGGTTTAGCCTTCCCGCTCCGCACCACGCTACCCCGTTTCTAACATTGGTGTTCAGCGGTGGGATAGGACTTGTGTTTGCGCAGTACCACAGCGACAACTGGTTGTACTACAAAGGGTGCACTTAAGAGTAACCACAGATTTGGGGACTGTTTTGCTGACTGTATTTCCTCCGGAAAGTGTTGTTTTGGGGATTGTGTCTCCCTGTTGCACTGTGGGTGGTGATGGGGTTAACCTACGACGAGGATTGCCTGTGGGAGTACACTGAGCAGGAGGTGATAGACCTCTGCCGAGAGAAAGGGATACCCACAGTAAGCAACACCCGCAGGAAGTTGTTCCTCTATGAGGCCCTGAGAAGAGGGGAACCCTTAGAGCCCTGTGGGGACCTTTCTGATTACCCCTCCGCATATTTAGGGGGTGGATCTGGTAGAGACCGTGAGGGGGACTCGGAGAGTGAGGGGTCCCAGTCCATAACCCTGGAGGGTGGTGACTCTGAGGAGGAAGGAGATGTTAGGGCAGAGACACCGGTAGCGAATGAGGACACCATAGAGAGGGAGTCCCGTGCTGGGTCCAGCCCCAGGGGCACTGCCCCACCCCTTTCCCTGTCCCCAGAAGAGTGGGTAGATAGGAGGGAAGAAAGGGAGCATCAGGTGGCGCTGGAAAGGCTCAGAGTGGAGCTAGCGCAGCTGAGAGTTGAAGAAAAGAGGCTAGAGACCGAGAGGGTCCTAGCACAGGAGAGAATGGCTGAGGCTGAAAGGGCCTTCGCCAGGGAGAGACTAGCTCAGGGGGGTAGGTTATCCCCTGAGAGTGATGTCTGTGGTCTGGATTCACCAGTGAGGGTGGGATCCAGTGGTGGCAGAGAGAGTGAAGCCAGTGCAGGAAGTCCCACTCCCAGAGCCCGGAAGATGGTGCCTGATCCCCAGGAGGAGGGGGCAGGTTGGAATTTAGGGGCGGCAAGAAACTGTCCCATCAGTCTTGGGGGAGTATGTGGACGTGTGTTGGACCGCACTGGAGGAGTGGATGGTGTGTGGCGCGGTGACAGATGGGGAAGGGCTGTTCCGCCTGATCATCAGGGAGCATGTGCTCAAGAGTTGTTTTCCCAGGTTGCGCCACCACCTGTTGCAGTGTGGGCTCTCCGACCCCAGGGAGCTTGCACGGGAGGCAGACCTTTAGGTGAGTGCCAGAGAGTCTTAGAGGGCATTTGGGAGTGATCCTGAAGGGAGTGGTGCAGGGATCTTCCAACCCAGCGAGGTGGGAGAGGTGGAGAATAGCCCAGCTAGGTCCCAGGATAGTGAGAGGGTTGTAGGGCCTCGCATCCTATCTATAGGAAGGAGTGAGACGGGGAGGTGTCCTGAGGTGCCCCAACCGCAGTCTCAGGGCCTGGAGAGTTCCATAAGGGAACCCCAGGTTGGGAGCCTAGGCTGTCCAGATGGGCCATCCATGGAAGGGGATCCCACAGTGTCAGGAGAACCCGGGGCATCTATAATCCGAGCTCCAGGGGTTCTGGGGTCTGCTCAGCCACAGGGTTTAGATCCTGGGCTGGGGTGCCAGGCTCAGGGGCTGCCTGAGGGAGGGGCACTTGTAATCAAGGTCCCTACCGGTTTCACTTCCAGGGGTACTTCTCCAGGTGGGAGGGTGCGGAACTCTGGAAGGGGGTGCAGAGGGAGGAAGGACTCGCCTCTGGCACCGGCTCAGCCACAGGGCTTAAATCCTGGGTTGGGAGGCCAGGGACAGGTACTGCCTGACCTGGCGGGAGGGACGTCTGTAAGCAGTGTCCCTCCGGAGCTGTCTTCCAGGGGTACCACTCCAGTTGGGAGGGTGCGGAACTCTGGGAGGGGGTGCAGAGGGAGGGAGGACTCGCCTCTGGCACTGGGGCAACCTAAGGGTTTAGACCCTGGGTTGGTGGATCGGTTGCAGGGCCACGGCCCTGGACGAGTGAGAGAGTGGTGGTCTGAGGGTGCCCCGCATAGGAGGAGCGTGCGGAACCCCAGAAGGAGAGGTAGGGGGAGGAGAGCCTCGCCCCTAACTTGTGGACAGTGTGAGTGTGGGGTCCCCAGGTGGGACGGCCAGTGGCAGTTTGGGACTGCACGGAGGAGGAGGAGAGTGGTCAACGGGCACTACGGGCCTGGGGCTACTGCCCCCCACTCTGTGAGACAGCCAGGGCCAGAGACATCTGGATGGCCTAGGGGCCGGTCCTGGCTGCAGCCAACTAGGGAGCACCAGGGGGGTGGCCTAGTTGGTCCAGGAGGCGTTGAGAGAGGGAACCATCGGGTTCCAGAGTGGCGAAGAACCTGCGGGTGCCCCTGCAGTTGTGGGCCCGCGTCCACGTGTTCTCGCCCCAAGCAGGGAAGCCCATCAAGGCATTGATCGGTCTACCCTGGCTTTTGGCTGGGAGGGGGTTGTGTTGGACTTGGCCCTTATTTTCCCAACATTTTTCTCTTTTCCCCCCTGGCCTATGTATTTACATGTTGTGTCTCAAATGTGAATGGGTAATACTGTGTCATGGTGTCACTGTCACTTTTAAAATGGACGCCATTCCTGCCTGCCCTTGTGCCGCCTGACTGAGTTGAGTGGCGGTCTAGATGTTGTTTCCCAGCACTCCCAGCTTTTGGAGGGAAACCTAGCAGCCAGGGTGCCCTACACCTCCCCCTAAACCAGTTAAGACCGGTTCCCCAGGGAACCTTCCAGAAGTTGCCAGCCTTTTCTGGTAGGTTGGGTGAGGGTCGGATATATAGGGGGGCTGGGCTGCCATGTGCTCAGTGACAGAGCAGGAGAAGTGACCGAGGGGGAACTCTGCCAGGAGGTACCGCCACATTGGGCCTGTGTGCTGGCCCCTGTGCCCATCTACACCCCTCTGTTGTCCCCCTGGGCTAGTAAAGAGACACTGCCGGAGTGGGGGCTGCTGTGTTGGCAGGATTGCAACCATAATGGAGGATGACTGTTCCTAGGAACTGCTGCTTCAGGACTGGTGAGCCGCCCTGCTGGCCGCTGATCTCGCCCTGCACTACCTGTCTCCTGGCCCCTAGTGCCTCGTGAGCGCCATCCTGAGACTGTCCGTATCACAAGGAGGTGAGGAGCGTGGGCGCGACCTTCCCCTGTGGGACCCTGAATGTGGGAGGACTATAGCGCCTCGTGAGCGCTGCAACTCTGCCCAGGAGGTGAGGAGCTGGCTCCTGCAGCGCCGAGGCTGCCACGTGTCCCGAGGGGATCCCTGGTGTGCGTGGGATTTCCCCCCTGCGCTGCTGAACGAGGAGCGGGTACCTACCCCGCATTGCCAGCCTTCGCGGGTGCCCACCCCGCGTGTGTACCGCGACGTGGGGCCTAATAAACCAACGGGAGCCCACCCCGTATTGTGCCCACACAAAGAAAGTGGCCAAGATCACTGCCGCGGGAGCGCTGTCGCGCGCTGAAGTGAGGAAGCGCGTGGGGCCAGGAAGGAGAGCGGCTTATTTGGAAGTGCCGCGGGAGCCTACCCCGCGCCTTCCTGCCAACTTAAACCCAGGGCGGGAGCCCACCCCGCACTCTGGGATCGCTAAAGGAAATCACCGCCGCAACCCCGGGAACCAGCGAAGGGCCGCTGCTCTGCCTGCGGCGACCCGGAGATAGTCGGGACCTCGGCCGAAAGTAGGTGGGGGCTCCCCATGAGCAGGGGAGAGCCCCGAGAAGAAGCGGGATCCGTATTGAAGCCCCGGGTCCCCAGGAGGGGGCCCGGGTGAAGTCCGGCGAGGTGCTGCGGGAGGCGGGGCTCTCATGCGCTGAGGAGAGCCCGGAGTGTGCTGCGCCGAAGGAGGGAACCAGAAGCCAGGTGGGAGCCTACCCCGCGCTGGCCCCAACGCCGCCGGAGACTTCGCTCCGGAAAGGAAGGAAGTGGTGGGGGCTCCCCGTGACCGGAGGAGAGCCCCAAGCGGCGCCGGAGTCGTGTGGAGCCTCGCCGGCTCCAAGCCAAAAGTCCCGGTCCCAGGAGGGGCCCGGGTGAAGACTGAGGAGGTGCTGCCTGACGCCTGCAGGGCCCGGTGTGAGGAGAGAGGCCCAGGGTGAAGTCCTCCAGTGAGCCCGGTGAGTGGGGGCTCTGAGAGAGAATTGCGGGTGTCAGGAGGGACTCCAGGAGGGCCCGTGTGGACGCCCTGCACAGCTGCCCCGCCTGACAGTGGGCAGCTGCATTGAGGGGGTCCCAAGGTGACGTGAGCTGACTCGCCTTCAACCAGCAAAGAGGAGCCTGGTGAGTGGGGCTTTGTGACGGGCCTAGGGGGGGAATTGGTCGAGGCACATTGTCGGTGCCTTCCCCCGGTGTCCCCAAGCCCTCGAGGAGAGGGACTCCAACGGGAACAGAACGTTCTGGGCTACATCTTTCTTGAGGGTCCCGGGAGAGGGGCCCCCAGCTTGGCCAGAACTGTGTACTTTTGTGCTGCCCCAGCTGCCCCGCAGAAGCGGGCCACTACTAAAGAGGGTCCATACCGGGCGCTATGCCCTAAGTGTTGTTGATGCTGGGGTGCCTCTATGTCCTGGATGTATCCCACTGCCCTGCCCACTACTAATGAGGTTGTGTGCCACTGCAGGCTGTGGGGGTTTTCAGGCCTAAGGTGCAGGCCGGATGTGGGGGTAATGTTTTATGCCTACCCTGGAGAATGCCGATCTGATGTATAATGTGTATATGCCTACTGGGCTCATGCTATTGGGATCTACTCCTAGTGAGCTGCCCCCGGCGTTTATGCCTAACGGGCCTGTGTTTTATGCTAATGTTTCATGCCAATGAGGTTTATGTCTTTTGATGTGCCTAACCTGCTTGTATGCCAACAGGCCTGTGTTTTATGATAAGGTTTCCATGCCTACTGTTTCCTGCCAATAGGGTGTTAATGTTCTGCATCATGTGTTTAATGCCCTATAATGTTGAGTGCATTCTACGCCCAGTGTTCTTCCTTGCGAATGATGCCTAAGGTATATGTCCATGCCTGATGGTTGCTGCTTACGGCAGTGAGGCTTTATCCATTGTCTTTTACCCCACAGGTACGGACTGAGTACGCCTGTTGTTACCAGTGAACTTGCATTCATTCTGTGCTTATAATGATTGTGGCAGCGGCCCAATTGGCGCTGCCCTGTAAATAGTCCCCACTCTTTGTCGACCGGATGCCGGTTGGCGCCGTGTTACCGCTGTGGTTACCATCTGCTAAGCTGTTGCATAATACATATGCTATTTTTCTTACTTAAACTGGTGTGGTCTCCTTTTTGTAGGGTGCCTGGTGTGTCGCCTGTGTGTGCTGCGCGGATGCTTTACACAATGCTCCTGGTTTAGCCTTCCCGCTCCGCACCACGCTACCCCGTTTCTAACACTTTCCTAGGCTGTTGCAGACGGGAGAGACGCAGCACAGTTCACAATTCGCTGTGGATTGGACGCGACCAACTCAATGGGCAGATCGGTTTCATGAACATTGGCCCTGTGCACCACACCTGGTTGAGGACGACTGGCTTTTGAGGGGATGTCCAAGCTGCCCTTATGTACATGGCCCTCAATAGCACCCATCTCATTGGAGCCGAGGTAGATTCGGCGCTGGAGTGCTGTAAGGACTCGCAGGCTACGGCCAAGTCCTTGGGCCTCTCGACAGCCACACGTCATCCTCAATCTGCCTTTCGTGGTCATGGAAGGGGTTTTTAACTGTGCCAATTTCCTCCCAGCCACTGAGCCACACATGTTCCCCAGCCTCTGCGTGGACAAGGGCAAGGTGCCCACAGACCTTGTGGGTCAGGTAGCCATCGGTCTGGTCCGTCCTCCACCCCTCCTGGCACGTGCAGCCTCCAAGCCCTCCTAATCTGCCCCTTTACAATCATGGGCATCCAGTTGGCGGCAGGATTCCCCCTCATCTGCCCCACTGGCAGTCCATAACATCGGACAGGTGGGTTTTGCAGATTGTCCAAAGGGGCTACTTACTCCCCTTCGAGACTACCCCCTCCCATGCCACCATCTCACGACCGGCTAATGGAGGATCATTTGTTCTTGCTCCGCGAGGAAGTTATGGGTCTCTTGGCCAGGGGAGCCATAGAGATGGTTCCGGTGCCAGAAGTAGGCTGTGGTTGCTATTTCTGCTACTTTCTGGTCCCTAAAAAGGACAAAGGCCTTCTTCCTATCCTAGATCTACGAGCCCTCAACTTTTCCCTCAAAAATGAGAAATTCATGATGCTCACGCTAGTTCAGGTCTTGTCTGTCCTGGACCCAGGAGACTGGATGGTAGAGTTGTACTTGTAGGACACCTATTTCCACATTCCCGTCCTGCATGCCCACTGGCGCTATCAGCGATTTACAGTAGGCCATGAGCATGTTCAGCTTACCGTGCTCCCCTTTGGACTCATCAGCGCCCCTCGGGTGTTTACCAAGATGATGGTGGTGCTTGCAGCTCATCTGTGAAGATCAGGGGTTCCAGGCTTCCACTATCGCGACAACTGGCTGTTGAAGGCAGGCTCGCCCCAAGTTGTCGTCTCCTAATTACAGACTACGGTGAACTTCCTGCACTCACTGGGGTTCTCTATCCTTGTGCGAAAGTCACACCTGACTCCCTCTCAGATGCTCCCTTTCATCGGAGCTGTTCTGGACACAGTGCAGTTTCGGGCTTATCCTCCTGATTTGCAAGCCCAGAATATTCAGGTTATGATGATACTGATGTTTCAGCCTCTATCCTGGAATTTGGTGAGGCAGACCCTGAGGCTGTTGGGACTCATGCCCAATGGCATATGTGGGCTCTGCAGTGGAGTGGAACCTGAAGTCTCAATAGGCACAGCATCAGGGGAACCTTTCCGACATGGCCCAGATCTCGGAGCGAACTGTGAAAGATCTGCATGGTGGCTCATGAACCACAATTGGGTCCGAGGCAGACCCCTATCCCTTCCCCAACCAGATATCACAGTAGTGACAGATGCATCACTCGTGGGATAGGGCGGCCATCTGAGAGAGGTTGAGATCAGAGGACTCTGATCTCCGGCGGTATCCAGACCCCACATCAACCTGCTGGAGGTCTGTGCGATCCGAATGCCTTTGAAAGCCTTTCTACTATCCATCAAGGGAAGGTTAGAGCAGGTATTCATGGACAACACCACCTCCATGTGGTTCTGCAACTAACAGTGCGGTATGGGGTTGTGGACCCTCTTTCAAGAGGCCCTGCGTCTCTGGACATGGTTGCAACAGCAGGGCATATACATGGTGGTTCAACATCTGGCAGGTTCCCTGAACATCAGAGTGAACTAACTTTGCTGTCGATTCCTAGCAGATCACGAATGATGTGTCCATCCAGAGGTGGTTCAAGGTCTCTGTTGACAGTGGGGAGAGCCTTGGTTAGAT
This sequence comes from Calotriton arnoldi, assembly GCA_963921515.1. NCBI lineage: Eukaryota > Metazoa > Chordata > Amphibia > Caudata > Salamandridae > Calotriton > Calotriton arnoldi. The sequence continues at coordinate 3,658,880 of CAWUFW010000616.1, read as the reverse complement.
CTATTTACCTCCAGTAAGAACGCGTAATGTCAGCAGTTTTGTGCGCTGGAGTTTCCAAGGTGGCTCTCGCTCAGAGATCGTTTTCATCTCAGGTGGAGCCCAGACCTCCTGTACACCTTGCTGCCCATACCACTCCTGCCCAGAGTTCTGAAGAAGTTCAAGAATGACCGGGCCCAAGTCATCCTTGTGGCTCCAGACTGGGCATGAAGAGTTTGGTATCCCCAGCTACTGAGCATGGCAATTGATCCTCCGATCAGGCTGCCCCTTTGGGAGGCTCTTCTGTCGCAGCAGCAGGGGAGGGTCCTCCATCCGAACCTGCCCACTCTCCGCCTTCTTGCATGGAGATTGAGCGACGACAGTTGACAGCTTTCGACCTTCCTCCTGAAGTCTGTAATGTCATTTTAGCAGCCATGCATCCCTCCGGTGTACGCATGCTGTTGGAAGAAATGTGTGGCAGGGTGTGCAGAAACATCCATTGATCCCTTTTCTGAAGTCTTACTCTTCATTCTTTCCCTTGCCCAGCAGGGCTCTGCTCTGAGCACCCTTAAGGATATCTTTCTGCCTTGTCTGCCTTCTTGCGGCTGCCTGACCAACCCTCCTTGTTTAAATCCCCTATTGTATATAGGTTTTTGAAAGGTCTTGTCCACCTCTTTACCCCTTCGCCATTCATTATGCCACAGTGGAACCTTAATTTGGTTCTCACTTTTGATGTGTGCTCCTTTCGAGCCTCTCCACAACTCCCCTCTCAGGCTTCTCACACTAAAAACAACCTTCCTTGTGGCAATTACATCTGCCCGCAGAGTGAGTGAGCTGCAGGTCTTATCATCTAAGCCGCATTATCTCTCTGTCTATCCTGACAAACTGGTGCTTCGCACAAGGGCATCCAGTTATGTGCCCGAGTTAGGCCCATGTAGTGAAGCAGCTAATTTCTTACATTGTCCTATTTTTCACAATAGCATTTCTGCTGTGACCTTTTGCACATATTTGCATGCACAACAATGTTGGATTAGTTTCTCCGAAACTACTTTGTTTACACATCTAGCTTCGCACAACATTATCATGATGCCTCGAACACCATGTACAAGGCCCTTCTACGCACTATGACAAATGTTGTTCTATCTTCATCCACGGGCCACAGGGCTATCTACATATCCATAACATTGCTAATCTATACGCACATTGCAAAGCTGCTTTCTATTATAAATAAAGAGCATCCCAAAAGATTAGCAGAGGAGGCACTTCAGCTAATGCCGAGGGTCCCTGCATGCTGAGGCTTCACCACGTAACGGTCTGACATCTCTGTGAGGAGGTGTCCAGTTTGTGACCAAGATGGGCTCCTACCTGCTCTCCTGCCAGGTACTGGGGTTGGATCGTCCCTTGAGGGGATTCTTGGCTTCACACCAACTCACACTCTAGGTACACTTAGAGTAGGGTTTGCATAGTAGGAGTGTGCCTTATTACTGCCTTCTTTATATGCCAGCATATATACGCTGTTTTTGCACCATGGTAGAACTGTATCTACTATTTACACTTTTGGTACTCACTTTCATCTGTTTGTCTGCTGATCATCGCAGCACATGTATTCTATACAAGAATAACATTGGTTCAATAACTATATTGAAAACGTCACACTGTGTATTCTTTATATTTCTCTAAGCACGAGTAAGCACAAGTTACTCAGCAAAAGGTCCTGATCTGTTTCCACGATCCCTGAGGGGTCAGGGTTGTCATGTTCAGTGTTTGCCAGAAACCATTCACTCCCTGGTATCGTTAGGGGGGGGGCTTATGGTGGCACTGTGAGCTAGCTGGTCTCTAGGCCAACATATCCTGCGGGGTGCCTGGAATCAGTCTAGGCACCTCAGCCAAAGTTTATGTTCTCCAACAAATGCGCAGGTCCTACGGATTGGTAGGAACTACATGACATGGTGCCGCCAACGTTGGCTGGGTTCTTATTTAATGGTCTATCTGAGTAGTTCAGTTGTGCTTTTCTCAGAGAGCCCTACTCCCCTCCAAACCGCAGACGTCTGTGGTGGGAAGGTAAATTCTCCTCAGCTGAGTAGGTATACCCTATGTATAGCTGTAGGTTATTCAAGCTTGTAGGATGCAAATTCTCACAGTGCTAACCCGATCTCCATAAATTCATTTAATTAATTACCTTTTATTTAACAATTATCGAACAAGCTGAGGACATTGAAGAACAAGCAGTTAGACTAAATATTACAGAAAACTGCAGACATGCAGTTACTATGAAATTACTACAATTTACCCTCCTGGCAATGGGTGGAGACATTACCTACGTGGTAGATGCACTCAAAGCCTTCAGAACAGAGGTATTCTTCTCTTTGGTTACATTCCTGGCTGCGGATGCTCGCACAAAATTGTTTCACACTTACATTAAAGATGAAACACCAGAGGAATACTTTCCATATGTTGACATAGAAATTCCGTTAACTTACCAAGAACACATAAATTGGTTTAAAGGCACCCTCCCCCACACTGTAGAAAATGTGAGACTCGGTCCACTCAGTAAAGAAGTAGCGGCTTAGCCGGTCCAAGCTGCTTATACACCACATCCTAATCTGATGATTTAGATGCAGAAGAAATAACAACACTATACAAAGATCTAGTCAACATTTACAGAAACCTCACGCAGTACATTATGCGAACATTCACAGTTAACTCTGTGAGGACGGCTCAGGCTGCACAGCCTCAATTGGCTGTGACAGGTATCAGCCCTCAAACGCTGAATGCCGTTATGGGAAAGGTTTCCACAAGTCGGGAGCGAATTCCGTTCTGGATAGCACAGAAAACAAGTCAGTTTAAAGCTGTTTTCCCTGTACGGGACCGCAGGACAAACGCAGGATATTAACAATTTGCTTGCCGATGGGTATGGCTCCCCCAGTGGAAGATTGTGCCACTTGGGATACAGTCTTTGCTGCAGTTTACACCAGAACTCATGGTACCCCTTCAATAGCAGTTTTACTTGAGGTACTGAAACAAGTACAGAATGAGTATGGGGCAGGACCTGCCCTGAACTTGGGGAGGAAACTGATGGGCAAATTTGCAGTGGTATCAACAATTATGTTAAGTGACTTAAAGGGGGCAGCAGCAGCATTGGCTATACACCAACGCCTGAGAGAGTTCACACCTGCACAGCAGGAGCGAGAACTGCCTAAAATTATCGAAGAAACCTATGCTACGCTAGGCCGAGATAATTTGGGGGCCTGACCTGGGAAACCGCAGGTTAAGAGTAATTCTGAAAAGTTTAACTCTAAACAAGCACCTGATTCTTCTAAGAAGAAATGAGACAAAAAAATAAACAAACTAAAACACAATCACGAGGTGGGTCTCCTCAACGGGAAACCACTGAGAAAAAATACAATTTGAGAAACTGTGATAATATTAGAAAGCCTGACAGGTATCAGGATATTGATGCACCTTCCTCTCGTTCCTTTAAGGATTAATCCAATAAGCTTTCGAAGAGAGGTGGATGGTCACAGCACAGATCATAAGAGTGCGTGAAGTCGAAAAGGGAAACACATCGCACTTCAGACTACATCCTTAAAGAGGAGAAACAAAAGACTCTTAAACCTCAATTCAAAAAGAAGAAGGTAGCTGGGATCAAAATAAGGCATGCCCAGGCTACTGAGGACTCTGCTTCTGAACGTGGAATGGGCAGTGACAATTCGGCAAAAGTCACAAAAGTTCGCCGGAACCTGATGGATTATCTGTTGGTAGTAGCGCTGAATGAGCATATCATGGTGGAAACACCTGATAGAAGGGTAAGTGTCCCACATTGTTTATATGAAATAACGCTCCAAACAGAGGGGGACATACCCAAAAACATCAAGGTTCTCTTTCGAGAAAACATAACCTACGGTTACGATATTCTTTTGGCTGAAAAGGGCTGGCCACCAGAATTCGTAATGGAATACCCAATAGGAGACACAGCAATTTTACCTGCTTTCTCTGACCTCATTTCAAAATCAGTTATACATTCATACCCAAAGGAGTGGGCATTAGCGCTAGCTCCTGCACTTTACCGCAATCATGTTTGGTGGGATGATGAGTCTCCTTATCATGAAATCCCATTAAAATCAGTTCCTTAACCCCAGAGACAATACCCAAACAAGCATTGGCATAGCCAATAGGTCTCGCTTTTGGGACCTTATAAGTATTTAGTTATGCAGCACAATATCCTTGGTGCAACAACATCAACTGTTGCATGGCTAAACACTTATAAGGTACAAGGTTTAGCCATGCAACAGCTGATGTTGTTGCACCAAGGATATTGTGCTGCAAAACTAAATACTTATAAGGTCCCAAAAGCGAGACCTATTGGCTATGCCAATGCTTGTTTATTTAGGGGTCTAATGGGCCCAGTAGAATATAAGTCAATTCACGTGTGGGAGAAATATGTAAAACTTTTTTGATGAATGTAAAAACAGAGTCCCGGGGCAGACAAAGAGCATAGCATATGTGCTAGGTCACCCATTTGTCCATTACAGTTCCAGCACATGGAGTATTGTGTGAGATTAAGTTTATGGAGTTTTTCTGGAGTCCAGTAGCATCAATGAATGATCATTTATTCAGCTTGAGAGAGCATCGGAGATATCTTATTTGAGAAAGTGGATCTATGTATGCGGTCCCAGTCAAAAGTTATATTACTTTTGGAGGGATGCGCTTCCCATTTCTGTTCGTTGCGAGTTTTGGTTTGGTGATATTTAGGTAAGAATAACTTATACACCTTGGATACGATATGTCCTGCTTTGTACAGGTCATTGATGAAAGTAGGGAGTGAGGGGATATTTTTAAAATATGTGCATTTTGATATCTGGACTCTTAGTCTCAAGAATTTATAGAAGTCCAGGTTATCTAATCTGAAGCGGGATTGTAACGTGGAGAAGGAAAGAGTGAGGTCATTGTTAAAAATATCTTTGAGCAAGTTGATTACTTTTTCCGACCATTCTGACCATAGTATAGGTAGTCCATTGAGTTTAATTTTGGGATTTAGCCAAATGCATGACAGACTAGAGTTACGGATCTTTAGTTTCAAGAGATAGTCCATCCTAAGGATGGTTCTCTTGGTATTATCAATGATGTATCTGGAGTGGGAAAGCTGGGGATTGTGAATTGTTAGGTATGCACCGATAGGTTTGTTGTTTAATGATTGATTTTTCTTGGTTTACCCGGAGAGATGTATAGTCTGCATCCTCAAAAAACCAATTGGTGCCCTGTTTAAATAAAAATGCCGTCTGGTAGTTCCTAAAGTTAGGAAGGCCTAAAAAGGCACGGCGCCCGCAATAAATCACAAAAGGGGAACAATAAAAAAAACACCACATAGGGAAACCAGAAGGAGAAACCCGAGGAGGATGTGAGGCTCTATTTAAAAACGTACATCACGAACTGGAAGCGCTAAAACTGAACAGTTAGGGCTCTATGTAAGCAGAAGGGTCTCTGCCAGAAGATGGTGCGCTATTTGGAAATCGCCGACATTCCAAAGAGGAAACGTTAGAAATGTTTTTTGTTTTTTTTTCTTTTAAATAAGGTGAGTACGGGAAACAGCAGTTGGCTCTCCGAGCCCATGCAAAGGGTAGTAACACTCAGAGGGTGGGGAGCACAGATCTGCCGGGAGAGGAAGCAAGAAAAATGATGCACTTCCAGGAGGCAGATGGAATCACAGGACGAAGGGAGGTGGGGAAAGAGCCAACTGGGGATAGCAGCGAACCCACCACTAAACCAACCACCCTCCCCATTGGTGTGCGAAAAAACTTTCGAACCGCTCCCCACACGTAGACAAAACCACTTTGAACATGCTGTGAACATCAGCCGAAAAGGGCCAGAAAACGACCGAAACAAAACACGCAGCACAAACGGATAGAGCCCAGGATGGCAAGAGGGGAGTAGAAAGAAAAACGCGGATGCACGAAGATGCATGCGTTCTTCTTAAGATTCCCCACTCCATCCCTGAAAGTCCACAAATATACGTGTACGGTTTAACAGACTTTTGCAAAACAGGGCTTCTTGAACCATTGCTTATTTTTGCGGCTTACCTCAGCTGCTGGGGGAGGCTTCCCCTTCCTTTCCTGCGAACACTGAAGTGTACGCGGCTGTTAAATGTGTACGGCTGCCTCGGGTTCAAGTTATGTAAATGGCGACCGTGAAGCTACGCCATAGTGATTCAATAAAATACAAAATAAAAAAACATGAAACCAGGCGCCGTAGTGGGCCACATGAACACAAAGGGTAACAAGCATTTGAAGGCACGCGCGGGGAGGCGACGCGAGTGGTGCGCGCGCCTCGCGCTGAAAGTTAAAATAAATAAAAATAAAAAAATGAAGCTGATAGCCGCGCGGCCGTGAAAGTGACACAGCCGCGCGGCGCGAAAGTGAAAGGAAAATGAAGCTGACGAGGAGGGAGTGGGAGGAGGGGGGGGGCGGGTATTCACGCGCTGTAGTGCACATCGCGCGCGCTTGTGAGCAGCAGGCGTGACCACACGCTCGTGCACCATGGCCTTTTGCTCGCACGTAACCGCCCGAAAAAGGCCACGACGCACGAGCGTGTGGTCAGCTTCTGAAACCCCCTTACTTAAAGTCTCGCCAGAGCAGCGCTTGCGCGCTACTCGAGGCTCGACCTAAAAAGCATGAAGCTAAAAAACAAGTTGGGGAAATCCTGGAAAACTTGAATACCAGGGTGCAATAGAAAATTGCACCTCGCCCATGAATAATCCCTTGTTTCCCATGATGAAACCAGACAATTCATACCATGTAGTCTTAGACTACAGACATTTGAACACTTCCACACGCACATTTGCAGTATAAAATGCACATAGTGCCGCACTAATGAATAACATTGTGCGGAAGAAATAAAAAACAACACTAGATATCTCAAATGAATTCTTCTGCCAGAATGTAGCACCTGGAAGCAGATATTTGACCGCATTTTTCATTGCTAGGTTCACAGCATCAATTTTGCAGTTTACCTTAAGTGTATAAGAACAGCCCTGGGCTGTTTTCAGCCAGGGTAACAGAGTTACTTCAAAATTTTGATGAGGAGGCATTGTCCTATGTAGATGATATTTATCTGATGGACAATGAATTGATGGAACACTTGGCTAGAGTGACCACATAATTCTTGGGTTCACTCACCTGGGTTACAAATTTAATTTTAAAAAAATCAAAAATTGCCTATCAATAAGTCCTATTTTTAGGGTATGAGTTGTCAAGTGAAGGCAAAAGCCTGGCAGCACATTTTTTAGAAAAATGTGCACTGCTCCAACCTCCAACGACTCTAAAAAGACTACAATCCATTTTTAGGATTTTTACATTTTGCAGAATGTACATTGCGGATTAGCAGAACGAGTAAAACCGTTCTACGATTTAATCAGATCTGATTTTTCAATCAACCATTAGACACAGGAACATACAAACATTTTACGTTCCGTACAAGCTGATATGATAGCTTGCAAACATTTGCACACATGTGTAAACACAACTAACCTGATGATCCGCATTGTCGCTGGACCCACCGGATACACCTATATCACTTTCAATGAAGGTGATACAGTACCTATTGCATACAAATCACATTTGTACAGCAACGCTGAAATGCATTTCGCACCCACTAAGAAAATTCTCACAGCGGTACAGACTGCTGTAGTGAGAGAGAGAGCACTGGCTCAGGTTAAGCGCATAATTGTTGTTATCCCAGTACCGTCCTTAGAGGCCGTTACTAAAGCAAGCGTTCCGAATGTCAAAGCATCATATCCACAATGGATTCAATGGGCTAAGTCTCGCACTGCAACAGATGTAGATTACAGATTTGATTCTACATTACAGACACAAGCATTCCTGCACTACGAACAAGAATATCCTCTGCCGAATAAAATAATGCCTCTAGATCGATATGAATAGATCATTTATATCGATGGATAGGCTCAACCTGCCGTAGGGACGCAACTCCAATATTCTGCAGTATGCACAATCGTAAAGGGGCGCATACATGACGGAAAGTTCAGTCCTGAAAAAACACACACACAGTCCCTATGGGACTGTACAGTGCAGCTGGCAGAGCTCAAAGCCCTGATCCTGGCACTACAAAGTATGGATCCTGAATTCCCCACACTCACAGTGTGTGATTCATACTACTGTCTCCAGTCCTATAATGAATATCTTCACTATTTGGGCCAAAGTGGATTTCGAGATTCCAAGGGTTGCACAATCAGGCACAAGTTGCTTTGGGAACAAGTGACAGAGCTGACACATTGAGTCCTCAGCATGGTGGCATTCACGTTGAAGGGCTTTCCATTGCCGATGAGGCCGCTAAAGCAACAGTTTGCACAGCTGTCGTTGCTGCAATCACTTGTTCAAGCATGAGAAAAGACCGAGACATCATGGTGGCTGTCAATGCTGCCGGCAACGACACCCACCTGCCGAAAGGCTTTCAACTCAAGTACTCCTACAAGTTAGATGCACAAAACATTCTGTATGCTCAGATTCCAGGAGTGGGGGATAGAGTAATACCAAACGCTGATCGCAGATTGGGACTAATAATAGCTGCACACAATGGTCTGGGTTCAGCACACACAGGGGTTATTGCTACAGTCTCATTACTGAAGCAGCGCTATGGGTAGCCAGGTCTAACCAAGCAGACCAAGGACTTTGTCCTGAAATGTGACATCTGCCAGCAGATGAAAGGCTCAACCATAGCACATCCACCTCAGACATCTCTATTGATTTCAGAGAAGCCCTAGCAGTTATTTATTTGGATCGCTGCGGCCCATTACAGTCAGATGGGGCTTACAAATACATCTTGGTGGCAGTTTATTCATGCTCCAGATGCCTGTGGGTTTGGCCACAGCCCTCGGCTAACGCTCTAACTGGACTTGCAAGTCTTCATCGGGACATACTCAATTGGCACATTACATTCCGACCAGGGCCCGGCGTTTAGCTCTCAGGCTTACAAAGAAGCCATGGGAAGTTTGGGTGTGACCTTGCGGTACTCCTCCCCTTACCATTCTGAGGGAAATTCGGTAGTTGAGAGGAAAATCCGTGACTTAAAGCAGTCCTTAACAGCAAGGGTCTTAGGCTCGGTGGCAGTTGGGTCAGTCACTTTATGGGATCCAGAGGGCACTCAATAACATACCAAGAAAATCCCTGGGGGGGTCGTACTCCTTATGAACTCCTGTTTGGTGTTCGAATGTGGGTACCAGACCTCAATAATGTCAGCACAGTGGTGGCGGAATCACCATTTGACATCAATGTACGTTTGGCTGTTTTACAGGACCTCAATGAATTCCGGGGCTCTCAAAGCAACGTCCAAGTAAAACACACAGCAACTGGAGAAGTGAAGGTTGTACCAGCAAGAACTGTCTGGGTCCCGAAGATTGGGGACCTGGTCAGAGAAAATATTGTAGACATAAAAAGAGTTTGGGCCATCTTACAGAGCGCCTGTACCTGTCCTGGCTGTCAAAGATACTAAAACTGTACTTCTTCCGACTATTGCCGGTCACAGAGATAAAAGATTTGTCTCCATTGATCTGATCAAACCACACTATGTGGCCGATTCTCAGCAGCAGGCCGTGTGGGCTCCTGGGTAGCCCCTGCACTCCTCTTACTACTGCTCAGGAAGTTCAGATGGATGCTTTAATAACTACAGAAGATTCCCCCTCTCCAAAGAGAAGCTGTAAACAACAATGAAGTGATACTTCTTCCTGTTGAAACAATTACAACTGTACAGTCAACAAGTACAGAAATCTCAATTCGAAAAATTGACGACGTCTATGTGAATATGCCACAAATAGTCATCTCCCAGTTCTACAAAACCTGCTGAGCTGCCAAAAATAGACCGGAAGGCGTCTCGCTACTTCGTGCTTTATGACAACTTCTCAACTGATTCAAGTGAACCTGAGCTGCCACCACCGCCTCTCCCTTTCAAGCTACAAGTGTATGCTCTCTATCTTTGGCTGAAAAAGACATACTTTGTTGCTCCATGGATACATCTCTGGATTACAATTGGATTACTTTTCCTGGTCTTTTGGATTGGTAACTGTATTTTTCCTACTTTTGAATTGATGCTATCTCCCAGGATGCACTGCATTACAACTTGTGAACTTGGTTCTGAAACCACATGCATCATCGCACCGCGAATTAAGGGACCTCTCCCTGGTGAACATTACAGCAGTTCCAGTTCTGGAAGGAATAGTATGGGATAGGGTATCGTATGATGTATATGTTCCTACTGAACTTTTACAAATTCCATATTTGTTTAAAATTTCCTTAAAGGATATCACCTCTAGTACTTTCTCTGATGATTGAGACATTGAAACTGTGCATAATTTGCTTGGAGATCTACAGCAATCAGCTGCATTTTCAAATGATGAATTGTATAATGGTACATCTAATTTTGGCGACTTGTTCTGTTATCAACATTATGGTTACCATTTCTTATACAAAGCTGGTATCCTACGCACTGTTTACAATTACACTCAATGGAAATACTGCCCATCACCACCAAAAGGTAGTTCACAAACGTTAGCATGTTTTTCTGGTTTTGACACATCAGACCCAGACTCTTATTATTATAGGCTTGCACCTACACCGAAAAATATGCTAACAAACACCAAGCTGATATACTCTGCTTCCTTTATCTCCCAACTGTCTGTACAGGGTTTATATTTTTGGAAGGACACCATAGACACAAAAGCTGCTGAGAGATTGCACGAGATCGACAGGGTTAACTTAGAAAAGGCTTTGGCTGTGGTTGACAATGGTATGACCACATTATCATCCAGAATTTATTCACTGGGCAACATAGTGTCTTCTGCTATTGAAATAATACAGCAAGACAGGTCTATTTTACAGCATGGACAGTCACAACTACAGTCCATTGTAATACTGAGCTGGATGTTGCAAACACTATGTTTTGGCCACGTGCCATGGCATTACATCAATAGTACGAGTCTGTTTTCTGCATATCATCTAACGGAACGACAGATAGTAATGGCATGAAGAGATGCGAAATGTACCTTGTTGTACATTGAAAAATTAGACCAATTACCTTTCACCGTGGCTGAGACACCATCCACATGCTGGATAATCCATGGTTACATCACCCTACCGGTCACAACTTTCCAATTCCAATATTGTCTACAATATCAGCAGGTAGGCAGATACGAAGCGCTAGGGGAAGGTTATGTGCATGAGTACTGGGAATTAACGTTCAGGTTTCGCTTCAGGACTGGGGACACGGAAGCTTCCGTTAGTGGTTCCGACTGCGAGGATGCTTTAAGCGGGTCCTTAGTTAGCAAGGACATTTCTCTTCATGGGGCTTGCAATGCTTCAGTTGCAAACTTGTCCTGTTATCTAAAGGGTTTCCTGCCTGCTGTGATTCATCCGGTCTTTAAGCTGCTCTCAAATGGGAGCTGTTTGATGCTGAATGATCAAGGTTGCTGTGGAATGGAACCGTTGTATCGCTTATCTGGTAACGGTTAATTCCATAGTCACTTGTTGCACACAAGTATTGTTTCCACCTGCCCGCACAGTTAGGGAGGCAACGCTATGGCCTGTTTCCAACATACACTTTGATTCTCCAAGCAAACTGGAAGCCATGCTTTTTCAAAAGGATGTGGCCTTAACTTCAGCCAGAGAGATGTTTGATCTCCAGGTTACATGGTCCTCGTCTGAGATACAGACACTACTCCACACTAACTACCCACTGCATTTTGGGGAGCTGGTTCACCGTATCTTTAATATGTCTGATACAAAGGGAATAGTACACTTTTTTAAGTGTATCGGCTCTGGACTGGTTAGCACCTTTTCAGACGAATTTGGAGTTATATCATCTTTCATACACCATGTTGGGAAGCATTTTTTGAGGGCTCCTGCTTGTCCTGCTACTTGTGGCGGGAATCCCGATTAAAATTTTTCTGCTCCGCAATGGACGTCCCAGTTCAACCCGGAATAGAGACAGCACTCCTTGTGCTGCTATGCCGTGAGCGCATGGTTCACCGCTTCAGCACACTTTGGCTTCAAGAACTAAATGAGCACTGGTTCTTGTCCTTCAGGCCTGTTTGGCTTCACTGCATACAACCTGTATTCCACTGCCTGCTTTGCAGCCACTAATGCATATTGTCTATGCCTAGGATCCCAATCGGTTGCGCCACTGGACATTGAAGAACTGCTGGACGGGAAACAGCCATTACAACGCGGTTATAACCAAGTGATGCCATTACAACAAAGCTATTACCACCCATAAACCTTTAGCACGCATGCCTTGACAGCGGATATGCCTTTACCACCCATGCCTTTACAAAGAATTTTGTTCTAAAGGCATGAATGATAAAGGCATATGCGTGGTAATAGCTCTGTAATTACGGCATCACAAAAAAAAATCCATATAATATACTATATATATATTTTTTTTATTATAAAAGTAAATACAGGACCCTTCCCCTCACCTTTGTTCACTTAAAGCTGCTGTATGGTCACGGTCTGGGTTCGGTCATGCTGCTCTCCACTTTTTAGGGCTCAGGGGTTGTCCCGGGGTAACAGGGTTATAATATTAGGCAATAGGGTTGGGGTGGGCCCGGGAGTCAGGCTTGGGCTGAAGGACGGGATGTTTTTAAGGGATGGAGAATCAGGAGGGTTGTCACAGGGGTGGGTATTTGGCCTCAGAGCCGGGGCGGGACAGTTTAAAGAACTCTATGGTATTGGGCTTCAGAGCTGGTGTGCACCAGCAGCAGAACCAAGGAGGGAGTGTCCCAGTACTGCAGCCAGCCTTTTGCTTCTTGTGACGACCGGCTGACTGGGCTCCTGGGCTACGCCTACGCAGCATTTAATCCAGTGACTCCTGGTGTGGCCTTTCCTGGTCCCGGACTGTGTGTTTGCCCGTTGGGGCAGGACTGAGAGGACCCACAACCAGCCTGATGGTGCTGCTTATCCCCCACCGGCATCATCTGGTCACTGGCCCTTTGCAATGTGGAGCACTGAGGGGTTCATGGAGGCCACCGGACGTGCACCACAACTGCAGCTAACAAGGTAGCACTGCACACTAGGCCCGTGGAGCCCTGCAGGTGGTGTACATTACCACGCATGCCAAATTTGGTGCACGTATGTGCCTGTACCAACTATGGCTTTACAACGAAAATTTCGTAGTAAAGGCATGCGTGGTAAAGGGATATGTGTTGTAAAAAAAAAACATAGTAAATGCCTGTGTGGTAATAATGCATGCACTGTATTGACACCGTAGTAAAGGCATGCATGGTACAGTCATACAACCCTGATGGACCCCTAAAAGTCCCATAGGTATTGTTGTCCCTAGCGTATTTCATTGCTGATTAATGCATTTTATGAGCCACCCTGGGATGCTTTGACTCCTAGTGAAATGGACACTGGCTCTACTATACGCTTACAGGATACAGTCCCTCCCTCAGCGGCTGCTGTGGGAACTGGATGAAATCACCTTTGCTCCATAAACCTGATTTGAGGTCCTCCACTGGGACCGTCATCTGCGGTTGTGGGTAACAGCTATATTGCGTCTACCACTCAGAACACATAAACAATGGGCTTTTCCTGTGTGGGAACCATTTGGTCAGTTTTTTTGTGTCAAAATCTTTTTATTGGTCTTTTACAAGAATACAAAACCAATATGGCTCAATTGAGCACAGTGCAGGTGCCCAGATAAACAGGTAAGCCAGATTTTACAACGCATTTCCACAAGTTCTCAGCATACATTTTACACATAAGCAGAGCTCAAATACAATAAGGATATCTCCATAGCGCCTCAGATAAACTGCTTGTAGAAACTAAATGTGATCTGTGCTCGAAGGCCCACAGAAGATAGGCAGATACAAGAAAAAACATAACATTAAAAAAGAGAAAAAATACATAATCGAAGAAAGGTTAACATCTTTAAAAAAAAAAAAAAAGAAACATTTCCGTGATGCCTTGTATTATTATCTCAAAGAAACTGGAAGTGAGATCGAGCAGGAGCCCCCGTGAGCCCGAGGGATGCATTCGGCGACCTATGTTGTTTTTGTCTCCATGGCAAGTCCCATATGTTCCGGCCTGCAATCTGTCAATCCATATGAAGCCAATGTTTATCAGAGGCCTTAAGAGACCATTCAGCCAGAACCCTAAGTTGAGCGGCCTTGTAGTATGTATAAAAATCAGGAAGAGAGAGCCCCCCCTCCGAGCGGGGTCTCCTCAATAGGCAGTAAGATAACCGGGCCCTTCGCCCCTGCCAAACAAATTTAGTAACCATCGTCCTTAGTTTGGTAAACAGGTCCTTATCAGCTGTAATCGGCAGGCCCTGAAAGAGGTAGAGGAAACGGGGCAAGGCGTTCATCTTAACCGCGTTGATTCTACCTATCCAAGAGAGAAATGCAGACCCCCATCTTTTAAAATCGGATTTGAGTTACCTCAGAATTGGGAGATAATTAGCCTTGTAGAGATCAGTAAGTTTGGGGGTAATTTTGATACCCAAGTAGGTGATTTTCAATAAGTAACCCAAGTAGGTGATTTCTTTACATGTGCAATAAAAAGGGAGAAGTCTCTTCAATCGTTGCCATTGTTTCTCGGGGCAAGGACAGATTGAGTAGAAATGCCTTAGAGAGATTGACCTGAAACCCGCTACTTTTTCAAAGTGGCCAAGTTCGGCCTGTATATTCGGTAGCGAGGTCCCATGGTCAGTGACGGGAAGGAGGACATTGTCTGCAAAAAGTGTAATTTTGTGTTTATCAGAGCCAAACTTAACCCCTCGGATGCCCGGGTGAGATCTTATTCGTGCTGCAAATGGTTCGATACAGAGGGCGAAGAGCATGGGGGAAAGGAGACAGCCCTGCCTCGTACTTCGCGAAAGCTGGTAAGGTTTCGAAGCTTCTCCATTGATGAGCACTCTGGACTTGGGGGAGTGATAATTGCCCTGAATCATACCTATAAAGGGTTCACTAAGCCCGAAGCGACATAGGGTGGAGATCAACCCGGTCGAAGGCCTTCTCCGCATCTAAGGAGAGGAGGGCCGCCTGGATATGTTTCTTCTGCACCTTTTCAATGAGATAAAGGATCCTTCACAAGTTATCATGAGCTTGTCTACCCTTGATAAAGCCCGATTGGTCGGGGTGTATTAGCAAAGGGAGGATATTTTCTATTCGACTGGCCAGAATCTTAGAGTAGATTTTAGCGTCTAAATTGAGGAGAGCAATGGACCGGTACGATGAACAATGTTGGGGATCCTTCCCTGCCTTCGGGATCAAGGTGATTAACGCTTCCCCCATGGATGGGGTAACCTGTTGCGTGGACACTATGGCGTTAAAGAGGTCCGTCAGGTGATTAGTTAGTGCGGGAGTGAAGGTTCGGCAGAAGTGGGCATTTAGCCCATCGGAGCCTGGGGCTTTTTGAAGTTTGAGAGCATCAATCGCCTTCTGGACCTCTTCTGTGGAGATGGGTTGGCTAAGTTCAATATTAGTCGCAGGGGGGACCTGCGGGAGCTCCACCGGTTCCAAGTATCGCGATTGGTCCTGGGCTATCATGGGATCGGCTGCATAAAGTGAACTATAAAAATCCCGGAAGGCGTTAGCTTTCCCCTCCTCGCTAGTATGCGACAAGCCCGTGTCATCTATTATGCGTTTGATATACTCTTTTTCCTGACGCGCTCTAAGTTGACGCGCCAGTAGTGGGACAATTTTGTCCCCTCCTTCATATCCTCGGGCTTGCAGTCGTAGAATAGTTTTTTATGCTCTGTTGGTGTATATAGCCTGCAGCTTCCCCTTAAGTGCCGTTACTCTCCTCAGGGTTTTAACGGAGGGAGCAGTTTTATGCTCCACTCCCCGCTATTCCCCCTTGAGTAGGAGTCATTCCCCTGTCTGTTGTTTTTTAAGGGTGGTGGCCAGAGCTATACATTTACCCCTAATGACTGCCTTAAATGCATCCCAGTTGTTCACGTGGGAGGTATCTGTTGGGTCTCTTTAATCTCCTTTCGTATGTCATCTCGGAGGAGCCGATCCCTGCTGAGAAAATTGGGGAAGTACCATCTAGCTGTTTTAGAGCACGGTGCCGGCCAATTGAGCAACAAAGCTAAGGGTGCGTGGTCTGAGAGGCAAATCGGGTGGAAGTGGGCTCCAGCTAATGAATGGAGGAGGGTCTGACTAATGAAAGCATAATCTATCCTGGAGTATGATCGATGAGAGTGCGAGAAAAACGTGTAGTCCCGTGTCAGAGGGTTAAGAGTCCTCCAGGTGTCTATCAGTGGCTTTATGGGATTTGCTAAAAACTCCTCCTGCTGACCTATGGGCGTGGGTTGTATCAGTGGATGGGTCCCAGATAAGATTGAAGACCCCCAATAAAATTATGTCCCCTGAGGCAAATCCCTCCAATGCCCCTAGAAACGTGTGTAGAAAGTCTGATTGCAACGTGTTGGGTGCATACACTGTGGCTATGGTGCACGCTTGTCTCCTCATGGTCCCACTGACCATAAGAAACCACCCGCCTTGTCTGTTTTGGTATTCTGGGGGAGAAAATGAATAGAGGTATGAAATAGCAGGGCTACCCCGTTCTGTTTCGAAGAGGCTGAGGAACGAAATATTAATGGGTAGGATTTATGTTTCAGGTTCTCGCCTTTCTTCAGGTGGGTCTCTTGAAATGCTACAATACTGATGTGATGATCCAACAAGTATTTCCACAGGCGTTGCCTCTTATTCGGGGAGTTAAGACCCCTTACGTTCCATGACAGACAATCAATTGCCATTTCGCTGAGGGTTAACAGTTCTTCCACTCCAGTGAGCCACTATCCAGTGATGCTCCAGGGTCTGAAGGGCCGAGTCCTGTCTTCGGCTTGCGATGTCTGCGCGGATGCTCCCGTAGTCCCAGGGAGTCGCCTCCCGTGCCGGCTTTCCGTTTACCGCTCGGCGGTGGCCGCCTCCATTTTGAGGCCTGCGCGGTGAAACGGCCACTGGGATTCAGCCTACTCAGATGCCTTCCCGTAGGTAAGGTGACTTGCCGCAGCATCCTCCGTGGTTAGCGCATCCTATATTAGCAGCGCCCGCATATTTTGCGGCAGTTCATGCGCCGATATTGTGGGATTCCCGGGGCTCAGAGCGGAGCCGAACGGAATCACGTCCGCGCAGCCATGATGGTTGGCCACGCCCCCTTTGGTCTGTTTTTTAAACAAAATTAATCAAAACAGCTTTTGCTTTATTTTTCTAGGCACCATGGCTTTTTGAGTGCTTGGGATTTCAAATAGTATAATGACTTTTATGAATATTTTAAAGGGAAGCTTGCTTTTAGATGATTTTGAAAGTGGTTTTAGACGTTTTTAGTCCAATTTTGTAATGACCTGCTGGATTTTAGATTGCTTTTATATTAAACCCTTTGTATGAGGAGTGGGTGTTATGTGCCCGAGTTAGGCCCATGTAGCGAAGTGGCTCATTTCTTACATTGTCATATTTTTCACAATAATATTTCTGCTGTGACCTTTTGCACATATCTGCGTGCACGACAATGTTGGATTAGTTTTGCCAAAACTACTTTGTTTACACATCTAGCTGCGCACAACATTATCAAGATGCCTCGAACATCATGTGCAAGGCCCTTCTACGCACTATGTACAAATGTTGTTCTATCTTCATCCACGGGGTGATAGGGCTATCTACATATCCATAACATCGATAATCTATACTCGCATCACAAGGCTGCTTTCTATTATAAATAAAGAGCATCCTGAAAGATTAGCAGAGGAGGCACTTCAGCTGACACCGAGAGTTCCTGAATGCTGAGACTTTACCAAGCAGCGGTCTGACATCTCCATGAGGGGGTGTCTAGTTTGTGACCAAGATGGGCTCCTACATTCTATCCTGCTAGGTAATGGGGTTGGATCGTTCCTTGGTTGGATTCTTGGCTTCACATCAACACACTCTAGGTACAATTAGAAGAGGGTTTGCATAGTGTCACGATTCACTCCCTGTGCTCTCGTTCCCACCACCAGGGTGCCAAATTGTGGGGCTTTTCAGTATTCTAATATGCTTCCAGACACTCCCCTGTATGCATATCCTGACTTCCAGGCATTTGGACATCATTTAGTAATTGACATCCATTCCCAATGCATGCCGGGTTTTGTGGAAGCCACTCTGCTCATGCTGGAAACTCCATTACCTATAATCCCCTGCTCACTGCTTTGTCTCCACCCCTGCAGGCCAAGGATGGGTGGAGGAATTCAGTTCACCTGTGGCTGGCTGCTGCTAACCTGCTCACACCTGATGCATGTGATTACTGTGAAGTCTTTTAAGTCCCAGCTCCCTTCAGCCCGGTGTTGGTCATTGTAGCTGTATACTGGTGAGGCCGATCCTTGTTTCCAGTGTTTCCTGAGCTTTTGATAACCTTGTTTCCAGTGTTTCCTGAGCTTTTGGTATTCCTTGATTCCTGAGCTATAGTTAATCCTTGTACCTTCATTCCTGAGCTATAGCTATTCCTTGTGCCTGAATTAGCACTGCCTGCAGTGCTACCTTGCTTCCTGAGTTCCTGAGCTATAGTTATTCTTTGTTCCTGGGCTTCAGCTATTTCTTGTTCCTGATTTGCACTGCTTGCAGTGCTCTCTTGACTCCTTGTTTCCTGAGCTGTAGCTATTTCCTGTTTCCTTGAACCAGTACTCCCTGCAGTGCTACCTTGACTCCTGAGCCTTAGCATTCCTTGTTCCTGAACTGCAGCAGTTTCCCTTCTCCTGAACTAGCACTGCCTGCAGTGCTACCTTGACTCCTGAGCCTTAGCATTCCTTGTTCCTGACCTGCAGCAGTTTCCCTTCTCCTGAACTACACTACCTGCAGTGCTACTTTGACTCCTGAGCTTTTGCTCAATTCTTGTTCCTGCCCCAGCACTGCCTTCTATGCTACTTTGTTTTCTTGATTCCTGAACCTGCACTATTCTAGTATACCCTTGTAGCCTCCCCTTCTGTATATCCTTTTCCAGTCCCTGCCTGTCTTCCCATTGCCTTGGTTCCAGTTCTAGTTTGCGGTCTTTCTATTTCTGCTGTCTTGCTTCTGTTACCTTGTATGTTTCTTACCTGCTTTCTGCCAAGTGTGCCCTGTGATTTCCTTCCTTTCCTGTTAAGCACTCCTCCTTGCTAGCTCCTTGTTTATTGTGCTTGTGTTTAGTTCTACCCCTTTGCTGTTACTGCCTTGCGTGTTCCTGTTTGATCGCCAGGATCCGTGGGCACAGCTGACTACCTAGGTGGTGTTTCTTGTTCACTGTGAGTATTGTCTTTGAGTTACTGTTATAACATCACCATAGGTATCAGCTCCACAGACCCTGCCTTTGCATGCATATCCTATATGTGGGTATTTTCAGTCAGTATCTGTAACAGCAATTGTGGGTGAGGAAGTTACTGAGCTTCAGTCTTACCGTGTGGAGCTCCTGAGTGCTTTACCCCACATTCCCTTTATTGTTAATGTTGTATTATATATATGTCTTGCACGTTCGTCCTGGGTGTAGTTAGTCTGAATGCTAAATTGCCTTGTGAGTGCCCTTCCATTCTGAGTCTTAGCCATCTTGGTCCTTTGTATAGGCTTCCCCTTTGGATCCCTTTTCTCCTCTGCCTTCCTGTGTGATCCTGGGCAGCGCTGTTCTCCTCTCTCTGTGTACATTTTCTACCCCGTTCCCAGTCCTTGCCCAAGTCCCTGACTGTGTTCCCGACATAGTCCCGGACAGTACCTGACAGAATGACCAACCCACATTTCCAGGGTCACTTGTGAGGTTTCTTTGCATTTAGTTAGCTACCACTTTTTTTTTCTCAAAGCTCTCCCAGTCAGTTCTTGCCAAGATGTTTAGCATCAGAACCAGAAAGTCTGCGTATGATGGCAGACGTCCATTGCCAAGGCAGGGCAGTTCCGTACAACCTATTAGAAAGTCCTTAGACTCTAGAGATCGATTCATGGAACAAAACAGACTCTTACGTGCTGAATATTATTCCCTGTGGTTGGCTGATCCTTCTATGTTAGATTTTCATTCCATCTGTAACCCTGATCCTCACCTGATGTCAGCCTGTGACCTACAGGATGAAAACGAATTTCTGCAAACCTTGTTAGCAGCAGAAAGACAAAATAGTAATTTAGAGAGTGGTACTATTAGGGGAAATTTTTCTGAAGTTTGTAACTCAGAGGACCCCCTGTCAAGACAATGTTTTCTTTGAAGACAATTTCCAGACACAGTATTTATCAGCATCTTACCAAACTGGTAGTTCAATGACCCCAGTTAAAGCATGTTTAACCACACAGCAGCCAAAGAAAGAGCAGATTCATTTCATAACCTCTGTTCTCCATTCAAATAATGTTACCCAGTCTTGTAGTCCAGTAAAGATCACAGTCCCGGATACTAAAGGGACCTTGTTAGATACCACATTCAAAGTAAACAATAATCAGTTTAACAAAAGACCTACTAGAACACAGGTGGCGAATAGCCACTTTGAACAAAATCCAAGGTATAGCTCTGTTGTTTGTTGTAAAGTTGCCAAGTCTACCACTGTCCTTGTAGAGAAAGATCTGCAGTCTTCACAGGATATAATTACATCTAAGATTCTTGAATTACGAGAGAATAAAATGTTTCAGACTCTGTTTAAAAATGATAACCCGCAGTTCAAGTGGGAATCTAAAACCCCTATAGAAAACAACTTTTCCACCTCTGTTAGCCTCCTTAGAAATGGAGAATGAATCCTTGCGCTCTCTTTTGCGTTCCCCTCAGAGCTGGTCCAGCGATTGTGTGAACAATACAGGGGCTGATCCCTCAGATTCCATTCAGAAAAACCATAGTACCTTGTCTCACAGTCCGGTTAATGAAAGTATTTGTTTGAATTCTGATATTTCTACCGCCTCTGATGTGTTGTCTTCTAGTGCTAAACTGTGTATAGGCACTACATCTGAGATGTGTCCCTCCACTTCTAAGGAACCCCAGATGCCAGGAAAGACACTAAATACTTGTTTGCTTTCTCTTCCTGGTAGTGAGGTCAGTTCCACCCCGGGGGTATCACATACACTGGCCATTGACATACAGACAAAACCTGAATCAGTGCCCAACATAATCCCTGATGTGACAACACCCTCTGACTCAGTCTATGCTCTTGGTCTAACTTCTGCGACTGAAGCCAACCTCCTCATTAGAATGAACAAAACCCTGACCCCTTGTTTGCTCTCTCGCCTTCAAGCACACCACATATTGAAAAGTCAGGACATAATATTACTCTATGCTCTGATGCATCTGTACCACCTTGTAATGCAGAAGGAATTGAACAAATCTCCCATGACCGAGAAGTCTCAGACCTATTTCCTCTGACTAAGACATGTGAACTGCCAAATGGTCAAGGGAGTCTGGGCATCAGAGACTCTAAGATAAGCAGTATTCTTAGCCATCCGGAAGAAAGCCCTTCAGTGTGTTTTAATGAGCCAAGGAACTGTGAAGATTTCAATATTGACAATAGGGAATCTACTGTTCACGGGCTATCGCCATTCCAGAATTTAAAGTCCATCATTCTTGTGCCTCTCTGTCATCAGCTTGTCTTTTTGCAAAGTCTCCAGAATCCTCAGCTGGCCTGCTGCCTTCTGAACTTCAGCTTACAGCCTGCCTGCCATGTGAGCCCGAGCCTGCAGCCTGCCTGCCATGTGAGCCCGAGCCTGCAGCCTGCCTGCCATGTGAGCCCGAGCCTGCAGCCTGCCTGCCATGTGAGCCTGAGCCTGCAGCCTGCCTGCCATTAGTACCGGAGCCTCCTGACTGCCTGCATTCAGAGCACAAACCCTCAGCTCACCTGCCTACTAAGTCAGAGTCTCTAGCCTGTCTGACTTCAGAGCCAGAACTTCCAGCCTATCTGACTTCAGAGCCAGAACTTCCAGCCTATCTGACTTCAGAGCCAGAACTTCCAGCCTATCTGACTTCAGAGCCAGAACTTCCAGCCTATCTGACTTCAGAGCCAGAACTTCCAGCCTCCCTGCCTTCCGAACCAGAGCTTCCAGGCTCCCTGCATTCAGCACCAGAGCTTCCAGGCTCCCTGCATTCAGCACCAGAGCTTCCAGGCTCCCTGCATTCAGCACCAGAGCTTCCAGGCTCCCTGCCTTCAGCACCAGAGCTTCCAGGCTCCCTGCCTTCTGGCCTTGAGCCTCTATCTTGCCTACTTTTTGACCCTGTGCTTCCAGTTTGCCAGCCTTCAGAGGTCTCAGTACAGATACATTCAGAGACTGAATCTCCAGCATCGGAGACAAAACTCTCAACATGTAAGCCTCAAGGGCCTGGGTCTCCTGCATACCTGCTTCCAGAGTCTCCTGCATGTGAGTCTTCTGTATGTTTTCATCCAGGGCCAGAGCCTCAGGTCTGCTTTTCGTTGTCTCCTTTGTCTCCAGCCAGTTTGCCGTTGACCTCTGTGACTCCTGCCAATCCATTATATGCTTTTGACCCTACAGTAAATCTTCCTTTGTTTTCAGATTGCTACTCTAGCCTGCCATCATCAGGACTTCAAACACCTTAAATTCAGACTTCTAAGTCCCCGTTACTGGATTTGGACTTTTCAGGTTCTGCCTTCAATACTGCTGTTAACTTACAGCCTATTATCCTACCCTCCAGAGCATCACATTTGTCCTGTAGTCCTCTGGTATCTTGCACTACATCTCTGATGGAAATGGACTTATTTCATAGCAGCTAAGGCTTTAAATCGAGTCCCAGATTCCGGGTCCGGGTCGTTGAAGGGGGTGTACTGTCACGATTCACTCCCAGTGCTCTCGTTCCCACCACCAGGGGGACAAATTGTGGGGCTTTCCAGTATTCTAATATACTTCCAGACACTCCCCTGTATGCATATCCTGACTTCCAGGCATTTGGACATCATTTAGGAATTGACATACATTCCCAATCCATGCCGGGTTTTGTGGAAGCCAGTCTGCTCTTGCTGGAAACTCCATTACCTATAATCCCCTGCTCACTGCTTTGTCTCCACCCCTGCAGGCCAAGGATGGGTAGAGGAATTCAGTTCACCTGTGGCTGGCTGCTGCTAGCCTGCTCACACCTGATGCATGTGATTACTGTGAGCTCTTTTAAGCCCCAGCTCCCTTCAGCCCGGTGTTGGTCATTGTAGCTGTATACCGGTGAGGCCGATCCTTGTTTCCAGTGTTTCCTGAGCTTTTGATAACCTTGTTTCCAGTGTTTCCTGAGCTCTTGGTATTCCTTGATTCCGGAGCTATAGTTAATCCTTGTTCCTTGATTCCTGAGCTATAGCTATTCCTTGTGCCTGAATTAGCACTGCCTGCAGTGCTACCTTGTTTCCTGAGCTCCTGAGCTATAGTTATTCTTTGTTCCTGGGCTTCAGCTATTTCTTGTTCCTGATTTGCAGTGCTCTCTTGACTCCTTGTTTCCTGAGCTGTAGCTATTTCCGGTTTCCTTGAACCAGTACTGCCTGCAGTGCTACCTTGACTCCTAAGACTTAGCATTCCTTGTTCCTGAACTGCAGCAGTTTCCCTTCTCCTGAACTAGCACTGCCTGCAGTGCTACCTTGACTCCTGAGCCTTAGCATTCCTTGTTCCTGACCTGCAGCAGTTTTCCTTCTCCTGAACTAGCACTGCCTGCAGTGCTACCTTGACTCCTGAGCCTTAGCATTCCTTGTTCCTGACCTGCAGCAGTTTCCCTTCTCCTGAACTAGCACTACCTGCAGTGCTACTTTGACTCCTGAGCTTTTGCTCAATTCTTGTTCCTGCCCCAGCACTGCCTTCTATGCTACTTTGTTTTCTGGATTCCTGAACCTGCACTTTTCTAGTATACCCTTGTAGCCTCCCCTTCTGTATATCGTTTTCCAGTCCCTGCCTGTCTTCCCATTTCCTTGGTTCCAGTTCTAGTTTGCTGTCTTTCTATTTCTGCTGTATTGCTTCTGTTACCTTGTATGTTTGTTACCTGCTTTCTGCCAAGTGTGCCCTGTGATTTCCTTCCTTTCCTGTTAAGCACTCCTTGCTAGCTCCTTGTCTATTGTGCTTGTGTTTAGTTCTACCCCTTTGCTGTTACTGCCTTGCTTGTTCCTGTTTGATCGCCAGGATCCGTGGGCACAGCAGACTACCTAGGTGGTGTTTCTTGTTCACTGTGAGTATTGTCTTTGAGTTACTGTTATAACATCACCATAGGTATCAGCTCCACAGACCCTGCCTTTGCATGCATATCCTATATGTGGGTATTTTCAGTCCGTATCTGTAACAGCAATTGTGGGTGAGGAACTTACTGAGCTTCAGTCATACCGTGTGGAGCTCCTGAGTGCTTTACCCCACATTCCCTTTATTGTTAATGTTGTATTATATATATGTCTTGCACGTCCGTCCTGGGTGTAGTTAGTCTGAATGCTAAATTGCTTTGTGAGTGCCCTTCCTTTCTGAGTCTTAGCCATCTTGGTCCTTTGTACAGGCTTCCCCTTTGGATCCCTTTTCTCCTCTGACTTCCTGTGTGATCCTGGGCAGTGCTGTACTCCTCTCGCTATGTACGTTTTCTACCCCGTTCCCAGTCCTTGCCCAAGTCCCTGACTGTGTTCCTGACATAGTCCCGCACAGTCCCTGACACATAGTAGGAGCGTGCTTGATAACTGCCTTGTTTATATGCCTACATAAATACACTGTTTTAGCATAATTGGTAGAACTGTAGCTGCTATTTACGCTTTTGGTGCTTGTAATCACTTTCATCTGCTTCTGTCTGCTGATTATTGCAGCACATGTATTCTATACAAGAATAACGTTGGTTCAATAAATATTTTGAAAACGTCCCACTGTGTATTCTGTATATTTCTCTGAGCATGAGTAAGCACGAGTGACTGAGTGAAAGGTCTTGATCTGTTTCCACGATCCCTAGGGGGTCAGGGTTGTCATGTTTAGTGGCTGCCAGAAACCATTCGCTCCCTGGTAACTTTAGGGGGGCTTACGGTGGCACTGTGAGCTAGGTGGTCTCTAGGCCAACATATCCTGCGGGGGTGCCTGGAATCAGTCTAGGCACCTCACCCAAAGTTTGTTGTCCAACAAATACACAGGTCCTACAGATTGGTAAGAACTGCATGACAATCCTTTCTGCCGAAAGTGGTCACCCCATTTCATGTAAGCCAATCAATCACATTGCCTACCTTTTTGTGCTCCTCTACATCCCTCTAAAGAAGAGGTGCAACTCCATCATCTGGACTCAAAAAGAGCATTGCAATTTTACCATGACTGCACACAAGAGTTCTGGGTGGATGACCAACTGTTCATAGGCTATGTTGGTGTGAAGAAAGGTCAGCGGAGCAGAAGTGAACCATCTCTCTCTGGGTTGTGCTCTGCATCAAAATCTGCTACGCACTGGCCAAGAAGCAACCTCCTGAAGGTTTGCAAGCTCATTCCACCTCAGCTAAAGCTGCAACCACTGCGTTAGCATTCAGAGTTCCGGTCCTGATCATCTGCCAGGCAGCAACGTGGGCTTCCCTGAACACGTTCACCAAACATTACTGCCTGGACAATCGGGTCCGTAGGGATAGGCACTTCATCCGTTCGTTCCTGCAGGACTTTCTTGTGTGAAATTGTTCCGAAGACCCACCACCGTGGATGGTATTGCTTGAGTATCTATTCATAGTGAAAGGAATCCGAGCTAGAAGTCTATCAGATGAACAAGTTACTTACCTTCGGTAATGCCTTATCTGGTAGAGACTTTATCTAGCTGTAGATTCTGTACCGACCCACCCATCCGCCTCAATCTGTGGACCCATTTCTAGGGTTCAGGGCTGATTCCTTTCAGGGCCCTAGTTTATCCACACCTGTGTCAGTGTTTTTCATGGCTCCGCTCTTCTGGCGTGGAAAGTCGTGAAAAGTAAGTGACGTCAGTGCGCCTAGGTGGCGCGGATGTCACTTCTGGCGTGGATGCCAACGAAGCACGCGAAGATGATCGACGCCACCTACCGACGCGCAGGGGTACTGTTCACCAAAAATATTTTGGATCCAGTCTGACACCTGGGAAATTCAAAGGTAAGGAATCTGCGGAAAGATATAGTCTCTACCAGATAAGGCATCACCGAAGGTAAGTAACTTGTTCTAGATGAGCAGAAGAATGTTTGCCATTTTCTTGGGATGGTGGGATTAAGTGATTTGTCCAGAATGTCAGGATGTTGATCCGAGGGCAGGATTAGAACCTGGTGCCCCAGTTCCGGACAGGAAACAGCCTTTACAACGCAGCAATTAAAACGCAATGCCTTTACCACAAAATGGTAAGTATGTTTGTGTGTGTATGTATGTATGTATGTATGTATGTATATATATATATATATATATATATATATATATATATTGTGAATACACCACGTCAGACTTCAAAACGAAGGAACACGGCACCACCACAGGATAATAAGGTTATTTTAAATTAAGCACACACCACAGTGCATCAGAAAAAAGGGACGGCCTACGCATTTCGGCTTACACAGCCTTCTACTGGACCATAGAGTCCAACGTCTAGAAAGTCAATTATAAAATGCTCAAGTGTTTAGTCCATCTACAATTTTTACTGCTACTCGCAGCTAGACTGTAACTCCTCGAGTGGGAGGTGGCAATTCCCACCCACCATTTTCTTGTAAATTTTCATCCATTTGTTTGTACAATCACAGATATTACGTACCATATATTTTGTTACAAATAAGTTAATTAACAGTGATCCATTTCATCAACTGTTGTTCATAAACTGTGAAGTACTAGGATTCAAATCGAAATCCCTTGGCAACTAGAATTGTAAAGTGCAGGTGCAAAAACAAAATTGTTAGTTTAAAACAAACATAAATAAAAGCAGTGTAAATTCATTACCATAAGATGATAATTACACTAAAACGATAAGAGATTGTTAATTGCATAAAATCTATACCTGTGTGAACAGTCCTAGACTCAATGGTATCAGTTCTTCATGTATCCGTACAGTACATTAGGATCTAAAAGGTGGCTAGTCCAACCAGAAGAAAATAATCACACTTTCTCTAGGTAAGTAGTGACAAATTTAACACGAGGTACCCAAAATTTTCAAAGATCATGCCTACTGCCCAACGACAGAGTGTCCCTAGGATAAGGTACAACGATTGTAACGTACAATTATTGGAAATATATATATATTCACAACTTCTTTTCCATTGCTAGAAAGGCATGTTCTCTAATCACTTGGGTATTTGTAATCGCCAAACTCACGGCTAAACTATCAAAACATAGAATTTATGATTTAACACAGCAATTTATGCATTATATATATAATGGGATCCAACATTCTCACATTACCCCTGTCACCTTTAATTGCGGCGTGTGTTCGGATGTGAAATTCCTACCACATCTAGATTCCAAAAATCCAACAGAAAGAGACACACGCACTCCAGCATATGTAATTCAGCTCAATTCAGTTTATTGGCGGCAAGCTAAACAACACTCAACACGTTTCGACAACTCTTGTTGTCTTGGTCACTAATACAAAAGTCGTAGATGAAGACAGACTTGACAGTGACGTGTACATAGAAAACATTAAAAAGGCACGGCAGCAGCAATGTAATGGTTTGCGCTGGCACCATTTTCTATTTTGGAACGGATCAGAAGCCTCAGCCCTTGATTTTGTTACCGATTTGAACAATAATGATTTAAATCTTAGTTTCACCAGTGACATCCACAAGAACACCTTAGAATTTCTTAATTTAGAAACCAAGATCATGAACTCATGCATGAGTAGTGTGAGTAGCTGTGTAAGTAACTGTGGGTGTGTGAGGGGCTATTTGGATGTGTGAGTGGGTGTGTAAGTGTTTGTATGAGGGGCTATATGGGTGTGTTAGTGGGTGTGTGAGTGGTTTTGTGGGTCTGTGAGTGGGTTTGCTAGTGGTTGTGTGTGAGTGGCTGTGTGAGTGGGTTTGTGAGTGGCTGTGTGAGTGGTTATGTGGGTGTGTGAGTAGTTATGTGGGTGTGTGAGTGGCTGCATGGGTGTGCAAGTGGCTGCATGGGTGTGCAAGTGGTTGTGTGAGTGTGTGCGGGTACATGAGGGGTTTTGTTGGTCTGTGAGTGGCTAGATGGGTGTGGGTCTGTAAATGGGTGTGTGAGTGGTTTTGTGGGTCTGTGAAAGTGGTTGTGTAAGTGAACGTGAGTGGCTATGTGGGTCTGTAAGTGGTTTTGTGTGTCTGTAGGTGGGTGTGGGTCTGTGAGTAGTTTTGCGGGTCTGTGAATGGGTGCGTGAGTGGTTGTGTGGGTGTGTGAGGGACTGTGGATCTGTGAGTGGCTGTATGGGTAGCTGTGTGGGTGTGTGTCTGTCAGTGGGAGTAGTTTTGTGGGTCTGTGAGTAGGTGTATAAGTTTTTATAATTGGGGTCTGGATCCACCATGGATTCACACAAACATTTTTGGACAATTTCTTGCCTATGAGGGGTCCCTCAGAAACCCCTTGATCAGTCCCATGGGTTCAGAATTCCTCTAGCCACAATTTTTCTCTCAGGTTGCAATCAGCCAGTCATGGCATTGTTGGCGCATGGATCCGCGTCTCTAGATATACATAAATCTTTTTTCTTTAATAACTCCAAAACTACTGAAAAGATTTACACCAAATTACAAAAAGCACTCTTTCTGGACCAAGCTCTAGCTTTCTGCCAAATTTGGTGTAATTCCGTTCAGCAGTTCGAGATGTAGTTGTGTCTAAAATCCGTATGGGAAATTGCATAGGGAAGACAATTTATACAACTGTATCCTGGCCAGTGTGCGGGTGTGTGAGTAGCTTTGTAAGTAACTGTGTGTGCCTATATGGGTGTGAGAGTAGGTGTGTGAGTTGGTATATGGATGTGTGTGGGTGTGTGAGTGGTATTGTGGGTGGCTGTATGGGTGGTTTTGTGTGTGGGTGTGTGAGTTGCTGTGTAGGTCTGTGAGTCAGTGTGTGAGAGGTTTTGTGGGTCTGTGAGTGGGCGTGCGAGTCACTGTATGGGTGTGTGAGTGTGTGTCTGAGTGGTTTTATGGGTCTGAGTGGCTGTATGGGTATCTGAGCGGTTGTGTGGGTCTGGGTGGTTTGTGGGTCTGTGAATGGGTGTGTGAGTGGCTGTGTGGGTCTATGAGTGGCTGTTTGGGTATCTGAGTGGCTGTTTGGGTATCTGAGTGGTTGTGTGGGTCTCAGTTTTTTGGGTATCTGAGTGGCTGTATAGGTGTGTGAGTGGCTCTGTGGGTCTGTGAGTGGGTGTGTGAGTGGGTCTAGGAGTGGGTGTATATGTTTTTTTAATGGGGTCTGGATCCGCGGCTCTGCTGCAGATTCACACGGGGCGAACTGAGCAGCGCAGATACTCACGAGTGCAAAATTTTAAAAAAAAGGGTTTTGGACAATTTCTTGCCCATGAGGGGTCCCTCAGATACCCCTCTATCAGTCCCATGGGGTCAGGATACCTTTATCCTGACCCCTTATATCCTATTTCTACTTTATCCCTCCAGCTTCACCCCCCATCCTGGAACAGTGTCCTGATTCACAAAATGGCAGCCGCAACTTTTCTCTCAGGTTGCGGTCAGCCAATCACAGCATTGCTGTTGGCGCGTGGATCCTCCGGAGTGGATTTGCATCTCTGCATTTATATAAATCTTTTTTCTTTAATAACTCCAAAACTACACCAAATTTCAAAAAGCACTCTTTCTGGACCAGGATCTAGCGTTCTGCCAAGTTTGATGTAATTCTATTCAGTGGTTCGGGCTGTAGACGTGTCTAAAATACCTATGGGAAATTGCACGGGGAAAACGAGTTTTGGGAAACCCCCAACCCCATTTTCTCGGCCCCTGCTTGATGAATCACCCAAAAACGTTCCAGACAGCAGCTGAAGTGAGTGGCAAGCTAGTTTTGAAAATTTTGTGAAGATTCATCAAACGGCGCCACAGTTAACAAAACAAAAATGCTCAGTCTATGGAAACTAGGTGCTAACTATAACTACGTACTGGCGACCGCCAGTAGGTAATAAATATATTCATAATAGTGGCATTCACCAAATGCCACTATTATGACCGCCGAACACTTTTCAGATCGGGTGCCTCCGCTGTGTGCTCCTGAATGTTCCTATTGGAGCGTTGGTGTTGGAAACATATATATACACCCTTGAAATACCTTTACCCTAGTGTGTGTGTATATATGTATGTGTGTGTATATATATGTATATATATATATATATATATATATATATATATATATATATATATATATATATATATATATATATAAATTCACTGAAAAACCATAGGTTTCAGGGGCGTTATAGTTAGTTGGACATTTCACTCGTACAAAACCATAGAAATTCCCCGTTATAGTTAGTTCAGCTAACTATAACTCGCTAGCACCGCAATGCACTGCTGATGACGTCACATATTACATCACCCATGACATGATCAGTGACATCACTCATGACATCACTGATGACATCTCAAATGACATCACTGATGACATCATCCTTGTGATAGAGTGGCAGACCTCCTCTCACCCTAATATAACCTTTGATACACACACTCAAAAATACAAACTAACATTTTCAAAACAATGGACATACCAATACCAGTTACTACACACCTATTCAGTAATTCCAAGATCTACACACACATCCACTCATTCACCAACAGTCCCTATACAGTCACTCATACATGTACTCACTCATCATATGTACTCATACACCTATACATCCTGTTACACACCGCCACTCATCCATAGAGTTACTCACACACATAGTCACACATGCAAACAAAGTATCAAACATCCATTTACTTGCATATACAGTTATACACACACTACCACACTTACTTCTACAGAAACTTACACATACTTACTCTCTTAAACAATCACTTATAGAAACACCTACTTATTTGTACAGGAACTCTTCCAATCTCTCACTCTCACATATACTCACTTATATACACCAATACTCACATATACTAGTTTAAAACATATGTAGTTACTCATAAAGACACTATTGAGACAGTCATTCACTCACTAACACACCCATACACATACTCATCCACCTATACAGTCCTGCACACATGCTGTCTTCAACACATACAAACAGTGAGTCACTCATTCATGCATCTATGCACTAAGTAATACCCCCACCGAACCATACAGACACTCAGACACTCATACTGATACTCAAAAACCAACTAATAACCCATATAGACACTCATGTAGCTACTCGCCAACCCATGCAGCCACTTATACACAAAGTGAGAGACTGATACAGATATTTTCATATTTAAACATTACTCACTAACCCATGAATTCACTAAGATACACTTAGTCAGTTATACAATCAATTTTACAAAACAAAATCATCCATTTAGACACTTATATACCCATTTATTCTTCCATCGACCTTGAGATATACATATATAAAACATATTTAATTTTCAGAAAAACACTCATTCACTGGATGATGTCATCAGTGATGTCATCAGTGATGTCATTTGAGATGTCATCAGTGATGTCATGAGTGATGTCACTGACCATGTCATGAGTGATGTAATATGTGACGTCATCAGCAGTGCATTGCGGGTGCGCGAGTTATAGTTAGCTGAACTAACTATAACGGGGAATTTCTATGGTTTTGTACGAGTGAAATGTCCAACTAACTATAACGCCCTGAAACCTATGGTTTTTTCAGTGAATTTCTAAGGTTTTTTAAATGCTAATTTCTAACTATAACGTGCCTGAAACCTATGGTTTTTCAGTGAATTTTTAAGGTTTTTAAATGCTAATTTCTAACTATAACGTGCCTGAAACCTATGGTTTTTTCAGTGAATATATATATATATTTATTATACTATGTATACATGTGAAAATGTCTCGGTCCCCTGTTTGCCTCGGTGACACGGAAAAAATGGGTGGAACTGACGTCAGCACGCCGACGAGGTTCTCTTATGGCTCCGATGACGTCATACGGTGTCGGGAGCGGAGCCGTGCTATTATGACGTCCTCGTTGACGTGGGAGAGCTAGGAAAGAATTTCCGTGGAATGCTGGTGCAGGGGATATTCACCTAAGTGTTCAGGCTAGTCCTTTGGGAGCAACTGCTTATGTTGCCACTCCAGAAACCGAAACCAGTGATCCGAGGGCAGAGGCCCTGCAGATGGCACACGAGGTGGGGTGCCCAGTCGTGTGCACCGGCGGGGCAGCGAAGTGACAAGCACCACAACCCACAAAAAGGTAACGAGGGCACTGAATAACACAGGATCTTCTCTTTGTATCTGGCAGGAACAACGAAGTTAAAATGCCCTAGTACCAAAATGTAGAATTAGTGCTACAACGGTCTTCAAGAGGACCTGCGATGCCGCTTCTGCCTCCCGTACCCTGGAGGTGGCACATGGGTCACGCGGTGCGGTCATACTGCGGTGGGACGCACACTCGTTGACCTCTCATGGCACTGCTCCACACTTCAGGGAGGACGCTTTCCATTAGCTATGTTTTCTGATGACATGTCGCGCCGGCCCCGTCCAACAACAGAACTCCTTTAGATCCAAACAGACTCTTCCACTCTCTCACCGGAAGTGAAACCAGGCCACGCGGACACTTTCACAATACAACAGCCGGGAATGCACTTTTCGGTAAAAAAACACATTCCTTCCTCCTAATTAATCAAATAAACGTCTCACTGAAGAACAGGGGCCAGCTTCGATCGGTAAACAGCCGTTACAACGACTTTTTTACTTTGCGATACCATTACAACGCATGCATTACCACGCATGCGTTGTACATCATGAAGTCATTACTACGCATTTTTTTAGAACGCATGGTCATTTACCACGCATGCCTTTACAACGAATTTTGTTGTAAAGGTATGTATGGTAAATGACCATGCGTTCTAAAAAACATGTAGATGATCCATGTCGTTGTAAGGAAACAGAGGCTGTTCCGTTTCCTCACAACAACGTGCACCGCCCCTCAGAGACAACGTGAAGCAGGAACCACGAGGAGAGCGGAACCACGAGGAGTGAGAGGTAAGGGGGATTGGGCATGGGGTGGGGTTTCTTTTCTAGGGTTTAGGGTAGTGCAGTGGTGTTTGGGTGGTGTAGGGGGTCGTGCTGGGGTAGTGTTTTAGGGTTTAGGGTAGTGCAGTGGTGTTTGGGTAGTGTAGGGGTCGTGCTGGGGGTAGTGTTTTAGGGTTTAGGGTAGTGCAGTAGTGTAGGGGGTCGTGCTCGGGGTAGTGTTTTAGGCTTTAGGGTAGTGCAGTGGTGTATGGGTAGTGTAGGGGGTCGTGCTGGGTTAGTGTTTTAGGGTTTAGGGTAGTGCAGTGGTGTTTGTGGAGTGTAGGGGGTCATGCTGGGGGTAGTGTTTTATGGTTTAGGGTAGTGCAGTGGTGTTTGGGTAGTGTAGGGGGTCATGCTGGGGGTAGTGTTTTATGGTTTAGGGTAGTGCAGTGGTGTTTGGGTAGTGTAGGGGGTCGTGCTGGGGGTAGATTTAGGGTTTAGGGTAGTGCAGTGGTGTTTGGGTAGTGTAGGGAGTCGTGCTGGGGGTAGTGTTTTAGGGTTTAGGATAGTGCAGTGGTGTTTGTGTAGTGTAGGGGGTTGTGCTGGGGGTAGTGTTTTAGGGTTTATGTTAGTGCAGTGGTGTTTGGGTAGTGTAGGGGTAGTGCTGGGGTAGTGTTTTAGGGTTTAGGGTAGTGCAGTGGTGTTTGTGTAGTGTAGGGGGTAGTGCTGGGGTAGTGTTTTAAGGTTTAGGGTAGTGCAGTGGTGTTTGGGTAGTGTAGGGGTTCATGCTGGGGGTAGTGTTTTAGGGTTTAGGGTATGGCAGTGGTGTTTGGGTAGTGTAGGGGTCGTGCTGGGGGTCGATTTAGGGTTTAGGGTAGCGCAGTGGTGTTTGTGTTGTGAGGGGGTCATGCTGGGGGTAGTGTTTTAGGGTTTAGAGTAATGCAGTGGTGTTTGTATAGTGTAGGGGGTTTAGGGTAGTGCAGTGGTGTTTGTGTAGTGTAGGGGGTCATGCTGGGGGTAGTGTTTTAGGGTTTAGAGTAATGCAGTGGTGTTTGTATAGTGTAGGGGGTTTAGGGTAGTGCAGTGGTGTTTGTGTAGTGTAGGGGGTCATGCTGGGGGTTGTGTTTTAGGGTTTAGGGTAGGGCAGTGGTGTTTGTGTAGTGTAGGGGGTAGTGTTTTAGGGTTTAGGGTAGTGCAGTGGTGTTTGTGTAGTGGGTCATGCTGTGGGTAGTGTTTTAGGGTTTAGGGTAGTGCAGTTGTATTTGTGTAATGTACAGGGTCGTGTTTTAGGGTATAGGGTAGTCCAGTGGTGTTTGGGTAGTGTAGGGGGTCATGCTGGGGTTAGTGTTTTAGGGTTTAGGGTAGTGCAGTGGTGTTTGGGTAGTGTAGGGGTCGTGCTGGGGTAGTGTTTTAGGGTTTAGGTTAGTGCAGTGGTGTTTGTGTAGTGTGGGAGGTCATGCTGGGGGTAGTGTTTTAGGGTTTAGAGTAATGCAGTGGTGTTTGTATAGTGTAGGGGGGTTTAGGGTAGTGCAGTGGTGTTTGTGTAGTGTAGGGGGTCATGCTGGGGGTTGTGTTTTAGGGTTTAGTGTAGGGCAGTGGTGTTTGTGTAGTGTAGGGGGTAGTGTTTTAGGGTTTAGGGTAGTGCAGTGGTGTTTGTGTAGTGGGTCATGCTGTGGGTAGTGTTTTAGGGTTTAGGGTAGTGCAGTTGTATTTGTGTAATGTACAGGGTCGTGTTTTAGGGTATAGGGTAGTCCAGTGGTGTTTGGGTAGTGTAGGGGGTCATGCTGGGGTTAGTGTTTTAGGGTTTAGGGTAGTGCAGTGGTGTTTGGGTAGTGTAGGGGGTCGTGCTGGGGGTAGTGTTTTAGGGTTTAGGTTAGTGCAGTGGTGTTTGTGTAGTGTGGGAGGTCATGCTGGGGGTAGATTTAGGGTTTAGTGTAGTGCAGTGGTGTTTAGGTAGTGTAGGGAGTCGTGCTGGGGGTAGTGTTTTAGGGTTTAGGGTAGTCCAGTGGTGTTTGTGTAGTGTAGGAGTCGTGCTGGGGGTAGTGTTTTAGGGTTTAGGGTAGTGCAGTGGTGTTTGGGTAGTGTAGGGGGTCGTGCTGGGGTAGTGTTTTAGGGTTTAGGGTAGTGCAGTGGTGTTTGTGTAGTGGGTCATGCTGGGGGTAGTGTTTTAGGGTAGTGCAATGGTGTTTGTGTAGTATAGGGGGTAGTGTTTTAGGGTTTAGGGTAGTGCAGTGGTGTTTGGGTAGTGTAGGGGGTCATGCTGGGGTTAGTGTTTTAGGGTTTAGGGTAGTGCAGTGGTGTTTGGGTAGTGTAGGGGGTCGTGCTGGGGGTAGTGTTTTAGGGTTTAGGTTAGTGCAGTGGTGTTTGTGTAGTGTGGGAGGTCATGCTGGGGGTAGATTTAGGGTTTAGTGTAGTGCAGTGGTGTTTAGGTAGTGTAGGGAGTCGTGCTGGGGGTAGTGTTTTAGGGTAGTCCAGTGGTGTTTGTGTAGTGTAGGAGTCGTGCTGGGGGTAGTGTTTTAGGGTTTAGGGTAGTGCAGTGGTGTTTGGGTAGTGTAGGGGGTCGTGCTGGGGTAGTGTTTTAGGGTTTAGGGTAGTGCAGTGGTGTTTGTGTAGTGGGTCATGCTGGGGGTAGTGTTTTAGGGTAGTGCAATGGTGTTTGTGTAGTATAGGGGGTAGTGTTTTAGGGTTTAGGGTAGTGCAGTGGTGTTTGTGTACTGTAGGGGGTCGTGCTGGGTTCTAGTGTTTTAGGGTTTAGGGTAGTGCAGTGGTATTTGTGTAGTGTAGGGGGTAGATTTAGGGTTTAGGGTAGTGCAGTGGTGTTTGGGTAGTGTAGGGGTCGTGCTGGGGGTAGTATTTTTGAGTTTAGGGTAGTGCAGTTGTGTTTGGGTAGTGAAGGGGGTCGTGCTGGGGGTAGTGTTTTAGGGTTTAGGGTAGTGCAGTGGTGTTTGGGTAGTGTAGGGGTCAACCAACATGAATTTGTCCTTGTGTGATGTAACCAATGCTCATGTAAAGCACTCCAATACCTGACCAGTCTGCACTATATAAAACTGCAAAAAAATAAAAAGTGTTTTGCACACTTCTGTCATTGGGCTATACGTGGGCTACCTCTGGGTGATATTTGTGCTACATTTGGGCTCTTTTTTCTCTGGTGGCCATCTTGGGAGACTTATTTGTTATGAAGTTTCCTAATTTCCTCATTTACTACAGTCTCCTCAGTAGGAAATGCTTTCAGTTTTTACTTTGATTCCATCAAGAAGGCATTCAGATGTGTCACACATTTGCCATAAATTCAGAATGTTAGCACTCTAGTTGTTCATTAGATCACTGTAGTAAAGCTACTGCTCACCAAGGAGTTAACTGGAAGTCTACTGCTGGTATTGAAAGTGATTGTTTCAGTCTGCATGTCAGAATTTTCTAATGAAATAGAAGAGGATTTGAGATCTCACTTAAAACATGCTAAATTTTCTTTTTGCAGCACTAAACATAATTTCTATGGCAAAATGAACCCCCTCATTTTGTTCCTTTTTAAATTAAATGTTTTAAGTGTTACCAGTTTATTCCAATCAAGATGGCTTCAGGTGTGCCATACTTTTGTCATAAGTAAGGCTGTTAGCACTCTAGTTGTTCTTTAGAACACTCTGGGAAGCTGCAGTAGAACACAAAGGCATCAACTGACAGGCTGCTCCTGTTGAAATATAACAGGAAGATATTTGAGATCTCACTTAAAACATGTCCTAATTTTTCTTTCTACAGCACTAACCATAATTTCTATGGCAAAATGAACCCCCTCATTTTGTTCCTTTTAAATTAAATGTTTTAAGTGTTACCAGTTTATTCCAAACAAGATGGCTTCAGGTGTGCCATACTTTTGTCATAAGTAAGACTGTTAGCGCTCTAGTTGTTCTTTAGAACACTCTGGGAAGCTGCAGTAGAACACAAAGGCATCAACTGACAGGCTGCTCCTGTTGAAATATAACAGGAAGATATTTGAGATCACACTTGAAACATGTCCTAATTTTTCTTTCTACAGCACTAACCATAATTTCTATGACAAAATGAACCCCATCATTTTGTTCCTTTTTAAATTAAATGTTTTAAGTGTTACCAGTTTATTCGACTCAAGATGGCTTCAGGTGTGCCATACTTTTGTCATAAGTAAGGCTGTTAGCACTCTAGTTGTTCTTTAGAACACTCTGGGAAGCTGCAGTAGAACACAAAGGAATCAACTGACCGTCTCTGCCATTGTTGGATGTACATGTTTTACTGAGAATGTCAGACTTCATTCTCACATGACTGAGAAAGATAATGTGAATTTACAGAAAATATGCTCTCATTTTAGCTTCTGGAGCACCTTCCAAAACTGTATGGGACAAGCATGTGAAAATAGTTTTCTCTCAAACATGATATCCCAGCAGAAGGTTTTTCACAGGGTAAAATCACCTTAGAACACACCACAATTCCTGAAATTAGTATGGTACCATCAACAAATGAATTCTAATGTAACTAAAGTCTGTTATCACCCTTTATAGTTCTCCTTTTGGTAACCCTCAAAATCTTCGATTCACTACAATGCATTTCAATGGGGTACTATCATTTATATTGGTCCCAAGATGGCTGCCAGCAATTCCAGGATGAAGTGCTGACAGCCAATCAGATCTCACGATGACATGTGTGGTTAGGCTCCGCCCAGATATATATGTGTTTTTACTTTAGATTTTCTCAGCAACTACTGAACGGATTTACACCATTTAACAAAAAGGGTTCTTTCTGAACCAAGAACTACCTCTTTGCCAAATTTGGTGTAATTCCTTCAGCAGTTCGGGCTGTAGCCTTGCATAAAGTTTCCTATGGGAAATTGATTTTTGACTCTTATTTTTTAATTTCTCTGCAACTACTGAACGGATTTACACCATTTAACAAAAAGGGTTCTTTCTGAACCAAGAACTACCTCTTTGCCAAATTTTGTGTAATTCCGTTCAGCAGTTGGGGCTGTAGCTGTGGCAAAAGTTTCCTATGGGAAAATGAATGGGGAAAACACGTTTTGGGACCCCCCTTTTTTCTCAGCCCCCGCTTGACGAATCACCCCGAAACTTTCAGGGTAGGAGCGGGCCATAAAGTTTGAAAATTTTGCGAAGATTCGTCAACCGACGCAAGAGTTATTTCAAATAGAATGTTGCAGATTTCCTATGGAAAATAGGTCCTAACTATAACTATCTACTGGCGACCGCCAGTAGATAATATATATATATATATATCTCCAAAACAATCACCAGTTCTCCTTCAAAAACCGGACACCAACACTGCAGATTCAGTTACGATTTTGGCATTTACTTTTTTCACTTGCTTGCTGTTACGCATTTCGACAGGATCCCCTGCCTTGCTCATATATATATATATATATACATACACATACACACATATATATATATTACCTACTGGCGGTCGCCAGTAGGTAGTTATAATTAGAACCTAGTTTCCATAGGAAAAGCGTTTTTTGATTTGCCAATAAACTTTGGCGCCGTTTGACAAATCTTCATGACATTTTCAAAACTAATTGCTCACTCAGGTCAGCTCCTGTCTTGAAAGTTTCGGAGTGATTCGTCACGGGGGGCCGAGAAAAAAGGGGGGTCCCAAAACGTGTTTTCTCCATGTTAATTTCCATAGGAAACTTTAGACACGGCTACACCCTGAACTGCTGAACGGAATTACACCAAATTTGGCAGAGAGATAGCTCTTGGTCCAGAAAGCATGCTTTTTTTTAAATGGTGTAGTTCCGTTGAGTAGTTTTTGAGATATTTAAATATTTACAGATATTGATATTTGAGAATTGTGAGATCTGATTGGCTGTGCCCTCCCGAGCACGAGCTTGCCTCTGATTGGCTGCCAACACTTCAAACCAGGAAGTGTTGCCAGCCATCTTGTGACTCGGTACCGAGGGAGAAGGAAAAAGTTGAGTAAAACATTAAAAAGAAGAAAAGGGGCAGGGTAAAAACACCCTGGCCCCCTAGGCCTGCTCAGGGGGGTCCCACAGGGACCCCCATGCCCAATAAAAGCATTTTTTTTTTCATTTTCGGCCGTAGTCGCACCGGGTGCGCGAACCCGGTCGAATTTTTTTTTTAAAATGAAGCGCGGCCTCCCGCGCTTTGTTTTTTTAAGCCCCTGGGTGGGCCAGGTCCCGGGGGCAGTGCTTATTTATGTAGCGGGGGCCCACGGGGGCCCCCGCAGCCCTGGGACTGCCACCTCCCCAGGGCTTATATTTAAAATGCATCGGGGGGTGCCTGCCCCCCCACGCTGCCCCGGGGACCGCCACCTCCCTGGGGCAATCCTTATTAATGTGCGGGGGCCTCGCGTGCCCCCCCCCAAGCCTGGGGACCGCCACCTCCCGGGGGCTTAAAATAAAAAAAATAAAGTGTGGGGGGGCTCCTGCCCCCCCCACACTGCCCCGGGGACCACCACCTCCCCGGGGCACTCTTTAATTAAATGCGGGGGTCCGTTGCAGACCCCCGAGCCCTGGGGACCACCACCTCCCCGGGGCTTTAAACAGTAAGGGAAGGGGGCCGCATGGCCCCCCTCCTGGAGCCCTTGATGGCCCTGGGGACCGCCACCCCCCAGGGCCGGCTCCTGCAATGTCCCGGAGTGCCCACCCCGGGACATTGCCGTTTGGAATGACAGGGCGGGAGCCATGCGACTCCCGCCCTGTCATTGCAAACTCTGCTTTGGTTTTGGACGCAAGAGCAGGAAACCTGCTCTCGCTTCCAAAACCAAAGCAGATTGCTTTGCACAAGGGGAGCTGCATGTCAGCAGCTCCCCTTGTGCAAAAGCAATGCCGGCTCCTGCAGGAGGGGGGGGAGCCGGCGGGACCGTGGGAGCATTGGGGCTCCCCCTAGGGTCCCCAACAGTGAGGCCAGGCCCGGGGGATGGGGTCCCCGGGGCCAGAAGTGGCCCGGGAGGGGGGCCACGCGGCACCCCTCCCGCGAATAAAAAATAAAAATTTTAAAAACCGGCTGGCCGTCCCCGGGCGATGGGGTCCCTGGGGCAATTGTGGCCTAGGGAAGGGGGGCCCGAGCAGCAGTGTGCCAGGAGGCGCGTTTGTAGAGTGGTGTAAAAAGGGGGCGTGGCCTCAGACCACTCTCAGCAATCCAGCTGTGTGTGGCTTACTAGAGCTACCTGGTGGGCTAGTTGGCCCCCAGGGACCCTCAGGATTCAAGGGGAGTTAATCCCCCAACCCAGAACGCGCCAGAAGGCGTGTCTGCAGAGTGGTGGAGAAAGGGGGCGTGGCCTGGTATGAAAAGTTAGCAATCCTACTGTGTGGGACCTATTGGAGGTAATAGGAGGGGTAGTTGGCCCCCAAGGTTGACGTTGGGGGCTAACTACCCCTCCTGTTACCTCCAGTAAATCCGACACAGTGGGATTGCTAAGAGGTGTTCGGAGGCCTTGCTCACCTTTCTACACCACTCTGCAAACGCGACTGCTATGCTATAGTTAGAAATTAGCATTTAAAAAAACCTTAGAAATTCACTGAAAAAACCATAGGTTTCAGGGACGTTATAATTAGAAATTAGCATTTAAAAAACCTTAGAAATTCACTGAAAAAACCATAGGTTTTAGGGACGTTATAGTTAGAAATTAGCATTTAAAAAAACCTTAGAAATTCACTGAAAAAACCATAGGTTGCAGGGACGTTATAGTTAGTTGGATATTTCACTCGTATAAAACCAGAGAAATTCGGCTGTTATAGTTAGTAGAGCTAACTATAACTCGCGACCCCGCAATGCACTGCTGATGACGTCACATATTACATCACTCATGACATGCTCAGTGACATCACTGATGACATCACTGATGACATCATCAGCTGATGCACATCCTCACACCCTAATAAAACCTTTCATACACCCACTCTAAAATACAGACTACCAATATCGAAACCATAGACACACCAATAGCAGTTAGTACATACCCGCTCAGTGATTCATACGTCTACACACACAACCACCCACTAACCCATACAGTCACTCATACACGCAGTCATTCATCAATACAGCCACTGATATATCCACTCATACACCCATATAGACACTCACACACTGCCACTCACCCAAATAGTTACTCAAAAACCTAGTCAGTCACCCAAAGAATTAATTACACTGCCATTTACTCACCTATACAGTTATACACACACCACATCACTTATTCATACAGACATGTAATGTCTTCAACAATTACTGACATAAGCACACACTTATCCATGCAGCCACTGTCACAATCACTCACTGTTACATATACTCACTTAAATACTCCACACTCACAAATACTGCCTTTCACATATGTAGTTACTTACACATATACCACTAACACATCCATTCACTCACCAACACAGCTATACGTACACTCACTCACCGATACACTACCTAACACACGCACTCAAACGCATACACCCAGTGAATCACCCACTCACACATCCATGCAGGGAGTCACACACCCCCCACCCACACACACTCAGGCACCCATACAGGTTCTCAGACAACCAATCATTCTTCAATATACCTTGGCATATATAGATATAACGTTCTTGAAATTTTTAGAAACACTCAGTCACTGGATGATGTCATTTGAGATGTCATCAGTGATGTTATCAGTGATGTCACTGAGCATGTCATGAGTGATGTAATATGTGACGTCATCAGCAGTGCATTGCGGGGGCGCGAGTTATAGTTAGCTCTACTAACTATAACAGCCGAATTTCTCTGGTTTTATACGAGTGAAATATCCAACTAACTATAACATCCCTGCAGCCTATGGTTTTTTTCAGTGAATTTCTAAGGTTTTTTAAATGCTAATTTCTAACTATAACGTCCCTAAAACCTATCATTTTTTCAGTGAATTTCTAAGGTTTTTTACGTGCTAATTTCTAACTATAACGTCCCTGAAACCTATGGTTTTTTCAGTGAATATATATATATATATATATATACACACACACACATATATATATATATATATATATATATATATATATACACACACACACACATATATATATATATATATATACACACACACATATATATATATCCAAAAACTTCGTCACCAATCCTATGAAAAGACGAGAAGCAGACCCAGAGTTGGTGCAATTGCTGGTTTATTTGGTGAACTCCCGCACCTCCGCCATTACGCGTTTCAGCCTCACACGAGGCCTTGATCACATGACCATATGTATATATATATATCTTACCTACTGGCGGTCGCCATTAGGTAGTTATAGTTAGGACCTAGTTTCCATAGGAAAAGCGTTTTTTGTTTTCCCAATAACTTTGGCGCTGGTTGACGAAACTTCGCGAAATTTTCAAAACTAGTGATCAGCTCCGGTCAGCTCCTGTCTTGAAAGTTTCGGGGTGATTTGCTAAGCTGGGGGCTGAGAAAAAAGGGGGGTCCCAAAACGCGTTTTCCCCATGTTATTTTCCATAGGAAAGTTTAGACAAAGCTACAGCCCGAACTGCTGAACGGAATTACATCAAATTTGGCAAAAAGGTAGGTCTTGGTTCAGAAAGAGTCCGTTTTGTTAAATGGTGTAAATCCGTTCAGTAGTTTTTGAAATATTAAAAGAAAAAGAAAGGAAAAAGAAATATCGATATCTGGGCAGAGCCTAACCACACATGTCATCGTGAAATCTGATTGGCTGTCAGCACTTCATCCAGGAAATGCTGGCAGCCATCTTGGGACTAGGTTGAACCAGTCATAAGAAAACAAGTTAAACAAAGATGAAAAACAAGAAAAGGGGGCAGGGTAGGAACACCCTGACCCCCTGGGCCTGCTCAGGGGGTCCCACAAGGACCCCCAACCCAAAAACATTTTAAGAAACGTCCGAATTCGTGCTGGGTGTGCGAATCCGGAAGAAAAAATAAAAAACAAGCATTGGCATCGCCAATTTGTCTCGCCGTTGGGACCTTATAAGTGTTTAGCCAGAGATATTGGCAATGTTTCTAAGGTATGTTGTAGAGAGAGAGAGACTGACTGACTAAGAGAGAGACTGACTGACTAAGAGAGAGAGACTGACTGACAGAGAGAGACTGGCTGAGAGAGAGACTGGCTGACAGAGATAGAGACTGACTGAGAGAGAGAGAGACTGACTGACAGAGTGACTGAGAGAGAGACTGACTGAGAGAGAGACTGACAGAGAGAGAGAGAGACTGAGAGAGAGACTGAACGACAGAGAGAGACTGACTAACAGAGAGAGAGACTGACAGAGAGAGAGACAGACTGACTAACAGAGAGAGAGACTGACAGAGAGAGAGACAGACTGACTGACAGAGAGAGAGACTGACAGAGAGGCTGACTGACTGACAGAGACTGACTGACAGAGAGACTGACTGA
Organism: Calotriton arnoldi; assembly: GCA_963921515.1. NCBI lineage: Eukaryota > Metazoa > Chordata > Amphibia > Caudata > Salamandridae > Calotriton > Calotriton arnoldi. The sequence goes on along the minus strand of CAWUFW010000616.1, from coordinate 3,615,586 downwards.
CAGAGAGAGACTGACAGAGAGAGAGACTGACAGAGAGAGAGACTGACAGAGAGAGAGACTGACAGAGAGAGAGACTGACAGAGAGAGAGACTGACAGAGACTGACTGAGACTGAATGAGAGAGAGACTGACAGAGACTGACTGAGAGAGACTGACAGAGAGAGAGAGACTGACAGAGAGAGAGAGACTGACAGAGAGAGAGAGACTGACAGAGAGAGACTGACAGAGAGAGAGAGACTGACAGAGAGAGAGACTGACAGAGAGACTGACAGAGAGACTGACTGAGAGAGACGGACTGAGAGAGACGGACTGAGAGAGACGGACTGAGAGAGACGGACTGAGAGAGACTGACTGACAGAGAGACTGACTGACTGACAGAGAGACTGACTGACTGACAGAGAGACTGACTGACAGAGAGAGAGACTGACTGAGACTGACAGAGAGAGACTGACTGACAGAGAGAGACAGAGAGAGAGACTGACAGAGAGAGAGAGACTGACAGAGAGAGAGAGACTGACAGAGAGAGACGGACTGAGAGAGACTGACTGACAGAGAGTGACTGACCGAGAGAGAGACTGACTGACTGAGACTGACAGAGAGAGACTGACTGAGAGAGACTGACTGAGAGAGAGAGACTGACTGAGAGAGAGAGACTGACTGAGAGAGAGACTGACTGAGAGAGAGACTGACTGAGAGAGAGAGACTGACTGACAGAGAGAGACTGACTGAATGAGAGGGAGACTGAATGAGAGGGAGACTGACTCAGAGAGACTGACTGACTCAGAAAGACTGACCGAGAGAGACTGACAGAGACTGACTGAGACTGAATGAGAGAGAGACTGACTGACAGAGAGAGAGACTGACTGACAGAGAGAGAGACTGACTGACAGAGAGACTGACAGAGACTGACAGACAGAGAGAGAGACTGACTGACAGAGAGAGAGACTGACTGACAGAGTGACTGACTAAGAGAGACTGACTGACAGAGAGACTGAAGGAGAGAGACTGACTAACAGAGAGATAGACTGACTGACTGAGAGATAGACTGACTGAGACTGACAGAGAGAGAGACTGACAGAGAGAGAGACTGACAGAGAGAGAGACTGACACAGAGAGAGAGACTGACAGAGAGAGAGACTGACAGAGAGAGAGACTGACAGAGAGAGAGACTGACTGAGACTGACAGAGAGAGACTGACAGAGAGAGACTGACTGAATGAGAGGGAGACTGACTGACTCAGAGAGACTGACTCAGAGAGACTGACTGACTCAGAAAGACTGACTGACTCAGAAAGACTGACTGACGGAGAGAGGGACTGACTGACAGAGAGAGAGACTGACTGACAGAGAGAGAGACTGACTGACAGAGAGAGAGACTGACTGACAGAGAGAGAGACTGACTGACAGAGAGAGAGACTGACTGACAGAGAGAGAGACTGACTGAGAGAGACTGACTGACAGAGAGATACTGACTGAGAGAGAGACTGACTGAGAGAGAGACTGACTGACAGAGAGAGACTGACTGAATGAGAGGGAGACTGACTCAGAGAGACTGACTGACTCAGAGAGACTGACTGACTCAGAGAGACTGACTGACTCAGAAAGACTGACCGAGAGAGACTGACAGAGACTGACTGAGACTGAATGAGAGAGAGACTGACTGACAGAGAGAGAGACTGACTGACAGAGAGAGAGACTGACTGACAGAGAGAGAGACTGACTGACAGAGAGAGAGACTGACTGACAGAGAAACTGACAGAGACTGACAGACAGAGAGAGAGACTGACTGACAGAGAGAGAGACTGACTGACAGAGTGACTGACTAAGAGAGACTGACTGACTCAGAGAGACTGACTGACTCAGAGAGACTGAAGGAGAGAGAGACTGAAGGAGAGAGACTGACTAACAGAGAGATAGACTGACTGACAGAGATAGACTGACTGAGACTGACAGAGAGAGAGACTGACTGACAGAGAGAGAGACTGACAGAGAGAGAGACTGACAGAGAGAGAGACTGACTGAGAGAGAGACTGACAGAGAGAGAGACTGACTGAGACTGACAGAGAGACTGACAGAGAGAGACTGACTGAATGAGAGGGAGACTGACTGACTCAGAGAGACTGACTCAGAGAGACTGACTGACTCAGAAAGACTGACTGACTCAGAAAGACTGACGGAGAGAGAGACTGACTGACGGAGAGAGAGACTGACTGACGGAGAGAGAGACTGACTGACAGAGAGAGAGACTGACTGACAGAGAGAGAGACTGACTGACAGAGAGAGAGACTGACTGACTGAGAGAGACTGACTGACAGAGAGACTGACAGAGAGACTGACAGAGAGACTGACAGAGAGACTGACAGAGAGAGTGACTGAGAGAGTGACTGAGAGAGTGACTGACCGAGAGAGACTGACAGAGACTGAATGAGAGAGAGACTGACTGACAGAGAGACTGACTGAGAGAGACTGACTGAGAGAGAGAGACTGACTAAGAGAGACTGACTGAGAGAGAGAGACTGAGAGAGAGAGACTGACTGAGAGAGAGAGACTGACTGAGAGAGAGAGACTGACAGAGAGAGACTGACAGAGAGAGACTGACAGAGAGAGACTGACAGAGAGAGACTGACAGAGAGAGACTGACAGAGAGAGACTGACAGAGAGAGACTGACAGAGAGAGACTGACAGAGAGAGACTGACAGAGAGACGGACTGAGAGAGACGGACTGAGAGAGACGGACTGAGAGAGACGGACTGAGAGAGACGGACTGAGAGAGACTGACTGAGAGAGACTGACTGAGAGAGACTGACTGAGAGAGACTGACTGACTGACAGAGAGAGAGACTGACTGACTGAGAGAGAGAGACTGACTGAGACTGACAGAGAGAGACTGACTGACAGAGAGACTGACTGAGACTGACAGAGAGAGACTGACTGACAGAGAGACTGACTGACAGAGAGACTGACTGACAGAGAGACTGACTGACAGAGAGAGAGAGAGAGACGGACTGAGAGAGACGGACTGCGAGAGACGGACTGCGAGAGACTGACTGAGAGAGACTGACTGACAGAGACTGACTGACAGAGACTGACTGACAGAGACTGACTGACAGAGACTGACTGACAGAGAGACTGACTGACAGAGAGACTGACTGACAGAGAGTGACTGACAGAGAGTGACTGACAGAGAGTGACTGACAGAGAGTGACTGACAGAGAGTGACTGACAGAGAGTGACTGACACAGAGAGAGTGACTGACACAGAGAGAGTGACTGACACAGAGAGAGAGACTGACTGAGACTGACAGAGAGAGACTAACTGACAGAGAGACTGACTGAGAGAGACAGAGAGAGACTGACTGACAGAGACAGAGAGAGAGACTGACTGAATGAGAGAGACTGACTGAATGAGAGAGACTGACTGAATGAGAGGGAGACTGACTGACTCAGAGAGACTGACTGACTCAGAGAGACTGACTGACTCAGAGAGACTGACTGACTCAGAGAGACTGACTGACTCAGAGAGACTGACTCAGAGAGACTGACTGACTCAGAGAGACTGACTGACTCAGAAAGACTGACAGAGAGAGACTGACTGACTGAGAGAGAGACTGACTGACTGAGAGACTGACTGACTGACTGAGAGACTGACTGACTGACTGAGAGACTGACTGACTGACTGAGAGACTGACTGACTGACTGAGAGACTGACTGACTGAGAGACTGACTGACAGAGAGAGAGACTGACTGACAGAGAGAGAGACTGACTGAGGGAGAGACTGACTGAGAGAGAGACTGACTGACTGAGAGAGAGACTGACTGACTGAGAGAGACTGACTGACTGAGAGAGAGACTGACAGAGAGAGACTGACTGACTGAGAGACTGACTGACTGACTGAGAGACTGACTGACTGACTGAGAGACTGACAGAGAGAGAGACTGACAGAGAGAGAGACTGACAGAGAGAGACTGACACAGAGAGAGACTGACTGAGACTGACAGAGAGAGAGACTGACAGAGAGAGACTGACAGAGAGAGACTGACAGAGAGAGACTGACTGAATGAGAGGGAGACTGACTGACTCAGAGAGACTGACTGACTCAGAGAGACTGACTGACTCAGAGAGACTGACTGACTCAGAGAGACTGACTGACTCAGAGAGACTGACTGACTCAGAGAGACTGACTGACAGAGAGAGACTGACTGACAGAGAGAGAGACTGACAGAGAGACTGACAGAGAGAGAGACTGACAGAGAGAGAGACTGACAGAGAGAGAGACTGACAGAGAGAGAGACTGACAGAGAGAGAGACTGACAGAGAGAGACTGACAGAGAGACTGACAGAGAGACTGACTGACTAAGAGAGACTGACTGACAGCTAGAGAGACTGAAGGAGAGAGACTGACTAACAGAGAGACTGACTGACTGAGAGATAGACTGACTGAGAGAGACTGACTGAGAGAGAGACTGACAGAGAGAGAGACTGACAGAGAGACTGACTGACAGAGAGACTGACTGACAGAGAGACTGACTGACAGAGAGACTGACTGACAGAGAGACTGACTGACAGAGAGACTGACTGACAGAGAGACTGACTGACAGAGAGACTGACTGACAGAGACTGACTGACTGACAGAGAGAGACTGACTGACAGAGAGAGACTGACTGACAGAGAGAGACTGACTGAGAGAGAGAGACTGACTGACAGAGAGAGAGACTGGCTGACAGAGAGAGAGACTGACAGACAGAGAGAGAGACTGACTGACACAGAGAGAGACTGACTGAGACTGACTGACTAAGAGAGACTGACTGACAGCTAGAGAGACTGAAGGAGAGAGACTGACTAACAGAGAGAGAGACTGACTGACTGAGAGATAGACTGACTGAGAGAGACTGACTGAGAGAGAGACTGACAGAGAGAGAGACTGACAGAGAGACTGACTGACAGAGAGACTGACTGACAGAGAGACTGACTGACAGAGACTGACTGAATGTGAGAGAGACTGACTGAATGAGAGACTGACTGAATGAGAGACTGACTGACTGAGAGAGAGACTGACTGAGAGAGAGACTGACTGAGAGAGAGACTGACTGAGAGAGAGACTGACTGAGAGAGAGACTGACTGAGAGAGAGACTGACTGACAGAGAGAGACTGACTGACAGAGAGAGACTGACTGACAGAGAGAGACTGACTGACTGAGAGAGACTGACTGACTGAGAGAGACTGACTGACTGAGAGAGACTGACTGAATGAGAGAGAGACTGACTGACAGAGAGAGACTGACTGACTGAGAGACTGACTGACTGAGAGAGAGAGACTGACTGACAGAGACACTGACTGAGAGAGAGACTGACAGAGACACTGACTGAGAGAGAGACTGACAGACACTGACAGAGAGAGAGACTGACAGAGAGACTGACTGAGAGACTGACTGACAGAGAGAGACTGACTGAGAGACTGACTTAGAGAGAGACTGACTGACTGACAGAGAGACTGACTGACTGACAGAGAGACTGACTGACTGACAGAGAGACTGACTGACTGAGAGACTGACAGAGAGAGACTGACTCAGAGAGAGAGAGAGACTGACTGAGAGAGGCTGACTGACTGACAGAGAGACTGACAGAGAGTGACTGACCGAGAGAGACTGACAGAGACTGAATGAGAGAGAGACTGACTGACAGAGAGACTGACTGAGAGAGAGAGACTGACTGAGAGAGAGAGACTGACTGAGAGAGAGAGAGAGACTGACTGAGAGAGAGAGACTGACTGAGAGAGAGAGAGACTGACTGACAGAGAGACACTGACAGAGAGAGAGATACTGACTGACAGAGAGACTGAGAGAGACTGACAAAGAGAGACTGACTGACAGAGAGAGACTGACAGAGAGAGACTGACTGAGAGAGACTGACTGAGAGAGACTGACAGAGAGAGACTGACTGAGAGAGACTGACAGAGAGAGACTGACTGAGAGAGACTGACTGAGAGAGACTGACAGAGAGAGACTGACAGAGAGAGACTGACAGAGAGAGACTGACAGAGAGAGACTGACAGAGAGAGACTGACAGAGAGAGAGACTGACAGAGAGAGTGACTGACAGAGAGAGAGACTGACTGACTTAGAGAGAGATTGACTGACAGAGAGATTGACTGACAGAGAGACTGACTGACAGAGAGACACTGACAGAGAGAGAGACTGACTGACAGAGAGAGACTGACTGAGAGACTGACTGACTGAGAGACTGACTGACTGAGAGACTGACTGAGAGACTGACTGAGAGAGACTGACAGAGAGAGACTGACAGAGAGAGACTGACTGAGAGAGACTGACAGAGAGAGACTGACAGAGAGAGAGACTGACTGAGAGAGACTGACTGAGAGAGACTGACAGAGAGAGACTGACAGAGAGAGACTGACAGAGAGAGACTGACAGAGAGAGACTGACAGAGAGAGACTGACTGAGAGAGAGACTGACAGAGAGAGTGACTGACAGAGAGAGAGACTGACTGACTTAGAGAGAGATTGACTGACAGAGAGATTGACTGACAGAGAGACTGACTGACAGAGAGACACTGACAGAGAGAGAGACTGACTGACAGAGAGAGACTGACTGAGAGACTGACTGACTGAGAGACTGACTGACTGAGAGACTGACTGAGAGACTGACTGACAGAGACTGACTGACAGAGAGAGAGACTGACAGAGAGACTGACTGACTAAGAGAGACTGACTGGCTGAGAGACTGACTGGCTGAGAGACTGACTGGCTGAGAGACTGACTGGCTGAGAGACTGACTGGCTGAGAGACTGACTGACTCAGAGAGACTGACAGATAGAGAGACTGACTGACTGACAGAGAGATACTGACTGACAGAGAGAGATACTGACTGACTAAGAGAGATACTGACTGACTGACAGAGAGAGAGGAAAACCTGCTCTCGCTACAATGAAGCAAAGCAGGATTGCATGTCAGCAGCTCCCCTTGCTCAAAAGCAATGCCGGCTCCCGCAGGAGGCGGGCAGCCGGTGGGACCGTGGGGGCATTGGGGCTCCCCCCACGGTCCCCAACACAAAGGGCTGGCCCCGGGGGATGGGGTCCCCGGGGCCAGAAGTGGCCCAGGATGGGGACCACGCGGCCCCCCTTCAATATTATTATTTTTTTTAAATAAATAAATAAAGAGGCACAGCCCAGGGGGATGGGGTCCCCGGGGTCAATAGAGGCCTAAGGAGGGGGGCCATGCAGCCCCCCTCCTTAAAAAATAAAAAACAAACAAAAAAAATGTGGCCATGCCCCGGGGCCGAAATTGTCCTCGGGAGGGGGCCGCGCGGCCCCTTTCCCGTTTTTTTTTTTTTTTTATGTGAAAAAAAGAGCAGGCCCTGGGGGATGGGGTCCCTAGGGCCCCAAATAATGTAAAACAAGGGGGGCCACACAGCCCTCCTTGTAAGAAAAAAAAAAAGCTGGCATTGCGCCGGAGGTCCCGCCCCCTCCCTGCAGCACTCAGCAAACGCGCCCCTGGCGCGTTGTAGGTTGGGAACTAATTCCCCTTGAATACTGAGGTCCTGAGGCCAACTAGCTCACCAGGTACCTCCAGTATGCGCCACAGAGCTGCGTTGTAGAGAGGTGTTCCGAGGCCATGCCCCTTTTTACACCTCTCTGCAACGCAGCTCTGTGGCGCTTACTGGAGGTACCTGGTTGGCTAGTTGGCACCCAGGGACCCTCAGGATTCAAGGGGACTTAATCCCCCAACTTAGAACACGCCAGAGGGCGCATTTGAAGAGTGCTGCAGAGAGGGGGTGGGGCCTGATATAACAAGTTAGCAATCCTGCTGTGTGGGACTTACTGGAGGTAATAAAAGGGGTAGTTGGCCCCCAAGGTTGACGTTGGGGGCTAACTATCCCTCCTGTTACTTCGCTAAATCCCACACAGTGGGATTGCTAAAAGGTGTTTGAAGGCCATGCTCACCTTTCTCCACCACTCTGCAAACGCGACTGCTATGTTATAGTTAGAAATTAGCATTTATAAAACCTTTGAAATTCACTGAAAAACCATAGGTTTCAGGGACGTTATAGTTAGAAATTAGCATTTAAAAAACCATTGAAATTCACTGAAAAAACCATAGGTTTCAGGCACGTTATAGTTAGAAATAAGCATTTAAAAAACCTTAGAAATTCACTGAAAAAACCATAGGTTTCAGGGACGTTATAGTTAGTTGGACATTTCACTCGTACAAAACCATAGAAATTCCGCCGCTATAGTTAGTTCAGCTAACTATAACTCGCGCCCCCGCAATGCACTGCTGATGACGTCACATATTACATCATTCATGACATGGTCAGTGACATCACTGATGACATCTCAAATGACATCACTGATGACATCATCCACGTGAAAATCTGATGCACCTCCTCACACTCTAATATAACCTTTGATACACCCACTGTAAAATACAGACTACCATTTTCGAAACCATCGACACACCAATACCAGTTACTACATACACACTCACTGATTCCTAGGTCTACACACACATCCACTCATTCACCCACACAATCACTCAGACATGCAGTCACTCATCAATACAACACTATCATATGCACTCATACACCTATACAGACACTCACACACCACCACTCATCCAGAGTTACTCACACACCTAGTCAGTCATGCAAAGAATCAATCACACTTCCATTTACTGACCTATACAGTTATACACACACCACATCACTTATTCAAACAAACAAATGCATACTTACTCTCTGATACAAGTACACACTCATCCATACAGCCACTCTCACAATCACTGACTCTCACGTATAGTCATTTATATACTCCAACTCTCACATACACTGCCTTTTACATATGTAGCTACTTGGACATGTACCACTAAGACATCCATTCACTCACCAACACACCCATACACACACTCACCCACCCATACAGCTGTTTCCACATGCACTCTTGAACCCATACACCCAGTGAATCAACCACTCAAACATCTATGCACAGAGTCAAACATCTCCCACCCACCCACACACACTCAGGCACCCATATAAATACTCAGGCAACTAATCGATAACCCATATAGACACTCATGTAGCTACTGACCAACCCATGCAGCAGCTTATACAACAACAGACAGACTGGTACAGACATTCACACAGTTTAGTCACTAACCCATGCATTCAGTAAGACACATGTAATCACTCACTTAAACAGTCAGTCACGCACCTACTAAATCCTCCATCCAGACACTTATACACCCACTCATTCTTCAATACACCTTGGCATAATATATAATACATATTTAAACTTTAAAGAAACACACAGTCACTGGATGATGTCATCAGTGATGTCACTGACCATGTCATGAATGATGTAATATGTGACGTCATCAGCAGTGCATTGCGGGGGTGCGAGTTAAAGTTAGCTGAACTAACTATAACGGCGGAAATTCTATGGTTTTGTACGCGTGAAATATCCAACTAACTATAACGTCCCTGAAACCTATGTTTTTTTCAGTGGATATATATATATATATATATACACACACACACAATTTTAGGGATTAGGGTAAAGGTGTTTCAAGGGTTTGGGGTGGGTAAGGGTGTTTTTAAGGTTTAGAGGTAGGTATGGGTATTGGGTGATAAGGGTGTTTTTAGGGTTTAGCAGTGGGTAAGGGAATAGCGTGGTAAGGGTGATTTTAGGGTTTAGGGGTGGTAAAGTGTAATGAGTGGTAAAGGTGTTTTTAGGGTTTAGGGGTGTGTAAGGGAATGGGGTGGTAAGGGTGTTGTTAGGGTTTAAGGATAGTTAAGGGGATAGGGTGGTAAGGGTGTGTTTAGGGATGGGTAAGGCGGTAAGGGTGCTTTTAGGGTTATGGGGTTGGTAAGAGAATTGGGTGGTAAGGTTGATTTTAAGGTTTAGGAGTGGGTGAGTTTAGGGGTTCATAAGGGAATAGGGTAGTAAAGTAAAACAAAATAGGGGGTTTAAATGTATCATTTAAAAAACATGGGGGTTTGGGGAGTCTTCCACAGTAAAAGAAAAATGTGTGTATATATATATATATATATATATATATATGCAAAATAGAAGAAGAGGACTCTGGGTAGTTCCGAAATTTAGATGGAGAGCAGCTCCTGTATAGAGCTCCCTACAACACCTGCAAAACTCTGAATCTGCTCACTTAAATGTCTAATTTTGTAGCGAAGGTTTTAAGCATAGGATTAGCACATTGCCATCTAAGCCGAGCTAGAAAGGGACACAGTCTTTTACTATTTCTACAGCAAAGTATTTAAGCATAGGATTACCACAGTGTCAGCCATGCCGAGCTGCAAAACGACAAAAGTATTTTATCACTCCACGCACAGTATTACAGCTTTGGGTTGGTAAAATACCATCCAAGCCAACCTGTAATGAATAAAAGCAACCCCTGACGTATGTTTTACTATCATTATACCTCTTCAGAGAGGTTTTGCTTTGTCCAGACACAAGGAAGCACTCAGTACAAGTCATAACCAGGTGCACAATGCCCATAGGGCTCAAAGGGCATATCAATAGTCTGAATGTTTGTTGCAGGACCCACAGATTATTTATTTCCTCCACCCTCGATGGATGCCATAATACAAATTATATCCGAGACCCCACTCTCTACCATGGATAACAAATATGCTGAGTGTCTAGCCTGCATTCAGACAACTAACCCATAATTCTCAACACTCACCGCGATCACACTGCATTTCCAACGATCACCATGCACTCACGCCATTCACCCTTCTCTTACCCTGCACCCACAGGAGCACACCTCTCAGCCTGCACTCACATGACACTCCACTCACCTGTCACTCTCACCCTGCACTCACCACTCACCCTGCACTCACAGCAATCACACTGTACTTACACCACCCACCATGTACTCATGACGTTCACCCTGCCCACACATGTTGTTTACCCTGCACTCACATGAAACTCCACTCACCTGTCACTCTTACTGCTCACCCTGCAGTCTCAGAACTCACCTCTGCACTTTCACCCGCACCCAAACGGGCACATCCCTTTCCCTGCACTAACATCTCTCACCCTGTACTCACTCCTCTCACCCTACCTTCACACAACACACTGCTCAGCCTGCATTCACACAGGCACTGCATTCATCCATCACTTATGCAGCTCACTTTTCTTGCACACAGGCACAATAGTCTGCCAGAACTCACAGGAACACACCACTCACCCTGCACTAAAATCACTCACCCTGCACTCACTCCTCTCACTCTACTTTCACATGGCACACTGCTCAGCCTGCATTCACACAGGCACTGCATTCACCCATCACTCATGCAGCTCACTCTTCTTGCACACAGGCACAATAGTCTGCCCGAACTCACAGAGACACACCACTCACCTTGCACTAATTTCTCTCCCCATGAGCTCACTATCACAGCTCACCCTTCGCTCTTGCCGCTCACCCTGCACTCACACAGGCACACTGGTTCTCCAGTATGCACACAGGCATACCCTTCTCTCACCTTGCACTCATGTAGCTCGCCCTGCACTCACATCAGCACACCTTTCACCCTACACTCGCAAAACTCACGCTGCATTCACTCACACTGTTCAAAATCACCTGACATCTATATGAGCTCACCTCTTATGCTGCACATATAACAAGCATTGGCAAAGCCCCTTGCTGTATAACATATGTCTTGCGAGCTAGAGTGCATGCGCAAGCAGCACATACTCTTTCCCAGGCAAGACATAAAAATTACCCAAATGTCATAAATATACACATTACGACAAGGCACCTTCAAAATATATGTTCTTTCCACAAACCTAGGGGCCTCATTTACAAAACAATGGTGCTGCGCTGCAGGCAATTTTGCTGCGCTGAGCTGCATCATTGTAAAAGCACAGGGATAGGTCGTATTAACAACAATACGATGCATCTGAGTGCTTTCCCTTGCCTGGCGCACAATTGGCTGCCATGTGCCAGTGCAGGCACCCTTGTGTCTTGTTGCAACGGTGCCTGCATAGTGGGGATGATTTTTTTTGTGCAGGAAGGTGCACCTTCCTGCACAAAAACAACAATTGATGGCATTTTCCTCTTTCTATGTGTGCTGCAGAATGCAAAAAAAAGATGAAAAATAAAAGGATTTCTCCTCATTGCGCCACTCCTACACCTTTCCTGGGGAGGCGTAGGATTCTGATGCATTCCCAGCTTTACAAAACTTTGTAAATCTGAGAATGTGTCAGGTTCCATGGATGTTGCATGGGAACAACCACAGGAACACCCATGGAACGCCTCTTTCAAGCAGAGTAATGTGTGAAAGGGGCCCATATTTACAAGGCCATGAAAAGTCACAGAGGGGGACTTTGCGTGGCCTTGTAAATAGGAGCAGGCACACTGCGCTGCCGGTGTATCACAAAAAAATTACGTACTAGTGGCGCAGTAAAAGTTACTTACCTTCGGTAATGTGATATTTGGTAGAGACACAGTCTAGCCGCAGATTCCTTAACCTTGAATTCTCCCCAGGCGCCAATCTGGATCCGGAAGTTTTTCAGCAGTACGGCTCCGCGGTGATGTCTCCGAATATGACGTCAGTGGAGCCATATAAGACCCATCCGGTGCGTGGACGTCAGTTTCTTCTGTGAAACCTTCCGCACCAGAACACAGAGCCACTACAGAAACTGGTTGTGGAAACAGTGTGCCAAAAAAGATCAAAAACCTTTGAAACATTAAAAAAGAAGAAACATCAAATGGTATATTAATACCAGACATGGATTTTAAAGAAACCCCCAACAAAATCAACAAGGCTACATGAAACCCTGTGCCCTGGTGATTAACCCCTATGTAAGGGAAGAAAAACATACACTCTATAGACCATTCATCAATAGTATTGAATGGCATGGCAATATCAAACACTATAGACCATTCATCAATTGTAATGAATGGCATGGCAATATCAAAACAAAACCTTCAAAAACGACACCAAACTGTTTGTTGAAACACACCACATCGTGACATATCAATAGTGCCAATTCAAGGTATATTGATACCAACAAAAACTTTCAAAGAAAAGAACAAATAAATCACTACTGCCCACTGGTGTCGAATCCAGTGTGATAGTGAACACACACACCCTACCGACCACACACATTTGGGAATGGATAGTATGGCAACTTCTTAACAAAAGGTATGTGGCCAGGCCAAGTGATCTGTTGAGTCCCAACAGAAGTTGAGAATGTAATGCCGGTATATAAAACCAGTACTTAAAAAAGGGTATAACCCTTACCTCATGGGTGATTCGCAGAGTGGGGAGGATGGGCAGGGAGTTAATGAATCTGCTGCTAGACAGTGTCTCTACAAGATATCACGTTACCAAAGGTAAGTAACTTTTACATCTGATAGACATTAGCCGCAGATTCCTTAACTTTTGAATTAAATACCACAGCTATACCCCACTGAAGGAGGATCTGCAAACTAATCCTACAAAAGTTCTCAAAGAGAACCAGCCGGTCATAACCAACAACCGACCAAATGTACGTAGAAATAAAAATAAAAAAACAACCTTATAGGTCCGAGAGAATCGGCCCTGGAGGTAAAAGGTGGGGAAAAAACCCCAAACGGCCATGTTTCAGAAAAACAGACATTATCCTCCATCCCCCAAAGGGGAAAAAAGAGAGCTTGATGACCAAAAAGGGCAAAACGCATGACAAAAGCCATGTAATCTGCATTTGCTCATGACAAAGAAAATCAGAGAAAGAATTGTCCTGATAAAATCCAAAAAAAGGTCTTTCAGAACCCATTTCCCCAAAAAAGTTGAACAACAACACCTCCTTGGTATAAATAATTTAGTTTGGACAAAATGAGCATTCATATTCATCAAATGCACCAATTGTATAACATCTTGCCACAACGATGTATATATGGGCATAAATATATATACAAACATAAATGTGCCAACTACCGCTAAACCGCAAGGATGTATAAAGCTTTTCCTCATACGGCCTTCAGTGCCATAGTCTAAGGATTGAACACCACCTCGAGCTGTAGATAAGCTCGAAACACCAAGCAAGCGAAAAGAAGTGAATCAACCGCATCTTTGATTAATCCCCTTTCTTTTCCCTTTTTTTGGGGGGGAAAACAAACAAGTATAACACATGAGACAGTTATGTATACTCTGTATGTCTAATAACTAATAGAACCGAGAGAAAGTTCCAGAAAGCATTTTACAATAATTTTGAAAGTAGTAACACACCTATTAATGCACTTGTCAACAACAAATACATACGTCTATGATACAAGACAAAGACGATCATAAGACAACTATTGTAAAACACAGCAGCACATTATATCATGTATACACCGTATACAAAAAAACACTCTGAAAGAGAGCTTTGGCAGAAATACCCAACCCAGTGAAAAAAAGGGGTAGTACGCCACCAACACAATACCTTAGGTGACTTGCCGTAGAAGAAGCTGCCTGTCAAATGGTATCACAAGGAACTGACACCAAAAGAAACAACAATCATGATTCTTCACGTACTAAAGAATACAGAAAACAACAAGTACCACCTCTCCAAAAGACAGGTAATTCCAATCAGACAGAACCACGCATATCAAGAATATCATAAGAGGAAGAAAAGTTTACTATAAAGTAAAAAATCCTCCTATTATAAAAGTGTCTCCCAAGACTTTTATAGACGATTGGCGGCCTTGTTGACGACCAAAACGGCCCAACACCGTAGAACATGTTGTCGGATGTCAAGGACAACAAGCCATCCAGATTACCTTGGTCTTGGAACAAGTTGGCCCAACCCAAGCATCATTAACCTTTGGCTGCCAATTTACTGCATCACAATATGGAGCAGGGATAGGAATTGCCTGCAGTTGAGGTAATATTTATGCCTTTACTAGACACTGTTCCTTTACCCAAAAAGAAGAACTCACAAGCAAAGTAGCATTCAAACCATGCAAACCTATACTCTGAGTCAGAGCAACGATTCAACTTGCTGAAGCACTCGAGCACTCAGAGAGTAGATCAAAGAGTCGATATACACCAGTCAACAACTGACATAACCATATGCCTCTAAAGAAGCATTGAAGGAGAAAGCCATACAACTTGCATACTGAACTGCTTCGAAGAAGCATGTAACAGATCCGCTTCCATACAGGAAGACACCTCTCTTAATAATAGCCTCTTGAGCAGAAAGCCCTTCCTCAGAGGCCAGGAAACAAAGGGAACCTCCCCATGTCTTTTAAATCAATACACAAAATAAAAAAGAACATAGTACTGAGGTGATAACCACTATTCCACACCAGAGTACACGTGGTAGTACTGGAACCAAATTGGACATATCCAACATCATAATAAGGCTATTCTTTGATCAGCAAAAACATATATACCAAGCCTAGCTATAAGCTAAGCATGCATAGACAGAAAATGTAGGACTAACACCGTCTTTCATGGAAACGTCTTAAAGCTGCAACTGCCTGATCGTCAAGAAGGCTGGCACCATCAAATGGTATATCGGCAAAAGCCGACTGGACAGCCTCTGAGAAACCAGAAGACGTCAACCAAGCCTGATGCCTTAGTGCCACT